>OX596216.1:11113119-11433582 GCA_951394215.1 Glyphodes perspectalis
TTAATGTACTGGACTGGTAGTGCTACGTAAACCCCAAGTATCGCGCCTATTTATATAAATCTTAATAAATCCTAAAGTCTTAGCCTTATCTTGGCTTGGATTATATAGTGATCGTGAATATTACAACAACCATGTGTGGCAGGTAGCTTTAAACAAAACTCATTGTACATGCTGCGATCATTCGTAAAATATCTTGTCTTGATCAATAACGTCGTCATGACAATGCTACGTACATACGTAGTACATTAAGTAATCTGCATTACATGTAAAATGGTACTTGTGTCAGGTGGCGCTGAGCATAGCGCAAGTGCCGCGGCGAATAGCGGCGCCGTCGAAGGAGGAGCTGCTGTGCGCGGCGGCGCGGCGGCCCATGCACGTGCGCGTGCTGCTGCTAGACGGCAAGCAGCACGGGCTGGTGTTCGGGCCGGCCGCCACCGCCGACCACCTCGTCGGCATGCTGCGCGAGAAGATCGGCCTCAACGAGGCGGCCACCGGTATGTAGTACTGAGCTATGACGATAGCAGAGCGCAAGTGCGCGATCCAATTCACATTGCAGTGCCGGCGACTCGACTAGCCAATCTACCGAAAGAAGAATGTGGGCGGCATCGGACGTGTTAAATAGATTTCCTTCGCGTAAAATCACACTAATCATCAGTAAAAGCTTTTCCCAGAAGTTAAAAAAAAAGTAAACCATCCAAACCAATTTTAATTAATGTTAGGCTTAAAGTGGTTCCTTTGACCGAATCGAGATTATAGATTTATCCCATATTAGTTCGTGACCTAAGATAGTGTACTAACTGTACTGCCTAGCATGTTTTAAAAAGCTATTAATGATGTACAATATTTTTCGATTAGGCTACGCTCTATACGAAGTGTGTGCGGGGTCGGGCGCGACCGGCGCCGGTGAGCGCGCGCTGGGCGGCAACGAGCGCGTTGGCGACGTGCTCGCACGGTGGGAGAAGGCGGGCGCCACTGCTGCCGCGTGCAGGTAATTTCACTCCCGACGACGGTGTACCATTTATTTAAAATTTTCACAGTGTACGCAATCTTCAAAATTCTTTGAAATAATTATGATGTCGTCTAGGTAGACAATTGAGTTGTTTGCATAATAAATTAGCCCTGACATTATAGCATTATTGAATCCAGATGACATTAAAATAAATGGAAAATATCACCTTCAACCTATTACCATATGTAGTAGCCTATGTTTTACAAGAAATTTGAATTTGACTGTACACTTTTTAAGTATCACCTACATGTTATTAAACCTCAGGCTAGTGTTCAAAAAGCGCCTGTTCCTGGGTGAGCGACCGCTGCACACGGCGTGTGCGGCCGAGATGGAACTGCTCTACTACCAAGTGCTGCACGCTGTGCGCCACGACCGACTTCCCATCGAGACTGACGAGGCGGTGAGTTATCACTTGTAACTTGAAATTGCAGCGAATTAAATGTCTTCGAACAAGGATCTCTCCGAAAAAAGATTTTCCGTCAACGCTAGTTTTACCTAATTATCGATATTATTAATCGACTTAAAAAAAAGGAGGTTCTCAATTCGACTGTTTTTTTTTTATGAAAAATAATAATGATTGTTAAAATAGTATCGACGTTTTTGGAAATGTGGTTTAAATTCGAAGCACCAATGAAGATTGATGAGCCTTATTTTTTAGGGAACGTTTGGAGCTAACGGTTCTCCGGGTGTGTAAAATGTGCGTTGCGTGTTTAGGTGATGGTGGCGGCGGTGCACGCGCAGGTGGTGAGCGGCGACTGCCTGGGCGGCGGCGAGGAGTGCGCGGCGGCGGCGGGCGCCGTGCTGCCGGCGCGCCTGGCGCAGCCCGCGCTGCCCGCGCCCGCCGTGCGCCTGCACCACCTGGCGCTGCGCGGCACCGCGCCCGCCGCCGCCATGCAGCGCGCGCTCACGCTCGCCGCCTCCTGGCCGCTCGCGCGCGCCACTATCTTCGACGTCATGGTGACTAACACTACTTTTTGTAGATTATGTACTCGACGGAGACTACTTTTTTGTTTCCATTCCATCTTTTTTATACCGATTCTTTTATTGGAAAATTTTAAATTGCGCAGCAATCGTTCACTTCGAACTGGCCCCGCGCGCTGTGGCTAGCGGTGGACGCCCGCGGACTGACGCTGCTGCGACGCGGCTCCCGCGCGGCGCTGGTGTCGCACGACCACGACCAGCTGCTGGCCGTGTCGCCCGCGCCGCGCGCGCTGCTGCTCGTCACGCGCGCCGACCGGAAGCACGCCAAGCTCGTGCTCTCCACTGACCAGGTACCTACCCCGCCCTTAATACGTTTATAGAGGCAGAAACGATATTTTACATTCCAAGTCTTCTTTTCCTTCTGCCAAGTCATCCGGGATCGGCGCAGTATGTTTTCCTCTTCCAGCGTCTCGCTTAACCGTCATCAAGCTATCCACTCCCATTTCACCCATATCATCTTTCACACAATCCATCCATCTCTTACTTGGTCGTCCTCTTTCTCTCCACCCATTAACTCTCTATACTCATCACTATCTTTGTCACGTGTCCTTCCTCTCTTACCTTATCCAAAGCGCTTTTATACTAACGCGAACCGTCTCTATAGTACACAGAGTCGCAGTTGTAAATCAATTGTTAAAATAAATGTTCCGTTATGTTTAGGTATAATAACTAAGATGGTTTGTAAACCTTAGAGGTACACTTGGATGACTAACCAGGGCAAATGTTGTTCGCTTTCGAAGTCCGTTTTCAATATAGAGTACGTCACCGAGCTCCCTCACCTGCTAATGAGAGCAAAATCCTCATTCTTTTTTTCAAAATGAGTAATCTCGTTCGTGTATCGACAGGCGTACCAGATCGCGACGCTGATCAAGGACTACATCGAGGCAGTGCGCGGGCCCGTGTCGCCGGCGGCGCCGCCCGCGGCGGCGGCGTCGTGACATCCGCACGCCTAGTGCCAGTGCTTCCACGTCAGGCAGTAGGCGCGCAGCGGCGGCGGCGACGCGAGCGACTCGAGCGCGGACTAGACGGTCTTAGGGTTCTTAGTGGTATTCTGCGCTAGATACTGTAGCAAAAGCGATCATTCAGTGTCCTTATAGTCTCGTAATGCAAAAACAACTAACAAGTTGTTTTCCTTAGTAAATAAAATGTTTTTTCCTGGTTGTTTTATTATAGTAGCATTCTTGAGGTTGACCTACGTTTTCATAACAGAGAACAATGGGAATGAATGATCGCTTTTGACATAATAATCTGGAGCTAGTTAAAACAATCTTGGGTTTCGTCATCTTTACAGACTCCTCGTACGCCATGTGGAGTAGGTATACACGCCTAAAACATTTGACCCCAAGTAAATTATTCTAATATAATTGGCCTACATAGCTCTTCACTGGACTAAACACAACGTAATTGGCGAAAGTGTTATTCACCTGCCAAAAAAAATTATTCCAGTGTCGTAGCATATCAAAAGAATTCGGCTTACTTTAAAATGATTTAGTGTATTATCTTAATGTATTGTCGAAAATTTATTAATCCAGAAACAAAAGAGACCGCCTAGAACATTAACACGCAAGTAGTTCCCTGTCCGCCGTTTAACAAAACGGGCGCCAGGGAACTGCTTCAGTCAGTCACTAGACATACTAGGTGTCAGTAGTCGTTTGGAAATCGCTCGCGTCACACGGAGTTGGGTAAGAAGTAAATGTGTATGGAACTAATCCCGTTGCAACACTTGCAACATACGGGTACACGCGGGACGGTTGACGCCGTTCCGTCGTTACGAACAGTTTTACTTTTACTTTAGTTTATTAATTAGCAAAAGCATATCAAATGTTACAATGTCAGGTCAGTCCACATTTACTTCACAACACAAACAGGAGAAAGCAAGTGGCGTTTGGTTTCGAGTGCAGGAATGGACGATTTCAGTTGCCAGAAGACGGGGAAGCAAAAATAAACCAGTTATAAGAAATACATTATAGTGAACAGTGAAAAAGTTTAGCAGTTTTAATCCACTATTTAAAATATAAATTATATTCCGCTCTGTACTTCCTTAAACGTTATGTCAGTGTCAGTATTATTGCTGTTAAAATTAATGTTACATGTAATAATGTTGTGGGATAGTCTTATCAAATGTTAAACGTTAAGATGTTTCTCGAGTTAAATAGATAGTAATTTTAAAACAATCTTATTCCCCTCTTAGTCTGTGGTTAACTTTTAAGATCAGGATTGTTTTGGCATTTTGGTTGTTACCTTTATATCATTGCAAGCATTAAACAAGTAAAATAAGAACATCAAATATATGGCTACAGTTTTGTATACGACTGACAACAGCTTCGATTCGATCAAAACGCCAAAGCAATCTAATTAAATGCTAAGCCAACCCCACTATAAACCCCTTGCCACCCATGTATTGTATGTTTTCCTGTTTCATTGGAAATATACGATATCTGTGTGAGATAGTAGCGCTCCTATTTAATAAAGTAAATCATATACTTCAATATTTTCTACTTGTTTTCACCTTCATATTTTGCTCAAAATCTTCTTCCTTGTTCCCTCTTTATAGTATTCCTAATCTTGTTTTGTGCCTTGTAAAAAGCTGAAGTAATGTTGCTGATGGCCTGCCTATACGCCTCTCAATGAATCTCGAGCAATTACTAAATAAAAAGAATATTAATTTATATGGCAACTGTCAGTAGACATTATTTCACGCTAGTTGACACTCAGTGAGCGATTTGTGCAAATTTATTGTGACTGCAAAATAATTACTGATTGTTTGAAACATTCTATATATCTTCTATCATGCATATTACATTATATTGCACAATGTTATGTCTCTATATTTTATAATAAAAATATATTTAATATTGTAGACATGGAATATTAATAATAAATAGCAGTATGTAAACATTTTAGACAAGTTATATGTTTTTATAAATTACACAACCCTTTGTTTGAAGCCATATTGTAACATTACTGAAAAAATATTTAGGCTAATTTGGTGCTTAGACAATCACTTTGCTTAGCTTGTTTCTGATCTCATATTGAGTATTATTTATATAGATGCCATAATTTTGTGTTTAAACAAGCAATATTTGATTAGAATTTTATTTATTTAACTTACAATTTAAGACAACTTTGTACATAATTGGTGAACCAAAGACTTCAGATTTTCCTTTGGATTTAACTTATTTCAATTAAATTTATTTGATTGAAATTTTAGAAACTTGTACATATTTAATTTAAGAACTAACTATGCATACTCATTGACGTAAAATACTCTTAATATTAGAGCTGAATTTATGAAATTATATGCAACATTTGGCATTCAGTAAAATGTTAGGCTTCCAGCTTGTCATAATTTGTGTACTGATTTAACTTTGTATTAATCATTCACATTTATTCATCCATTTATATTTCATAGACAATATTTGAATTTTTTTCTTATAGATATAAGGTGACTATTATATGGGATTTAAAATCAATCATGAATCGAAAGATTTTTATGTAAACCACCACATACTGCCTGAATAGACTGAAAATGTCCAAATATTTTATTCTTTTTTG
Source organism: Glyphodes perspectalis (assembly GCA_951394215.1). Lineage (NCBI taxonomy): Eukaryota > Metazoa > Arthropoda > Insecta > Lepidoptera > Crambidae > Glyphodes > Glyphodes perspectalis. The sequence continues at coordinate 11,118,665 of OX596216.1, forward strand.
ATGGATTGTTTTTGTTACATTTGTGTATGGAACTTTACCCTATAATTTGAATGCCAAATAAATGATTACGAATAAAAAAAGATTTGTTTATTATTTACTTACATTAACTTTAACTTATACATACATTAACTTAATGATACAAAATCACTGTGTCACAAGTCCTAGATAATCGTCCATGAGCGTGCCAATGGCAAACTGTAACAAAAAAAAACACACACATGTGAATAATAATTTAAAGGAAACATAAATAGATGTTATTTCGCAACACATTGAATAAAAACACAAGACAAAATTTAAAAGGAGTATTTTGTAAAATCCAATATTTTACGATATATTAGATATGTTACAACAAACTAACATTTAATCTTCAACAAAAAAAACTTTTGTATATTATTCTAATACACAAAAAAATATAAAGGTTTTAGATAAGTATTATATTAGCATTATTGAAATTGTTGGTCCAAATTAGCTATAAAAATTATTGTTGCTACTTACAATACCAGTAGCATCCACTCTCGTGCCCACAATCTTCAGTCGGATAACATCCTCTTCCTGGATGACGTTATCTTCCTGTTTACTTTTGTAGCATGGTGGGTTCACATTCGGACAAAACTCCATGTCTGCTGGGATGGACTGTAACATTACAGGAAATTAATATATTTGAATACAGTATACATGACGGAAAAATTTCATGACAACATCATACATAACTTCACGCCCATAAGGAGTAGGCAGAGTCGCCCCTTTAACCAGGTCAAATATAAAGCTGGGCTAGGTTAGATGTAAAATTACGAAAATGTAGTGACAAGGGGCCAGCTCGTCAGCTACACAATCACATACCCAAAATAACATTATACCATAAGTCATCTTTTTCATCATGCTAGGCAAGGAATACAGTTGGCACATTATTTTTAAGTCCCAGACCAACATGTATGATTTATGTAAACTGTTAAGTCACAATCATGACATTAATAATATTAATAACTTCCTTCTTTGTACCAAACAATTACAAATATAATCAAAATTAAATGATACATTACTAGTTTTTCAATGAACCACGTTTATGTTTGCGAAACCCCTGGTTCTTAGCATATCAACCATCATTGTAGCACAATATAAATCTTTCTTATTTTAGAAAATTTTCCTCTTAAAATTAAAACACTATTGTGTACATCATATAATGTAACTGACTGGCTCAATGACGCATTCGGTAGTGACCCTGCCCAATGCGCCAAAAGTTGTTAGTGGGTTTGATTCCCACCCAGGACAAACATTTATATAATGAATACTTGTGTTTGTTCTGTGTCTGGGTGTTTATATCAAATACTTAAGATATATATTATATAAATATATTTTTATTGAATCCTTTTGCAAAGAAGAAAAATAAAAAAAATACAAATTGAGATTCATAAGTAATTGTATATCAAACTTGTTTTTACTTACATGGTGAGATATAAAGCAACTCAGAGGGCCTATTTGAGCAAACATTCCAACCTGAAAAAGACATTTCAATAATATACCATCTAGTAAGTCTGATAATAATGATGAGTCACTGACTCAAATTCTAATAGGTTTAATGAAAAGGGTGATCAGAGAAGATAGATAAATAAATAAAATAAATAAATAAATTCGCCAGACTGACACACCAATTCCCTAGTACTAAACTAAGCATATGCTTGTGCTATGGATACTAGGTGAACGGATAGACATACTTAAATACGTTTATAAACATCCATGACTCGAGTACACATGTCCATGTTCATCACACGAAACATTTGCCCCTAGCGGGATTCGAACCAGCGACCCTTGGGTTTGTGGCCAGGGTCTCTGACCACTTGACCAACGGGCCTGTCAAGATGGATAGCTGGATTGTTATTAGAGAAAATATGAGTAAAATGGGAGTGGATAGATTGCTTGCTAGAACCTTGATATTATTATTTAAATAATATTCATAGATACCTTATTAACTTGGGTGACGATAGCATCTAATACTTCACCCTTGAATGGTCGAAATACAATAGCTTTGTATTTAACAGGGTACACAACGAAACCTTGTCCTGGTTGTATCAAACCAGCACCAATGCTGTCTATTGTAGTTACGGCTATTACAAAACCATACCTAAAATGCACCATAAACAGAATTAAAATAGAAAATTTAAAATAAATTGACTAAATAAAACAAGTTATTGAACCTAACCTATAAAATAAGTTGATTATTAAAATTAATTACTCACTTTCCAGTGCATGTCCCTTCTACCTCTGTATACAATTTTTGCTTGACTGTATCTAAGAGTTGTGGACCAAAATACCGAGGATGTAGTAATATTTCGTGTTCTAAAGAAATCTGAAAAGTTTGTTTACATTTTAATTACGTTAGACAAATTTAATTTTTAACGAATTTCATTACACTTACGTGATAGAACATTATGAATATTCAACTATCAAACATTTCCTAAAATACTGTGAATAATTAAAAAAACATCTAATTGTAAATTTATAGAAATGTAAAGAGTATCGTACGAGTTTACTAATCTGCCGCGGACAAGCTAACAAATACTAAACTAACGTCTCAATTAACATTTTGAAACATGACATTTATGGAACAAAACTTTTGACGTGGCCATAGCATTGATTGATTCAATCTGGCAACATGAAGGTACGACTAGTGTTGTCTTGAAACAAGTATCAATAATGTTCAATTTAATTAGTACCTAATCATTTATATTGTAATAACGACACATGTAAAAAAACTCTATACTTACATCTTTCTTAATATTACTGAATATTCTTCAAATTTTAAATACCATCAATTAACAATAAGTGTAATTTTTGGCGCAACATTAAAAATAACTAATCGAAACTATCAATATTTCAAATATATCTGTCACGAGTCATACTCTGAAAAAACGAGGGCATCACTAGTGACGACCACTCAAAAAATGCCAAATGAATGGCATAGATATATCCTGTAATCAGATTGTGGTAGAAAATGGCAAAAACTTACGATTATTTATTTAAATTACTCTTGATAGGTGATTCTGGAGTCGGAAAAACGTCTATATTATTTAGATTTTCAGAAGATGCCTTCAATATATCATTTATATCAACTATCGGTAAGTGCTTTCAATCTTTATCAAAGGTTATTGTCAGATAACTCCTTTTTTACGTTTAATTTGTCATGCAGCAGATTTTTTTTGTATCATTGTTCTGCGGGTCCTTTTTTGTGTGATGATACATACTGACTCGCAGATGACGGAAGGGCGCGGCGTCGTGATAAAGGAGCCCTTATCGAATTAATGAATGAGTTCTTCATGACATCATACATACTGGCTCTAATTAATTGACTCAAGTTTTAACGAGTGGTTTTTGTTTGCAGGTATCGACTTTAAAATTCGAACAATAGACCTTGATGGCAAAAAAGTAAAGTTACAAATATGGTAAGTGTTCATCATTTATGATAACATAAACAAAAGATTTCATGTATACTCTCAAGCACTTTAAAAAAGTACTATTACTCATCATTATAATGCGACTTAATTATGTTTGTGTTTAGATATTATTAAATATATCTAAATAATTTACATCATAATTTTCCTGGTGTATAAATTTGCAGAAGAGCTATATTTATCAATTAAAAGGGAATTGATCATGTGATAAAATGTTTTATTGAAATTCACCAGTCACAATGACTGATGACTTGTGTTATGTGGGTAAAATAAAAACATGTAGAAATTGTACAACTTGTGTGCATTAAGATTGAAAAATGTAATGGATTGGTTATAAAAATTTGTTCGTATGGTTATTTTACTTGAACAAATAATTTACATTTCTATGTTATTTTTGTCTAATAATAGGGATACAGCTGGACAAGAGCGTTTCCGTACAATCACTACAGCTTACTACCGTGGGTCTATGGGCATTATGTTGGTTTATGATGTTACAAATGAAAAAAGTTTTGAGAATATAAAGAACTGGATAAGAAACATTGAGGAAAATGCCAGTGCTGATGTGGAAAAGATGATACTTGGAAATAAGTGTGATTTAGATTCTAAAAGACAGGTAAAGCTTTGTTATTAATATTCAAACCATGTCTCAAATATCTTTGCCTACTTGGCAACATTACCTATCTAGAGTATATTTTCTCTGACTGAGATGTGAATTTGATAAATTATATATATATATAAACTAGTTACCTGGCATAGTTCTTACTGCCCCATATTTATAGTAAGTACCATAGAGCTTATGATTACTCCTTATAAGACTAAATTCCATGTGGGTAGAGCTACTTACTAAAACTAGATCCCCATGCATTTAAATTAGTAGTGAACTTGAAAGGAATATGTTACAGATAGTTATCTAAAACAATGTTTACAGGTCTCAAAAGAAAGAGGAGAACAATTAGCAATAGAGTATCAGATTAAGTTTGTAGAGACATCAGCAAAAGACTCATTAAATGTTGAGTATGCATTCTTCACTCTAGCAAGAGACATCAAAGCCAAGATGGAAAAGAAACAGGTATGTTACACATTTCTCTTAAAACAGTCAACATTGAATGTGGCTATAGTGGAGCAATTGCGTTCCACTATACAATTGGTTCAAGGACTAATTCATGAATGTAAACTATTTGTGGTACCACCTACGAAACTTGCTAAATGACCACAGAATTTAAGTGGACATTTATAATTCTATTGTTTGCCATAATTTACATAATATGGAATTATTCTGGTCCTTTATCAGTATATTAGTTATAAGTATATCTATTTCCTATATATATATTATTATTCTAACTAACCAACATGATTTTATATTTTCTTGTTTCATGGCTCTCTTTATGAATACAGAAGGTAATAATAATTGTTAAATATTTTTTTAATTATGGTGTTTGTTATGCTGTTTATGTTGGAACCTTTCCTGATATGTAGTGTGTTTGCCAGTTAACATTTTATTGCGTATGTAATTGTAATTATTTTATATAACAACATTACTCTCTTAATTTATAGTTGTTTTTGTGTATTGTTAATTTATGATATAGTTATTTTTGCTTTCACTTTTAATAACAGTAAACACTTACTAGAGAAACCTCTTTATCTAATTATCATATTATGAAACTTATTATAATAAAATAGTTTGCAATAGATATAGGTAATATCCATTAGAACTACTTACATAATAATAAAAAAGTAACTATGTAACCAATAAAATAAGTGTAACTTGTAATTATTACTTTGCATGTCTATTGTTAGGGAACTTTAGGTTAAGGAAAAGTGTGGTTTGTATTTGTTTTTGGTATGTAAAGTAAACATTATAAAATGACATATTGTGATAACTGAACCAGGAGGCGAGCAACCCGGCGCCGCGGACGGGCGGGCACCAGCTGAGGGCGAACGAGCAGCAGCGCAAGCCCGCGTCGTGGCTGTCGCGCTGCAGCCTGCTCTGACCGCGCCCGGCCCGCGCCTACGCGCCCTCGCCCCGCACCATGCTACCAACATGATACTACTCTAACGTGGACCTTAAACGTACCCACCTCTACTATATTTTTCGACCTACAACTTTTTGACTGGTGCATCAATTCAACTCCAGAAGGGGATGAGACTTGCTTTTGTATTTTTATATCCGCGAATATACCTACTTTGTTTCTTAGTTAATGATTAAACAGTATTTTGTCGTAAATTACTTGTACATTTGTTAACTTCTAAAGTGACAATTTAATTTTAGGGCGAAATTACTCGGTGTTTATTTTTTAAACGGTTTCAATGGATATTTCAATAGAATATTTAGCTGTACTTTTCCTTTGCAATTTTAATTAAGATAATTATATATATTTTATTGTAATATATACTATTTAATTTGAATAAACAGTGCTTTTTTACAAAACTTTATTTTATTTGCAGAAACTATACCTAAGCTACCTAACTATAACTATAACCAGAACTTATACCTAATAGAAAATATGAAACACTAATTTTATCAATAACCTTTTATTTTCCAACAGTATATACAAAACAATTTTAGACAAATGGAAGATTAATTCCTTGTTCACAAGTACTCAAATCATTACAATTTATTGTAGCTCATTTGGTACCACATAGACACAACAATTTAAGTAACAACCTTCTGTAAATAAATGCTTTTATGTTGCTTGTACTGGCTTAGGAGGTGATCTGAAAGGTCGCAGGGCAAGATTCTTAACCCCAACTAAGGCACTTTTTGATGCAATCCCCAGGATCTCCAACACTTTCTTAAGACTAAAGACAAGCAGTTCCGCAGTTAGTTGTGAGCCTTTCCGCCAGTATGCCACATATACTGGTAGTGGTGGCAGATGCTCGGACCAGACACCATTACGGTAGCTCTTGGCTCGAGCCTCAGCCGACAACAATGCTGGAGCTAATTGTGACTCAATTGTATTTTTCTTCAAATTTTGTGGTACTGAAGCTTTTGCAAAACCAAGTTCCACCAATTTCTGCCCAATGTCTAATGTTTCAACAGATTTAGTCTGAAAAAATAAACTGGATGTAGTAAAGGATAGATGATGATATCATAAGATTTTCACATCACATTCACAATGCAAGTTCCCTGCAACATGTCCTTACCTTGGGCTGTGGTAAATGCAATAAAACAGTAGAGACCAATGTGTCATTATCTCGTGCAATGGGTTTCATTGTCACCTGTTGCCCTCTTGCCACACATTCCAACCAGTTGACAGCATTTCCACTTACAATATCAACACCCCACAACTGTAAATATAAAAAAAAATATAAAGAAAGATTCTTGGCACAAATCCTCATAACATAAACAGTGATTAATGTTGACATTGGCTACCAACCTTGACTGGCAATGGCGGTTTACTGGAATGCCATAAAGGTAGGTACAATGGTGCTTTATGGTCAACCAACAGGTGTACCGGGGAGTGCTGCGTGCCACTGTATACGCCCCTCAGTGGCTCATGACTTTGTAGAAAATGGTCTGGTATCTTACTTGCTTTTGAGAACTTGCTAACCTAGATTCAAAACAAGAAAGTTTAGTTATGTAATAAACTAAATTAAAGTAAACAAATTTCCAATAAAAAATTACCGGACGAATCTTATGTATTGACACAGCCAGGCCAGCAGTCGCGAGAGCGTAGACGGCTATCTGTGAAACAAAAATAGTGATAACAATTCATTCCTATCGTTCGTTGTACCGATGTCGGACATTTTACTTACGTTAACACCACGGTAATCCTGTTGTAATAAGTGTGTTAAGCTATAAAAGAAGCCGTCTTTCCTCTCAGACATCTTGTTATTTGTAAGCTGACCCAACTTTCATAATTTATATATTAGCTCATCAATATTTTCAGATTTGTTGAGGAATTCGCATTACGAACTTTTGACATCTCTCTTGGAAATGTCAGATCTTCACAATGTTGACAGCAAAAACAAAAGATTTTAATCCATTCCACATGGCAAACGTAAGACCCACACTCGTGATGAAAAAAGCTTTCCTACTTTTTGGAAAGTACATGAGTGTGACAATGAGTCTCAGCTAAAATCCATCATCAATTTGATAAATCATGTTTTTTTTTATTTTATCAATATGTTATGTTGTTTAACTTCTAAAAACAATTGAATTATTCATGGATTTATGTTTAAAAATGGAAGTTTATAATATAGGCAAGCAACACTAGATTCCACGTCAACTGTCATCTGACATTTGTGTGTTGTAAAGTTTGGTGTTGGAGGTACTGGAAATATTTTCTCAAAATGATTACTGTGCTAAATACTATCGATACGGGCCATGAAGACATGATACATGATGCAGAATTAGATTATTATGGATTGCGTCTAGCCACATGTTCGTCAGATAATTCAGTGAAAATATATGATATCAAGAGTGGTACCCAAACACTCGCCGCCGATTTGAAGGGTCATTTCGGACCCGTGTGGCAGGTGGCTTGGGCACATCCTAAGTACGGAAATCTCCTGGCTTCTTGTTCCTACGACCGGAAAGTAATTATATGGAAGGAGTCGGGAGAATGGACGAAGTTGTACGAATATACTGGTCACGAGAGTTCCGTGAACTCTGTCGCGTGGGCGCCAGCGGAGTACGGTTTGATCCTGGCGTGCTGCAGCTCCGACGGCTCCATATCGATCATCACGTACGTGCAGGATAGTGGAAACTGGGATGTGAAGAAAATATCCGGTGCCCACGCTATCGGTGTCAATTCCATAAGCTGGTGTCCAGCTATATCAGCAGATTTGAATCTTGACCCTCTCAGCAACAAAGACGCACCAAAGAGAATAGTCACGGGAGGATGTGATAATCTAATTAAGGTAAAATAAACTTTAAAATATTTCCTTTAATTTTCTTAGTAGGATTTCATATTTCTTATGGTAAATCAGATTGCAAAATTAACTGATAATAATTAATTATTATACAATATAACTTGTTTGTAAATGACAAACAAGTTATATTGTATTGATACACATATAGTTAGTTTCTAGTTTATCAAGAACGCATCATAATCATTTGCTTCATTTTAGATTTGGAGAGAACAAGGGGACCAGTGGGTAGAAGAAAATCGCCTAGAGATGCATATGGACTGGGTCAGGGACGTGGCCTGGGCCCCTTCTCTGGGTCTACAACGCTCAATGATTGCCAGCTGCTCACAGGACAAGCGGGTTGTTATTTGGACTAGCGACGACAATGTATCATGGACTCCGACCATTCTAAATACATTTGATGATGTTGTATGGAGCCTGAGCTGGTCTCTCACTGGCAACATCCTGGCTGTTTCTGGGGGAGACAACAAAGTCAGCCTGTGGAAGGAGGGCTCGGATGGCCAGTGGCTATGCATTAGTGAAGTTGCCAAAGGATTAGGGCAGACTCCCAATGATGAAAGGAGTACACTTTGAGCTTTATTTTCGTAATTTTCTTTAATTCTAATTGTGTAATTGTTATCATTTAGCATCTAATATAATTTTAAAATATACATTGTGATTATTAAAACATAATATCAAAGTGTATCTTTTATCTTAACCAAAAAATGAAACATCCAAATATAATTTTGTTGTTTATCAGTAAATATCAATAAATTCAATTGGGATGTTGATACTATACACCATCACATCTGCAGGAAATTCATTTGCAGTCTAAGACCGCCAGAAATAAATTATGTTAGAATAGATGGAAAATTGTGCAAAATTAGTGACAAGTTAGAATGCTACTTGCATAATCATATGCCCATTACATCATTAGTCGCCTTTTACGACATGTTAGGCAGGGAACACAGCTGATTGCTTGTTGGACTAACATGAAACACAACTTAGATGTAATGTATTCACAATACTTTACAATTTGTAGAATCTTATAATTTACCTAATTTTTTTTGGGTTAAATTAATAATATAAATATAACATGAATGTTGAAGAGGCGAGTGAGGTGTGTAAGGAGGAAGTGGCTTGAAGTTTAATTTAGTTTATATATTCAACAAAAGATAAAAATAAAAATATTTATTAATACTTAATCCTAATCATAACAAACATTATCACATATTGGTCAGGTTGAAGTCTATAAGTTCCATGAGCAACGGCATCTTGTAGTAGTGCGCGATGGTCTTGAAGGTGGCGAGCTGCGTGCGCACATCCTTCGCCGGCACCATGAGCGAGAAGTCGCCTGCGCAGTCGCACACCGCGGATAAGTTCTCGCGTTTTACCTGCAATGTTGTGAACATTAATATTTTATTGTGTTTGAAGACTGAATGGATGACTAAGCATTCCTGTGAAGGTTGCTCTCATACAAAGTTATTTAGGGACATTTTGTTAACAATACTATAGTTGGAAGAATGTGAGTCTACTAGACGTTTATGGTTCGAATACAGAGATAGAATGGCTCGCCAACATTCGACTTCAGTCAAATGTTGACGAAATTTTATTTTATCATTATGTTGTAAAGATTAAATAAAATCGGGTGTCAATCTTTCCTGCAAAGAGATTATACAATCTATTTAATATAAAAATCGAACCCCATAAATTTGAATTGAAAAGATACAGAAATACTATATTTATTTATTGATTTATTTTATTAGTATTGAGAGAAAGACATTTAAGGGGAAGAAGGGCATTTATTTAGCTTACGAGTTGAAGTTGCTATACATAGCACAAACTGACCTGATGACACCGGCTACACACGAGGTCCTGGAGCGTGTACGTCATCGCGCGCCGGTTCAGCGTCTCGATCAGTCGCCATTCCAGTTCTTGGTTATCGTATGCCGTACCGCAAGTGGGACACACGCAAACGGGCCTGTGGAGTATAAAACGTTTACAATAAAGGATTTATCTTTCTCCTATTATACGCTTTGAGTATCCTAGCAGGTCCTAGTATTGAAAAATACTATGACCTGCTAGGATACTTAAAGCTATAGATCTTTTAGAGAAATAGTTGGGCCTTGGCATTCCGTTGTTCCATCGCGGACACCACAATACGGTCAGCCTATGATATTCGGTGATAATAGCCTATCGACATTTGTTGTGCCAGATGTGTTACATATACGTTGCCTTAATAAGTCTTCAAAAGCCCTTCTTGAAAACCCCAATTTAGGATTTACGCTTTTTCATTAACACGTTGTAGTTTCATGTTATATACTACCATATACCACATCTAATGCTACTTGCTAAAGTACCATAAAACTGAAATAGACAAATATTACATTATGAGTAAACCCACACTCTAAAATGCCGACCCCAGTGGGGCAGAATACACCCAATTTTAAAACAGTGGAATCTGCCCCACTAAATCGATTTAGTGGGGCAGATTCCACTGCGAATTTTAAAGCGTTTCCCTTTGCCCCACCAGTGGGGCGCCTTGGTGGGGCAAATAATCCAATTTGAGCGCCTGCCTGGGGAAAATTTTGGTTTGCGATTGCATTTCACAAGTGTCCTCGTAAAGTTAGAGGGTAGTCGCACTCACACGTCGGCGTCGTGCGCGCGGTTGGTGTCGCGGCACAGGTCGAGGTCGCGGCAGTGGTTGCAAACGCGGCACGTGACCTCGGACAGCACGCACGCGGCGCACGGGTCGCGCCACTCCGCCGCGCTGCTGAACTCGCCCACGCCGATCAATCGCAGCAGGTTGCGGCGCAGGAGCGTCACCTGAGTAACCGATCCAGCATATATGGGTCACGCATTTCTAGATTACGCTTCTTTCCCAAAGTCAAATATATCTTTGTAAAATTGTGTGTATTTGGTAAAGCAAAAAATGTGTTCAATATTTTTTTAGGTAATTTGTCTGACCAAATATGGCCGACTTTTTTTACCCGGAAAATTTCCTTTCAAGGGGATAGATATCCCGTTACAAAAGTGACGCGGGCCCGTAGTATCTACTTCTGATATATGACTGATTGATAACAGCTCATAAAGATAAAACAGGTGCTGACCTCGTCTATGCGCGCGGCGTCGAGCGAGAAGACCTTGCAGACGGCGTTGACGTAGAGCAGCGCTGGCGTGGCGGCCGGCGGCAGCGCGTCGGCGCGCAGGCCGGGCCGCGCCGCTAGCTCGCCGCTGCGCAGCGCCGGCGCGCGCCGCGCAATGCGCTCCGTCACCCTGCGCGCAACGCAACATTGCACTAATGTACTAATTCGAATCGCCAAACCACTTGAGTAGCATGCGCACCGGCGAAAAACTTTTCATTATCTCTAGAACGACTCGATTTTTGGCTAAAATGTAGTTTAACCGATTCAGTGCGGATGGCGCCGCAGAGGCGCATGAGAGAGGGTATCTTTTCTGTATGGCGTGTGGCGCCCGAGAGGAGCCAAAATGTTTACCTGCAAAACTACAATAAAATGACATTTTCATAGGTTTCCGGTCAATGAAAATGCCTTTATTTGCCACGTATTTTACGATTACAGTGTTAGTTTTCAGGAATTGCATCAAAACGCAAACTTTAGGAGTCCTAAACATTTTTAATTGATCATTCATTATGATGATTAAGCGATGAGGGTGAAGAAGGGGGGTGGGGGTAAGTTTAAAGGTACCTTTTCCTATTTTTTGATCATATCTTAAAAAAACTGTGCGAATAGCATTATGATTACGTCTGAAAAAAGTTTCTAAGTACATATCATTTTCAACAAATTTTGTTTTAGTAATTTTTACTCAACGATCAATACTTTGTGAATTATAAAATCGAAAGAACAAATAGATCGTCCTTTAATAACATAATAACATTCTATCAACTGATTTCTCTGCCACATTCAGAGTTGGCGTTGGATCTTCTCAAATAGCTTAGCAATTCAAATAAATAAATATAGAATAGGCAAAGCGTAAAATCGCTTTGCCTATCCTATATTTATTTATTTGAATTGACACCCGTAATACTCTGTAGCTACCTAAGTATTGATCGTTAGAAAAAAATAAGATAACAATATTAGTTGGAAACTTTCTTCCCTGACAGGTAGACTTTATTTGACTGGACGTATACCGTAGGAAAAGACTCGCTAATCCATATAATGTCGCAATTGTCCAACTAGAAATAAATTTTTATCTTTTTATTTTATAAAAGTAAAGGAATCCAAATATGTATATCATTTCGTGTTTAATTAGATACCTTTTTGATTGATTTATTCGAAACATAAAATTCTAAAAAAAGGTAATACATTCGCGTTACACATTACTAGAATGTAATATCCTGTTCTACAATAAATCGAAAATGAATTTATCAATCAATCGAGCCAAACAAATACCACTAGGTTTGCAACACCTGACAAAAATAACTCGCTTACCTTCCATTTCCGTATGTACACGTAGATAATCACTTCTAAACACTTATAACAAACTATTACACCGCTTACGTTCGCTGTTGGGTCGCGACTAAAAGAAAAAACAATCGGAAACTGACAAAATAGCGATAGATTACTCTTCCTGGCGGGTGGCGCCTAAGAGGAGCCATCGAAGTTCCTGGCGCTTGGCGTCTCAGAGGAGCCACAAAATATATGTTCCCCGCCAGGCGCAAAAATTTGCAAAAAATGTCACCGCACTGAATCGGTTAAGGAAGTCATCGATCCTACGACTCCGCCTACCCCTTCGGCGATTGATGGTGTAGATGTGATGGTGTATACATATGTGTATGCGACTCTATAACCAAGGCGCAGCTAACTACGCCGACTTTTGAGGTAATTCATGATAAACCTAGAAAAGGTCATAAATCTAATCTAATCAAAATCTAAATTATAAATTACTCCGGTCCTGAACAGTACACGGAGGCGACACATGTATAATTAAGAAATGAATGAACATATCACATTTATACTGACTGGCTCGATGGCTCATTCGGTAGTGACCCTGCCTCATGCGCCAAGAGTTGTGGGTTCGATCCCCATCCAGGACAAACATTCGTATGATGAATACTTATGTTTATTCTGTGTCTGGGTGTTAATATTAAATATTTAAGTATATATTTGTAATACCACTGTTGATACTGATATCCGTAACACAAGTACTTAAGCTACCTTGGAGTCGGATCAATGTATGTGACGTAGTCTGTTTTTTATTATTTATATATTTATTTCATAATGTGAAGACATAATATTAAGAAAAATTATTTAGGAGATTCTGGATTCCTAAATTCGTTATAATGTGAGAAAGGCAAAATATAGTGTCGATTTATTATTGTCCTTTTTCTCTATGTATGTATGTAATACCACTGTTGATTCTGATATCCGTAACACAAGTGCTTAAGCTACTTACCTCGGAGCCAGATCAATGTATGTGATGTAGTTGGATATTTATATTTATATATATTTATTTATATGTATATCTTCACTAACCAGTAAAGAATTTACCATTAGCATTTAAAATTTTATTTTTCCAAAATGTTTTATCATTATTATCATCATCTCAGCCGAAAGACGTCCACTTGATCTTTGGGGAAGGCCTATGTCCAAAATGTTTACTTGAGCCCTTATATTCATAACTATATAATAAGCGACGTAGCGTAAGCGTAATTTCACAATGTAGCACAATCTAAAGGTTAGTATGAGGGCACTAACTGGAAGAGCTTCTGCGCGATCTCGCCGCGCAGCAGGGCCGGCAGGCGCGCGGGGTCGGCGTGCGCGGCGTACAGGAAGCCGGCCACGGCCGCCGCGAACTGCTCGCGCACCGCCTCCGGCAGGAACTGCGCCAGGTTCCACTGCATCGTCACCGAGCCCTCCTGCCGAATACGTTCATAGATGCGAGACTTCATTGACAAATATTAAGGAAATATTAGACGATTTATTAAAAGTTCCAAGACAGGATACATATCTTAACTTATTATATTGTCAACCGTCTCTAACTGAGTTTGAGAATTTAGAGTATATAGGTATTTTAAGGACATAATTATTCCGAGACTACCAACATTAGAGAGATATACTACATGCGAAACGAGTATGTAAAATTTTACCATAATCCGAGTTAAAATAATGAATGAATTTTAGTATTTACCTCTTCCTCACCTCCTTCCTCCGCCGAGGGTACTTGTGACGATCCCACTTCAACTAAGCCTTGTGGTAATTTGCCCTGAAAAAGAAGATTCTTATGCACATACATATCTTGACTACATATAGACAAGCTCGATGGCGCATTCGGTAGTGACCCTGCCCATCGAACCCAGGACAATATTCGTATGATGAATACTTGTGTTTGATCTGTGTCTGGGTGTTAATATTCAATATTTAAGTATATATTTGTAATACCACTGTTATTTCTGATATCCGTAATACAAGTGCTTAAACTACTTACCTCGGAGTATGATCAATGTATGTGATGTAAGTAGTCTGATATTTATTTATTTATATGTCTTTTGACAAATTATAAATCTTTTGACTTATTGCTTCCCGGATTCTGCCCACCCCTTAGGCTATTGTGGCTGTGTAGCCACAATACGCCCGTCACGCCAATCACGCCCGTGTGGGCGTGATGGTGTATGTATAGTTTTTGTTTATTTAACCTATGGTGTTCCACTGCTGGGCAATATATGGTATAGTGTGTTATTTAAAATATGCAGAGTAAGGCTTCAAGTACACGACGCCGGAACCGCACCGGCGCCGGACCGCATGTTTGTGTATACGAATGAAAACCGCGCCTGCGCCGCACCGACACCGCGTGTTGTACTTTGATGCTGAGTGAGCAACGATTACTGCGCGGCGCCGGTAGCCTAAAGATACAAGAATATAAACATACCTGTATGCCGGCGTGGTTGGCCTCGTCCAGCCACAGCAGGTACGCCCAGCACTGCTTGTACCGGATGTCGATGCCGTGGAACAGCTCCTTGTTCCTGATGCTCTGCACCACAAACTCCACGTAGCCTACCAAGGGATGGTTCTATTAGTTCAATATCACAAAGTTACAAACTCGTATACGTTAAAAACTCTTGTTGAGAGTAAGGAACCATCTACAATCTCTATAATAACCGCTCTTCTTAGTTTGACAGACTACATCACATACATTGACCTGATTCCGAAGCAATTATACATACTTACTTGCTTAAGCAATTGTGTTACGGATATCAGAATCAATATTGGTATAAGATTTATGTATAAAAATGTTGTAGCAGCTGTACCACCCATAGTCGCAACTAGTTATCTGTCTAGTCATCTGCTTAGACGGCATAGTAACCTTACCATATGCTTGTAAGGTTACTATGCCATCCTAGACAGAGTCAGGTGAAACATCACATAAAAAACAATTTTCAATTCAATTCAAAATCTCTTTATTTATATAGGCTTCAAAAAAGCACTTATAAATAGTCAATTTAAACAGAAAAAAGGATTACCACCGGTTCGGAAGGTAGAATCTATCGAGAAGAAACCGGCAAGAAACTCGATAGTTACTCTTTTAAATGCAAAGATTTACAATTTCGTGCTTAATATTCTATAGGTACTTATTAGGTAACAACACTGCAGGTGAACACTTCATTATGAAGTTAAACATAAATGCTTATCATTTAGGAAGTCTTCAAACTTATAATAGCCTTTTTTCATTAAGAACGCTTTAATGCACAATTTGAACTTATGTAAAGGTAATGCTAGTAGACTTTCTGGAAGTTTATTAAACATTTTAATACTAAGACCAATAAATGAATTACCACTCTTCTGGAGTCTATGGTTTGGAACAGCAAGTTTGTGTTTATTTCTAGTATTAAAACTATGAGTGTTTGACTTCTTAGGAAATTGGTCAATGTTTTTATATATATACAAAATACAATCTAAAATAAATTGTGATGCAATTGTTAAAATGTTAATTTCTTTAAAAATATCTCTAAGAGAGTCACGTGGTCTAAGGCCGTATATGGCTCTAACGGCTCTTTTCTGCAATACAAAAATAGTTTGTATATTAGCCGCAGATCCCCACAGCAGCAGACCATATGACATTACGCTATGAAAATAACTGAAATACACCAATCTTGCTGTTTCAACATCTGTTAATTGTCGTATTTTCCTGACTGCATATGCAGCCGAACTAAGTCTTCCTGCCAAGGCCGCAATATGGGAACCCCATTGCAATTTAGCGTCTAAGGTGATTCCAAGAAATACAGTTGAGTTAACTACATCAATTGCTTCATTGTTCATAGTGATTTGTGTATTAACTTGCCTTGTGTTTGGCATTGAAAACTTAACACATTTTGTTTTTTTTGCATTAAGTAGTAGGTTGTTGGTAGAAAACCAATAAAGTACTCGTGAGAGAGCGTTATTTACATCGTCAACAAATTCCTTTTGTCTATCAATTTTAAAAATCAAGGAAGTATCATCAGCAAATAAAACTATCTCACATAAATCCTTTGCAAAATAAGGGAGATCATTAATGTATAAAAGAAAAAGCAGAGGTCCCAATATTGAGCCCTGGGGTACTCCCATCGATAATGGGGCACCAGAAGAGTTTGTACCATTTACACTCACTATTTGAAGCCTATCAGATAAATAAGACTTCAGCAGACTAAGTGAGTTCCCATATACACCATAAATGTAAATAGTTACAAGACAAGTTGACTAAAAACTAAGCTTATTTATCTTTACAGTCCAAGACAAAGTTAAAAGATAACATTGCCATAAATAATAAATAAATATCCGACTACATCACATACATTGATCTGACTCCGAGGTAAGTAGCTTGAGCACTTGTGTTACGGATATCAGAATTAACAGTGGTATTACAAATATATACTTAAATATTGGATATTGACACCCAGACACAGAACAAACACAAGTATTCATCACACGAATGTTTGTCCTGGGTGGGGAGCGAACCCACAACTCTTGGCGCATGGGGCAGGGTCACTACCGCATGCGCCATCGAGCTTGTCTAATAAGTTAAGGTAACTCACCTATACCGTCCAGTACGGAGTGCTTCTTGGTGCAGAGCAGGATCTTGTTGAAGTCGGCGTACACGATGAGGGAGCCGAGCCGCTTGAACTCCGCCACCAGCATGAGGAACAGCTTCTTCATCAGGTTGTACAGCGTGCGCCGGAGCGCCGGATCGTATAGCAGGGATGTCGGGGTTTTTAGCCATCTGACGGATTTGGATTGATTTTATTTTTATATAAAAAACTAGCTGACCCGGCGCACTTCGTAACGCCCCGTTCTCGGATTTTCAATAATATTTTTTTTATTTAGAGCGCAACTTTTATTTTTTTTTCTTTCATAAGAACTTCCAATTGACAATAATAAACACAACTAAAAAGCAATCAGCGGAATCGGTAAAGCCGTTCTCAAGTTATAGCTTTGGAGTGGACCACCCTTAACATTTAGGGGTATGAAAAATAGATATTGGCCGATTCTCAAATCTACCCGATAAGCACACAAAATTTTATCGAAATCGGTTCAGCCGTTTCGGAGGAGTTTGGGTACAAACACCGCGACACGATAATTTTATATATTAGACGTACACGAGGGACCGTGAATCGGTTGCGAGGTTCGGCAGAGACCCGAGCGAACCACACGCCTTTACACGCTTCTTTGAGAATTATACCTCTTTTCATATACGCTCTAGGTTTACTAGAATGGTGATATTTGTATGATCAGCTTGATAAAGTGAAAACGTTGCTTAGTATGACAAAGCCATGCGATAGTAATATTTCAAATCCAATCACATACTTCTGAGTTTTTAACATACTAGTCCATAATTTTACAAGGTACTATTTTAAGTTTGTTTTAAAGGCAATAAAATATCAAAATGTGTAATCTATGCGCTCGCATTAAAAGTGGATGTACTTCCGTCGAGTTAGGTGTTGCTTGCTCGGGGACCTAGGTCCGACTAACCATCGGGGTGTATTGTATATATGTATACTAATTGGCGAGAATTACTTCGTCAGCGCGATGAGGGATTATATGGCGTTCGATCGACGTCATTTGTTTTATGTATTACTGACGCTATAATCTTGACTATCTTATGGCGCGGTCGGCACAAAACTTTACTAAATTTATAAAAGAAATAGAATTAAAAAACGAGACGAGTTACGATCTGTTCATACTGATTCGATACCTGTAGAAGTGCGATATCTGGAAGTCAGCGAAGACGTTCTTGTACTGCGTGACGTCGCGCAGCCACGACGCGATCATCGTGCGCAGCACCTTGAACGCGCCGCTGCACTGCGCCGTCTCGTCGTAGTTCATCGACGCGTTCGCACCTGCGGCCAGAATGCATCCGATGTTCAATCTATTATGGATGTTAGTGACGACATAACATACACCCTGTGGTGATTTTTTTTTAAATTAAACATTAAAAATCTTGTTAAATAAATTTATTAAAAGTGGTCTTTATTTGTTCATGAAGAAAAGTCGGCCTGCAGTAAGGCGCACACCGCGAGTGCGTCGCTCTCCAGCTGCTGTACAGTATAGTCACCAGTGTTGTGTATGGCGTCCTGTATGGTGGTGTGCACGGCGCCGAAGGCCGTGGCGGCGCTGGTGCCCTCGGCCTGCAGCACGTGCTGCGCCTGCAGTAAGGCGCACACCGCGAGTGCGTCGCTCTCCAGCTGCTGTACAGTATAGTCACCAGTGTTGTGTATGGCGTCCTGTATGGTGGTGTGCACGGCGCCGAAGGCCGTGGCGGCGCTGGTGCCCTCGGCCTGCAGCACGTGCTGCGCCTGCAGTAAGGCGCACACCGCGAGTGCGTCGCTCTCTAACTCCACGCACACGCTGTTGTATGCGCCGCTCGCGTTGTGTGTGCATCCCGACATCTCCTCCACTTCGCTCACTAATCTGTGATGACAAATCCGTATTGCACTTGCTGAGTTGAAACACGATACGAGTAGAATACAGCAAATAACTAAGAAAGCCTTTAACATTTATTTGATTCCTGTAACTTAAGTAACGAGACAATCAATGACCATTGCTTACCTGTTGTCGTCTGTCTCTCTACCGCCGAGATCCGGCCGCTCCAAGTTCGAGCACCAGAGGACGAAGTTGTGCTTGATCAGATGTCGCGCGTAGAACAGGTCCGCGCCGAACAGCGTCGGGTCCGCCGGCATGTTGCCCAGCGGCACGTGGAAGTATCTGCAACAAGTTAATATTATTATTATGAACAGCAGATTGTAAGAAAGGTTTTTGTTTGATTGTTTGAATTTGTGTGAGAAACTTCTAGTCCCACCACTTAGTATCAGTAGAACGGTCCAACTATCAGCGCCATTGTCTACCTATAAAGTCCTTCGCAGCCCTGATACTTTGGCGATTCAATTTCCACCCGAAGTTATCAGCCCACAATCTTTACAGCAATGGCGGATTTTTGTTGTAGTTAATTTGGGGATGAAAGACGAATTGGTATGTAAAAATGCTACAAATTTTTCCATAATTATTACACCCTTAATCCCGAATGTGAAACTTCAAAGCTGGAATCTCTGGACTCCACTCTTGGTGACCACGGTAGCAAAACAGCTCACAGTGACCTTAACAATAATTTTAGACCCTACGACTAACTATGACGATAGTTATACCACCTGGTAGATTGTTTTCCAGAATACCTCTATTACAGACCCCCAAGCACCACAATCAGTCCAATATAAGATCTACCTGCACTGCTCAACGGTGAGATGCAGCACGGACTCGAGGTTGAGGTAGTGGCGCACGATGGCGCGCGCGCCCACGCGCTGCCACTCCAGCGTGCTGTATAGCGTCTCCACGTCGCGCACGTGCAGTGGCACCAGCGGGAAGTCCGACAGACCTGGTGCGCAAATTATTATTTAGAGTAGATAATAGTAACATAGCCGCACACAACCTGCGTACGGGTAGCCTCAGAACGGATGGGGATGGAATTGTGAGAAGTGAAAAAGTATAACGAGCGCGGGCAGCGACAGCGCGGCCTGCACGGCCAGCAGCGTGGGCCCGGCGCGCTCGTCGCGGTAGCGCTGCACCCCGCGCACACCGCCCGCGCCTCGCTCTGTACGGGTGCAGCTACACAGTACACAGCTGGCAGTTACCCGGCATGAGCGCCACGAGCGCGGGCAGCGACAGCGCGGCCTGCACGGCCAGCAGCGTGGGCCCGGCGCGCTCGTCGCGGTAGCGCTGCACCCCGCGCACACCGCCCGCGCCTCGCTCTGTACGGGTGCAGCTACACAGTACACAGCTGGCAGTTACCCGGCATGAGCGCCACGAGCGCGGGCAGCGACAGCGCGGCCTGCACGGCCAGCAGCGTGGGCCCGGCGCGCTCGTCGCGGTAGCGCTGCAGCGCTCGCTGTATCCCGCGCCACACTGCTCGCGCTTCGCTTTCCACCGCTACCTCCCACGTCATCTCCGCTCCGGGCAGCGTGCTCTCGTCGGTGCCGAGATTTATTCTGCAAACAACGTTCTGTATTTATTAGAAATACCAAGCGACAACTTTATTATACAGCGAATCGTAAGTGCAACGAGAGAACTTGTTCTTGACGAGTTCGTTACGCACTCGTAACGTCAGCACATGCACAATTTTTTTTTTTTACAAATATCTGTCACTGCATTATTTTTTACATTTTAACAAATTGGCCGCACTGTACTTGTTAAGCCAGAAGGTCGCCAAATATATTATATATTACTGAAAGTATATTATACTATATTTGGTTCAAGCTTGTCAAAAATGCAGCATGCTGCGGCTCGTGTTCGCGGCCGAGTGTTGGTACAGGCAGATGTGTTCGACGGGCGATGTCTCTGTACGTACTTGGCGCTCCTCTCGGTGGAGTAGAGCGTGTTCATGTTGGGCAGCTGGTTGGTCTTGACGGAGTCCAGCACGAAGATGTAGCCGCGCCGGGACGGGCCCAGCACCAGCGCCCACATGCTGCGGCTCGAGTTCGCGGCCGAGTGTTGGTACAGGTAGATGTGCTTGATGGGCGATATCCCGTCCTGGATAAAGCATATTCAGTTTTATTACATACAATTATGTTATAACTGTAAATTCAAATAATATATAAAGGAGCCTTTTATTCAAAAATTTACAGTTCTTATGCACTTACAGCTTAAATTTTATCTCATGGTAATAAGGCTGCTAAAATCGAGAGCAGAAATCTTGATAACACTTCTTAATTTTTTATTTGGAAAACCTTAATGCTGGTAGTTTACATACCTGCTTTTGTAAATAAGGTTGATGTGCCACACTTTTGAATTGGAGTTGACTTAATGTAAAGGAGTCCATATTGTTGGATCCGAACTGGATTAATCTGTAGGACGAATAGAATAAGCATGAGCTAAAAAAATAGAACAACAAAGCAGTTAACATGTTAATAAAAGGAATGAAATATAACCCACCGTCTGGCTTCTTGTTGGTCCACCGCGCAGATGCAACCAAGTTGAACGAGCACTCTGAATTCTAAACTCATCTGCGTCTCATAAATGCCCTCAATTTCTGGAGTAGACAGTTCCCCCATAAGTTCTCTGTAACAAAATGACGACGAGGTTATTATATCTTACTAGTGTTTGGTTTTCGTAATGTATATCAAATTGAGGCATCAATTAAGAAAGAGAAAGAGAATGTTGCATAGGTAGAGCTAATTATACTATACGGGCCGCTGTCGGCCGCGCGGCTCACGCGCTGCTCACGTACGACACGCGCTACCGCCTGCGACACTCACTCCTGGTGCTCGTTGTAGAGCTGCTCCGGCACCGTGTACTGGTAGAGGTGCAGCACGGGGTGCGCGCGGGGCAGCACGCGCACGCACTTGCGCCAGTACGGGCCGCTGTCGGCCGCGCGGCTCACGCGCTGCTCACGTACGACACGCGCTACCGCCTGCGACACTCACTCCTGGTGCTCGTTGTAGAGCTGCTCCGGCACCGTGTACTGGTAGAGGTGCAGCACGGGGTGCGCGCGGGGCAGCACGCGCACGCACTTGCGCCAGTACGGGCCGCTGTCGGCCGCGCGGCTCACGCGCTGCTCACGTACGACACGCGCTACCGCCTGCGACACTCACTCCTGGTGCTCGTTGTAGAGCTGCTCCGGCACCGTGTACTGGTAGAGGTGCAGCACGGGGTGCGCGCGGGGCAGCACGCGCACGCACTTGCGCCAGTACGGGCCGCTGTCGGCCGCGCGGCTCACGCGCTGCTCACGTACGACACGCGCTACCGCCTGCGACACTCACTCCTGGTGCTCGTTGTAGAGCTGCTCCGGCACCGTGTACTGGTAGAGGTGCAGCACGGGGTGCGCGCGGGGCAGCACGCGCACGCACTTGCGCCAGTACGGGCCGCTGTCGGCCGCGCGGCTCACGCGCTGCTCACGTACGACACGCGCTACCGCCTGCGACACTCACTCCTGGTGCTCGTTGTAGAGCTGCTCCGGCACCGTGTACTGGTAGAGGTGCAGCACGGGGTGCGCGCGGGGCAGCACGCGCACGCACTTGCGCCAGTACGGGCCGCTGTCGGCCGCGCGGCTCACGCGCTGGTTTACGTAGAATATCCGCGGCACCGTTAGCTTGATCTGATGCAACTCCGTACCGACCAGGGCCCACAACTTGAACAGCCCTGGCTCTGCTGTTTCTGCTACCTATTTTAGAACACAAGTATGAACAATGAGGAAACTTTCACACGTCAACAAATCAATAACAACAACTTCTGTCGGAGTATGCATTACTTGTAGAGTACACTGCTCTTGTGGAAACAATAAATAAATAATTTTACCTTATGTCTTGTAACTTAAGGTTCATTATTAAACTTGCCTGTATTATCTGCCAGGGTGTGTTCAAGAGCGTTCTTTGCGCTTTTCTGATGAAACCTCCCAGAGTGTTTGTTGGTCCTGTGTATTTAGGAGGTGGCATAGCGCTGCTGTCATCTATTTTACCTAATAAGACAAATTGTACATTTATTATCAATTAGAATTAATTTTCCAAAAGCACTGATTTATAAAAAAAACAAATGTATTTAACAAATTATATTACCTCGTTTATTTCTATTTCGCAATCCACGCTGCTCCATTTGCCACATCCATTTCTTTTTTTGAAACAGTATCCATTGCTTTCGTTCCTCCTGAACACAAAAAAAATGTTTTAAGAAAAAGTTCATAAACAATGACGTCATTAAACACTACATAAATTTCCCTTGGAGACGGAAGTGTTTAACAAAAAATGCCACATTACCTGTTTAAACGTTTCACAATGTTTTATAACGCAAATAAATCACTACTCTGAAATATTTCATGTATTCTACATACAGTGAAAACTATAAAGTATGACGTCACGAAGTCGCAACTCCTGTCTGGAAGCCTTTAAACACACCTTAGTAGTCCCGAAAGGCGGCGGCGGCCCAAGCGCCTCCCGCCACGTAGCAGCTTCTTTGGTCGGAGACTCCTCACGCTTCCTCTTTACGGTGTGCACTATAGGCCGGATGACGTCACTGCGGGCTTTGTTTTCTTTGCCGATGTCTTCTATGTCCACTTCTGTTTCCTGAGAAACCATAAACAATTTGTCATAGTTGTAAATTGACGCGTTACATCCCGTTCAGGTATATTGTTGAATATTAACTATTGCGTCAACAGAGGTGATTATTTAATTTCCCAAATATAAATCGATCGCTCATAATATATACTTTGTATAATAGTCCTATGTCTTTGCAGTTGTTATTCTAGTTTAAAATGAATAAGAAGAATGGGATGATATGACGTTCCACAGTGACCGATAAATGCCATTTCTTCCCATTGTATTTAAATCGAAGAGACCACGTTTTTTTACATTACGACTAGTATTACCATAGTATCAACATGACTGCTCGTGGAGGGCTCAGCGTCGCCATCCTCATCCAGCTTGGTATCCTTCGGCTTAGCAGAGAACATGTCTGTGATCTTCCTGGTCTTGAACTTGTCCGTCTTAGCCAGCATCTTCTTGTGCAGCCAGTCGGGGTACTGCACTCGCGGTACTGGGTTGTCCAACTTTTTAAAGATTGCCAGTTTAAAAACATTGTGCAAAAAAACAATTAATATTTATTTATTTATTTATTTAGTGCAATACTGGAAAATTCACTAAAAGTGCATGAAAATATGTCCAATAAAATGGCCTGGGCTATATGTATGGCAGAAAGCGCCAGAGGGACCAACTATACAAGAGAATGAATTTTTCTCTGCCTACCCCACTAGGGAAGTGGCGTGAAGTTTAGTTAGTTATGAATTTTTCAATTCAAATAAATTTTGACCTGTCGTTATTGGCTCGTCGAGTCGCTTTCGGGCCTCATACCAACTCTTACGTGCTCGTACTTGTATCCATATCTTATAAATCATACACACTCAATCACTTGTAGTTTATATGTATTATTCTTCACGGTAAAAACAACATTGCGAACCTATGGTAAAGTCATATAGCTATATCATTTATGTGACAATTCATAAGTTTTTCTTTGGAACCTAAATAAATAAAGAGTACATATTTTGACTTTGACTTGCTAATAAAGATCTTCTCTTAATTCAATTACTCCCTGACGTCACCGGCGCGCCCTCCGGCTTCTTAAAGATGATGAACCTGGGGACACTCACCCCTTGCATCGCAGCGGGTATGGTGATGATCTTCTGTATAGCGCCGCTGAGCCGCTCGATGTAGTAGGCCCAGTCGAGCACGTCGCGGATGTCGACGTCCTCGCTGACGCTGGCGTCCTTGAGCCAGCGGCGCAGGTGGTGCCGCTTGACGGCGGCCGGCGACTGGAAGATGGCCAGCGGGACCGCGCGCTCCGTCACCGGCGCGCCCTCCGGCTTCTTAGAGATTATGAACCTACATATATGGTACGCACATTCAATAATCGTGGAAAATCTTAACTCATGAGTTAAATATTCGTCAATTATAAAGTTAGGTCACTTTAATTCTAAACATGAGAATTGTCAAATCTATTGCAAAATGAAATGCTATCTATGTTAAAATTCAGGTATATGACCAAGTAAGTATTTCAGTCAGTCAGTCAGTAATTTGTTGGCCCATGTTCAAAAACCCAGCCAACAAAAAATATCGCAGTCAAGTATTAAATGTATTTGACCTGCAAGCCAATCCCGCATCCTTCACCATTTGGTCGCCCAAAAACTCCGCGAGCCGCTTAGCCGTCGATATCGAGGTGGACTTCTGCCCGCCGTAGTCCTCCAGCTTCTTGGACATGGAGCGGTTCTCGGAGATCAGCTCGAAGAGTTCCGAGTCGGGCATGTTGCAGCCCTTGCTGTACAACACGTCCAGCCAGTAGTCCGCCACCTTGGCCACGGCGCCGTAGCAGCTCTTCAGGTCGTTGCCCTTGAGGAACGCTTCGAACACCGAAGACTGGAATATCTTGATCAGCTGCAGCTCACCTCGACGTTTCACTTCGAATCCTGGGAAAGTATTTTTTACGTTACGCAATACAATATATTTGTTAGATTACATTTGACTGGCCCGTTGGTCGAGTGATCAGATACCCTGGTCACGAAACCAAGGGTTGGAATCCCGCTAGGGGCTAATTTTTCGTGTGATGAACGTGAATGTTTGTACTCGAGTCATAGATGTTTATAAACGTATTTAAGTATGTCTATCCGTTCACCTAGTATCCATAGCACAAGCTTAAGCTTAGTTTGGAACTGAGAAATTGATGTGTCTGTCTGAAGAATTTATTATACAGTTTTAATCATAATTAGAGCCAGATTCACCTTACAGAGGCCTTAAGGCAATGGGCGGCACGGGGCCTCTTTATATTTTCTTATTTCCTATATGTTTTTTCTTACAATGCATTTTTTCTCGGTTCGCAAGATCCCTTACCGATGCGGGGCCATGGGCAGTTGCCTACTCTGCCAAACGGATACTACCGGCCTTTCCCATAATAAAAAAAAACTAACCTAACTTAACCAATTAAATTAAAAAGGTTTAAATGCTCTAAGTCGCTTTGGACTAATTCATAAATGTATTATTAGATTGAGAGAGACGCAATGCCAGGGTTGGTTCGAGCAGAAAAAAAATACCAATAAAGTGCTTATTTAGTTTTTGGCTTCTCCGTAAGCTGTGACCTACTAAGCGAATTCTTTGCTGACGCTACAAGTTAAAGTAATATATACTATCAGCTCTAAGCCTGACCTTTCAACTCAGCCAAGGATCCATCGAAGTTGAAGACGGCGTACCGCTTCTTAAGCCTCTTGCCCTCCTCCTTGGAGGCGGGCAGCACCATCGCCAGGTACGGCCCGTCCACCTCGAAGAAGATCGAGTTCTCCGCGCGTTGTTCATACTTCTTGTCCGCTGGGTCTACTAGCTCGAAGTATTGGTCGTTGGTGAAGTGGTCCTGACGAAATCCAATTTACTGTAATTTCTTGGTACAGGTTTAAATCATTCATGAAGGCAGACTTAAATGCCAGAATGCTGAACTCTCGGGGGCGTATGGAAATCTCAAAAGATTAGATACCTATGTTTCTTACATTCCAAATACATATATTTAGTTGTACGAATGAGGAAATTATTGGGGACCTTAAGAGTAATTGAAATTAATTATTTCTTACCTTAACCATTGCATTAAGGACTGCATTTGGGTATGAGACATTAATTTTCTTCTTCTTATTATGAGTTGTATGTACAGTCACGTTCTCAGGAAATGATGATGGTAATATACACCAGATACCTGTAATTATAGTATTATACATAAAAAAAAATTATTATAATAAAAGTTAGTAAAAAACAATTATGAATGAAATGCAACATCTGTTACGCCAAGTGTCTATATGTATTACCTATTATAGTAATAGTTCTCCGAAAACAAAGAGAAGGGTCGACTTTGTTTTATACATATATATTTTATATACGGATACAAATACATAAACTTAGCATAAGTTATTAAATGCATTACCGTCTGTGTCGAGCTCGAGCGGGCGGCCGACCTGCTCGATGATCTCGCGCGCGCGCATGATGATGTTGGCGCCCGTGTAGCACACGATGCCCGCCATCTCCATGCTGTGCCAGCGCGCGCTATCAAGCAATGTGCGCTTTAGATAAAGTTTCGACATCAAAAAGTCAAAATACTCTGTATTTATATAGGTTTAAAACAAACACTTATAAATCGTCAATTCAACAGGAAATTCAACTAATAATATGAATCTACCACCGATTCGGAATGTTGCTTTTACCGAGAAGAAACCGGCAAGAAACTCGGTAGTTACTCATTTCAACAACATATTTTACAAGGGTGTATAGATCATATTTGCATCTGAACTATGTCATGAAGACGGCTTTTCAGACGTAGTTTTGCAATCCCTAATACTCTAAGCACTCAAAGTCAACACGTTTGACTTTGAGTGCTTATTAGGGATTGCAATGCTTGATCCAGCAATCCAGCTGCGTCCAGCATAATTTTGGCTGTGCTCAATCCAGCAATATGTCCTGATTCCGCCAGAAAATGCCGCTAGAATGCCATCCCTAATCCCTATTGACGCCCCAATGGTTGCAATAGACTTTTATCTACGTAAGGGCTCACTTATCCTAATCATAAGCTATACGTCAAAGCGTGGGCGTCATCATTCTGTGAACTTAACGCAATAGTCGAAGCTGGGTTTCTGTCATACCGGACGTAGGCCCAATATGTTGGCCCTCACCACAGATGTCCCCCCACTCTGAACAGATCATGTTCAGTTATTTTACGCAGCAGCTCTACTTTATGTACTACTAGCTGTGCCAGCGGTGTCACCCGCGTTTATGGTTAATATTATAAAGACTATTTTCGTCATACATGATTTCTATGTAACTTTAACCATTAAGGCTGCACACGCGACGGAAGCTTAAAAAATGGAGTAACTTCTCCCGTTTTCCCAACATTTCCCTTCACTACTCTGCTCCTATTGATTGTAGCGTGATGAAAAGTATACTATAACCTGCCCAGGAGTATGAAGATTAATTGTACCAAGTTTCGTTAAAATCCGTCGAGTAGTTTTTGTTTCTATAAGGAACATACAGACAGACAGACAGACAAAAATTTTACTGGTTGCATTTTTGGCATCAGTATCGATCACAATCCCCTGATAGTTATTTTGAAAATATATTTCATGTACAGAATTGACCTCTCAACAGATTTATTATAAGTATAGATAGTGCCTCACCCCCTGCGCATGACGTATCCGTAGAAGGAGTTGAGGATGCACTTGTGCGCCAGCTGCAGCGAGTCGTACAGCACCTCGCGGCTCTTGGCCGACTTGACCTCGGCCGCGTCGCCGCTCGCCACGGCCGCGGCTACCATCGCCTTGGCTTGCTTGTTCAGCGCTTTGTACTCGTAGCGCCGGTCCCTGCGCATTGACAAAGCAACGGTCAAGTAGTCAAATCCAGATCTCCTAAACACATGAAAAAGAAGTATCTTTTCTCAAATTAATAGACACAAAATAGACTATATAAAAATACTTCTTATGCCTTTCTTCAGGTTCAAGCTTTTATCAATAAAATTATAAATTTTCATCGCAGTCTTATAACAATATGAGTAAAATTAAAAAGTAATATATTTAATACCTAAACGCTCTCACTGTGTCGACATAGAAAGAGTTTTCTTTCTGGCAAATGGTCGTGGTCCGCACTTCCGTCCTGGTGACTTTCGTTTTCTTGTACGCCACTCTACAGTAATCAGCCAGTCGCTTCTTTTCATAAGCTGCCTGAATAATAAAATATTAAGTAACAGCTGGACGAATATACAATGGCCCGTAGTAATACTATCAGCGAAGAAAGCGAAGACGGGGAAGTTAGACGTCAGTCACTAAGCATATGAGATATATGTATGAGAGCCAAGCATTGCTCGCGGTGGAGTACAAGAGTTTTCGAGACACGCAATATCCGCGCGCAACTCTCGCGCTTCGGCCAGAAAGACTAGATCGGCGGAGTGGCAATGAGAGGTGGACTTGTCATCGAAGAGAGGAGAACGAGAGATTTATCTATAGTTCGTACTTGATCCTCTTTCGGCAAAGCGTGAAATGCTCTGGTCGGCCCTCCAGGGTGAAGTGGCGGAAACTTCTCCGTCTCCAGTTGTTGCTGTATCCGTTGGTATTCGCTCCGAGTGGCCGGCACTGGAAATATTGTAACATGATAAAATAATTACTAAAATAGACTAGCTATGATAGCAATTTACGATTGCTATTTGATCAACATCAAAGTTCTTTTTCATGTATATCGTATTTATGTTGGCCATAACTCAATGTATGTTCCTGTCTCATGTGTCTGTATTATTTAATGGTCAACAAATGTTTTCTATTCTATTGCCATATTATATACATTACCGACTGCCTGTTATATTATCCGCTTGTCACTGCTTTTTCACAATTTTCCATCTAACCCAGCCCGGCTTTATTTTTGCTGAATGTAGTTAAAGGGGTATGCTGCCCCTTTGACTCTGCCTACCCCTCCTGGGATTATGGGCGTGATGATGTTACATTACTACTAATTTGTAAATAATCGGGAGGCCTAGTTTGGAAATGAACTTCCCTTTAAAAAAAATGTCTATTGTGACATTTAATATCTATCCCGAATATACTTAATAATAACATATTCTCCTATTTATTATAAGGCTTGCGTCAACTCTATAAAGTTCAAATTACACCAGCACGTTGCCTTGAACATGTAAGTTAATTGTGTACTCACGGTAGTCCCCGCGCCACATCCACTCCATGTGCCGCTGGCACGCGGCGCCGGGCCGGTTGTAGTCGCACACGGCGCAAATGCTCGGGTTCACCATGGCTGATGGCTGCAACCTGGGGTACAAATAAATAGGACAAAACGATATAAAAGTAAGGAGTGTCGTATGGACTTAAGTTAAATAAGCGATGTAGGATGAGCCCGTTTGAGAATGAAGAATTCGAAAGTGGGTAGATATGGCAATCTCAAAAAGGGTTTTTTAGTTAACTAAGGAAGCAATGGTTTCTGATTACATATTTTTTTCTCTAAATTGTTCAAAATTGCGTAATCTTTGAAGTCTAAATTATGGCCAAGGTCATTTACTATCGGTTCATAACCAATAGCACTATTTGTACCATTTTATACTTAGCATTATCTATTCAAAAACTTGCTACTGAAGACTTCATCTTCCTAGCGTTATATCCCGTGCTTAGACAGGGTCCGCAATAGACCATGATCCAAGATTTAGCGAGTCTGGTGATTACATTGAAGCGACTGCCGATCTGACCTTCGTAACCCTAAGATAGGGAAACCAGACAATTTTTGGATCATGATTACAAATCCAAAGTTGTTTGAATTTGCTGGTTTCATCACGATGTTTTCCCTCACCGTCGAGCTAGTGGTATAAATACGTACATAGATTTGAAAAATCCAGAGGTACGTGCCCGGGTTTGAACGCGCACTCCTCGGTTAAGAGGCGCGAGTCCTTACCATTGAGCTACCACCGCTCTTGCTACTGAAGACTATTGTGTTTTAAAATATGACGATAACTTAAGGGCCCCTTTAATGTGGTTAAAGCGGCCTGTTGCCTCTTTGACTCTGCCTACCCCTTCGGGGATTATGGGCGTGATGTTATGTTATGTTTACGATAACTTACCTATTAGTCAAAATAATGTTCGGATACATAGCGCCAACATCCAAGTGGTATATAAGCGGGTTCTCATCCCTCCGCGGGTGGTCCTTCATGTGCTGCAGTTTAGCGCGGATCTCTGCGCACACCTCGTCGAAGTTCGTCACCGCGTCCAGCGGGATGCCCTCCTCCACCTCTATGGCGTGCTTCATGGTCTTCTCTATCGTGTCTATGAGCTTGTCCACGGCGGACGGCACGATGCGGAACTTGCATTTGATGTCAGCTCTAAATACGCCTGGAATTAATTGTATCCCTTGGAATAGCGACTAGAATGTTGATTTTATTCGATTTTCCATTGAGACCACTATAATGTGGCTATGGCATAATCTATGCCACATAGTAACCCTAAAAATCTATTACTACATTAGAAGCAACGTGACGACCGTTGGACATCTAATAGGAATCTATCATAGAACTCATCTTTAATGAAAACAGTATCCGCTTTCAATGCTAAGAGCCCTATCCTTATATGGCCCTCTGGTCGGAGAACAAACCTATTTACTAAATGCTTAGGTATAAGTTTTCTTTTAAGCTTTGGCTGGTAGATGAGAAGTAACATACTACTATGTTATAAGAGATCAAGGTGTGCGAACTACGCGCTCGCACTAAAAGTGGAAGTACTTCTGCCGAGCTAGGTGTTGCTTGCTCGGGGACAGGGCCGGACAGTGTGTTTAGGGCTTTGGCCTAATACTACTTAGGGGACCACCTAATTACTTACAGTATAAGACGTAAACTTGAATTAGGTAAATTAATTGAATAGGTTTGATTAATCGCAGGATTCGCAGGTCTTCAAACCATATCCAACCAATCTGTTTGATTTAATAAAATTATGGATTTTTTCGCATTATCGTCTATTTTTGACTTTGACTTGACTTAGCCGGGGGCTCCCTGAATCCACGGGGCCCTGGGCTGAAGCCCAAAAAGCCATATGGTAGATCCGGCTCAATTGTATATATACTTAGTGGCGAGAATAACATCGTCAGCGCGATGCAGGATTGTATGGCGTTTCTCTGTTCGATCGACGTCATTTGTTTTACGTATTACTGACGCTATAATCTTGACTATCCTGTGGCGCGGTCGCCACAAAGGTATAAGAGGCCCGATTGTAAGCTCTGGGCATACGTATGTTCAGCGACTTGTATCTCCTCGGGCCACTGACCGGACTCGAGCGCCTCGACGTGCCCGCCGACGTAGGTCTCGGTCTCGAGCACGTGTCCGTCGGCGGTGAGCTTGTTCAGCTCCTCCACCTGCTTGTTGGGGAACACGATGTTGGCGCGGAACGCCTGCACCATCAGCAGCGACTCGCACAGCGTGCCCGACCCTTTGCGTAATACCTGCCGGACAATTAACACCGTCAAACTCAACCTTTACATCTGGGCCGCATATACATTCAACTATACATAAGAAATTACTTATATACCATCATTAAGCGAATATGGGGAAACAAATCAAAAGTATACTATTAAAGTGTTACATGCAAAATGTCATCTGATGACCATTTAATACCATACTAACAATCGTCTTGCTATACACCCATAATCTAGCAAGCGTTTTAGCTAGTGTTTAAAATAAAATATAAAGTAAATATTGATCCATTTACCGCAATAACTGTCTAATATTATTAACATTCTACATGAAGATTTTTTAGGGAAGCGGCGTGAAGTTTTAGTTAGTTAGTTAGATAAGAAGATTTTACTTACCTCATCTGGCTCTAGAGGGATGATGGTGCAGAGCGCGAATATGAAAGGGTGAACATATTTCATGTACAAGTAATATGTGGCCACTGCATCAGACACCGAATAGTTCGACAGCACCTACAAACAAACAAATATCCAATTATTATTAAAAAAAACCCTTTGAAATATTTGCAGACACATTCATACAAGATTCTGATACTTAGGTGCACCCGTCTCGAGATTAGTTCTTCAAAAGTGAGTTATAAGTACCTGTGGTTGTTCTGCAGCCATGCGACACATATCTTCAGGGTCCAGCTCTACGGGATCGTAGCGGAGTTTGGCCTTCGCCACAGCCTTCAGCCCCTGAGAGCCCACTGGCAGGTACGAGTCTCTCTTCACCCAACTGGGAATCGAATAATAAAATATCATTTTAATTTAGGTAAACAGAATACCCGAATTATGTTTGGCTGTAGGAGTAGGGGACTAAAGAGTATAAGGCCCAAAATATCTTAAAGATACTGTTTTGTAAGGTTTAAGTGACTTAATGGATGAGTGGGAATTGAGTTAATTTCTAATAACATGGTGATAAGGATCTTGATATATAGAGATGCTAGTCAATTATGAAATATATTATGTACTAGCAGTGCCAGCGGTGTCACCCGCGTTTATGGTTATTATTATAAAGACTATTTCCGTCATACATGATTTCTATGTAACTTTAACCATTAAGGCTGCACATGCGACGGAAGCTTAAAAAATGGAGTAACTTCTCCCGTTTTCCCAACATTTCCCTTCACTACTCTGCTCCTATTGATTATAGCGTGATGAAAAGTATACTATAACCTGCCCAGGAGTATGAAGAATAATTGTACCAAGTTTCGTTAAAATCCGTCGAGTAGTTTTTGTTTCTATAAGGAACATACAGACAGACAGACAGACAGACAGACAAAAATTTTACTGATTGCATTTTTGGCATTAGTATCGATCACTAATCACCCACTGATAGTTATTTTGAAAATATATTTCATGTACAAAATTGACCTCTCTACAGATTTATTATAAGTATAGATGTCATGAAAATAGTAGGGGAGCGGTGGTAGCTCAATGTTAAGGGCACGCGCCTCTTAACCGAGGAGTGCGGGTTCAAACCCGGGCATGTACCTCTAGATTTTTCAAATCTATGTACATATTTAAACCACTAGCTTTACGGTGAGGGAAAACATCGTGATGAAACCTGCTAATTCAAACAACAACCTGCGAATTCGTAACCATGATCCAAAAATTGTCTGGTTACCCTATCTTAGGGTTAGGAAGGTCAGATCGGCAATGTAATTACCAGACTCGCTAAATCCTGGATCATGGTCTTAGCGGACCCCGTTTAAGCACGGGGACATAACGCTAGGAAGATGATGATGTCATGAAAATAGTAGGCAAATATTGATATGGTTGAAGTTTCAAATCCCAACAGAAGTATGGAGTGGAGTGTTACCACAAGCAGTCCATGTGCATGGCGGGGCGGCAGGCGTAGGTGGCGTCGCGCGCGGCGAGCTTGCTGAAGCCGATCTGCTGCTTCATGTCCAGCCCCAGCGCGGCGGCGCGCGCCTCCACGAACGGCCAGTCGAAGAAGTCGCCTGCGAAGCGAATTGGTGACGCCGTCACAGGCCGAGCCGCCGTGCAAAAGGCACACAAGCGCCGGAAAGAAATTCCGAGATAAGAAATTCCACAGCTATTACCATAGCTGCGGAATTTCTTTTCTGGCGTTATAGTCTTCGGTCGAGACACCCTTATGTGCGAAAAGAGCGGCGCACACAGGCGCCGGGACAGTAATAAATAAATAATGAATAAATCAACACACACACCAGTTCCTTAAAGAAATTAGGACGTATGTCGCTGTTAGGCGCAGCGATGTCAGCCACTCCTAAATTAACCTCATATCAAAAGTATTGAGGTGCAGTTTAATTTGTTTAATATTTTAATTATATTAAAAAGTACTTTTTATAATACGACTTTAGAGGCGCTCAGTATTAGTAGATTGCATAATAAACAAACTTAGTAGTAAAAAATCTTATTAAACAAGGAAGTATAATCAGAATAAAACCTTTACTATACCATTATATGTGACGAAAATATGTGGTTTCACATCCATGATATGGTCGAAGAACTTTTGTATCAGCGCCAACTCATTGGGTTCATTGAAAACTATAAATTGTCTGTAAAAATGCAATATTCAGTTACATTATATCATACAACCATTCAACAAACAGGACAAAAACTAAAAACACTTACAGATAGCGCGCGAGTTGAATGCAGAGCTCAGGTATGTCTCGTCTCAGGCCCCGACTGCATTCAACTCGCGCGCTATCTGTAGGTATCACAGTATGGGCAAAGCATACTTGCTTATTAAATATAGAATTAATTTACCCTTCGAATTCTGGCTTTGGTGTATATTCAAAATCTTCAACATCAACAGAAATGATTTCTCTATTAGTGATCAGATAGCCCTGCGCGTCTATCATATACGAGATCATCATTATCTGGTCTGTCTGTGAGTCGGGAAACTTCAGTGGCAGCTTAGTAGTTTCGATATCGAAGGCCAGGACGATGGGGTCCGGCCGTTCCAGGATATCGTCGCGTTTTGTAAACACAGGTGGCTCAGTGCCTCTACACTTGATGGTGTACCATGTGCCGCAGAATATCTCCATGTCTATTGAAACTCTTACGTGATAGGGCACATCATGTTCTCTGTGGAAACAAATAAAACAGTATTTATTTTGGGGGTAATCAAATTCAAATACATGCATAATTAGGGGCCAAATTATATGTATATACATAATTTCGGAAAAGTATCATCATCATCATCATCATCTCAGCCGAAAGACGTCCACTGCTGGACATAGGCCTCCCCCAAAGATCGCCAAAACGACTGGTCCTGCGCTGCTTGCCTCCAGCGGGTTCCCGCGACCCTGACCAGGTCGTCGGACCACCTTGTGGGAGGTCTACCCACACCGCGTCTTCCGGTACGTGGTCGCCAATCCAGTAGTTTTTGGCCCCATCGGCCACCCGATCTTCTGGCAATGTGTCCAGCCCATTGCCACTTAAGTCTAGCAATTCTGAGAGCAATGTCGGTGACTTTGGTTCTATTGCGTATCTCTCATTTCTGATTCGATCGCGCAAAGA
This sequence comes from Glyphodes perspectalis, assembly GCA_951394215.1. Classification (NCBI taxonomy): domain Eukaryota; kingdom Metazoa; phylum Arthropoda; class Insecta; order Lepidoptera; family Crambidae; genus Glyphodes; species Glyphodes perspectalis. The sequence continues at coordinate 11,154,440 of OX596216.1, forward strand.
AATTCCGAGCATTGCTCTCTCCATTGCCCTTTCTGTGACTCTGAGTTTTCTGATGAGACCCATTGTAAGCGCCCACGTCTCGGTACCGTAAGTCATTACTGGCAACACACACTGATCAAAGACTTTTGACTTAAGAGAAAAGTATGTAAATGCAAAATTATGCAAAACATGACTAAGCTCTAAGAATACATATGCCTTCTCTGTTTAAGATCAAATAGAGAATTACTAGAAAAAAAAAGCTTAATATGCAAATCCTAATTGGATAAATCCTAGAGTCAATCTGCAGTCTATACAAATTATTATTTTGATGATTTACTAGACACACATTTCAAGTATAATACTTGAAATTACATATGTAACAATAACATATAGTTTGGACAATATTTTCTAAATATTGTTAGTTGATAACACGGACTAGTAAAAAAAGAAGGACTCCGCGCCACTAACTAGACATTGAAGCTCCTCAGGTGCTCCACTTGACTTGTAACTTACGTCACAAATTGACAAATTAAGTGCTCCACATGACAGATATCCACTATCTGGTATTCATAAGTATCTCACTCACGCATGCATAAACATAGTTTCACGCTATAGTATGGTAGCGTGGAGTCCTTCTTTTTTTACTAGTCCGTGGTTGATGATTGTAGTTGTAGAGTAGTGTAGTAATGGGGTATTTTACTCAAAAAAAAATTAAACTCCGTAAGTTAGGTAATCAAAATATATTGAATCTAATACTCGAAAAATTACAAAGATACAGGGTTTTAATGATCTGAAATGGGGCGCTTTACATTACTTGGATGGAAAATTTTACACATTTAGTGACGACAGGAGCGGTGGTAGCTCAATGGTAAGGACACGCGCCTCTTAACCGAGTGCGAGTTCAAACACGGGCATGTACCTCTGGATTTTTCAAATCTCTGTACATATTTAAACCACTAGCTTTACGGTGAGGGAAAACATCGTGATGAAACCTGAATTTCAAATAACTTTGGATTCGTAACCATGATCCAAAAATTGTCTGGTTACCCTATCTTAGGGTTAGGAAGGTCAGATCGGCAGTCGCTTCAATGTAATTATCAGACTCGCTACATCCTGGATCATGGTCTAAGCAGACCCCGTCTAAGCACGGGACATAACGCTAGAAAGGTGATGATGACGACAGGCGGTACTTTAACGTGCTGTATCTTCATCATTTTTAGGTTACTGAACAAAAGAAATAATATGTAAGCAATATTTTTTTGTAATCTTAATAGAGGACTATAAAATTTTTTTGAGTACAATACAATACAAGTCTACGGTGCAAATAAAGTCAACCTGATATCCAATATATTCTCCATGTGGTCAGTGGTCTTCTTAGCATGTTCCAGAGCAGCAGCGCTAGTCAGTGCATTGGTCAACATCTCAGCATAGATTGCATCCTTCTTCTCCCTCTCCTTGTTCTTATTCACTGCTGTGAGTATTTCTCTCCTGACTTTCATCATTTCATTTTGAGACATGAATGAGAGTTTTATATAACTTTGTTTTATGCCTGATAGATGGTTAAGCTAAAATATTAAGTTATTATAATAATGATCATTGTACATGGTACATTAATCAATGCATTTTATTATTAATAAAGTTATTTATTTACTATATATTCAAAAATGTGTAATGATACAGAAAAAGCAAAGTACAGTATACTTTACTATACAGTTTAAGTCATAACAATATAGTTGTTAAGATAATAAAGATTGGACTTATTTTTCAATACCTAAAAGTTCATTAGGAAATTTTTTCAAATATTTATGCAGTAGAGACATAGGTTTACTTAAACTTTAAAATATTTTTCTACTAAACACATACCAGATCTAAGTCTTCCTTTTCAATTACATCTATTTTGTGTATGGTGCCTGCAAATTTCTTTGATAAATACTGTATCACCTCCTGCTCACACTCCTTCCGTGCCATGATCATGAAGTATGGTTGGAACATTAGGGAAATCTTGAAGCGAGTTCCGTCCATTTCTATAAAGTAGTAGTCCATTGCAGCCACTAGCCTTTTATCTTCATCTAAGATTTCAGCCTAGAGAAAAACTGAAGTTATTCAAAGTATCTCTTGTGATAATTTACAGTATGAATCCTTTGCCCAAAATATAACTTATTTTTTATATTAGTAATTCTTAAGTAAAAAAAAACAAATTTACTGTTACTCCATAGCTACAAGTTTTGTTTTTAGTGATGTTATTGGCATCCCAAAATACTGCGGTGTCATATTTTACATATTGAATATGTAAAACTGTTGTAATATATATATTAACGTGATGAAACAACTGCTTACGGTATGCATATTTATCAGGTAGCCTGTTCTCTCCTTGACATCCCTTACTCTGTCGAATCCGTATTTTGAATCAATTCTATCGTTTTCCAAAGCAATTCTGATTCGAGACTCCGAAGACTCCTCTCTATATGAAGCAGAAATTTAAGTGAATTACCAAAAACATTACCAAATCAGTCCAATCAAACTTTAAACATAAAAATTCTATCAAACATCGATTCAGACCTCGTTCCCGACGATGTGCCTGCATCTTTCTTATTAGAGTCTCCCCTGTCGGCTCTATATTTTCCAGTATTTTGAAGAACCATCTCGAAAAACTAAACTAAATAATTATTTTTAAACCACAACATAACCAATAAAATAAACTTAGCAAATCTGTCAACTGTCATATTTTCGCGCCGTTTTTAACAATGATAGAATATAAACTTTTTTTACTCAATAAAACGAATTACATCGGCAACTGGCAACTCCCATTCGGTTCGGTTAAATAAAATAAAAAAAGAAAACGTCAAATCAAAATATTAAAAATATGTCATCTGTCGGCACAGACGAGTAATGTGAAATGAATGTAATGTAATGAATCTGTCGGCATTTAGTTAGGTTATCACTGACTTTGTTGTTTAATTTTGAATAAAAAAACCTTCAAATTTTAGGAAAATTGGAAATTTATAATGAATAATAGTTACAATACACTCGAAGAGATAGGTTTGAATAGTAATGTTAAGAAAGGGGATATTTCGATCAGCGATGCGTTAGCAGATTTTGAACGGCTCCGAATTTCGGCGCTTACAAAAGCTGCCGAAATAAGTCCTTTGGTGAAAGAAGTCACTATTGGTCCTAATAGTCCCATCAAAAAACAAGAAATGCCACCAGAAGTACCAAAAGTGAAACGTAACACCGAAGATAACAACATTACTGAAGAAAAAGTTAGCGATGACCTCAGGTATACCTTGCTAATGAGAAAATATGATAGCCAGCTGCAGGAACAAACAGAAGAACTTTTTAAAGACTTAATTGAACGGATGGTTACGAATCGGGCAGAAGCTATGAAGAAGTACTTTAACAAACAAAGTGAAGAATGTAAACGCAAAGCTCTGGAAGGTAGAATACGAAAAATGGAACTCTTGCAGAGTCTTCAGGAAAACGATAATTTAACATTACTTGAAAAGGCGAAATTAGATGAACAGCAAAGCCAGATTATAAAGAGACAAACAATGGAGAATTTGAATAGAATGTTAGAAGAACAAAATAGAGCAACAGCCCGTTTTGCATCTGTCACAGACAGTCACACGAAAATATGTATATGCTATAATGAATTAACTAATTTACTACAGACAGAGCCACTAGCAAAAACTGTAATTGATAAGTACATTGGGTCTATAAATGCATTCATCAACAACATCACTGTAATAATGGAGGCTTGCAAGACTGGTGCTATCTCTGACAAAGATGTTAAGCAAGCTGAGGTGTTAGCTTTAAATGTGGAAAATATAAAGAGAAAAGTTGTAGAAGACATTAATGATCTGAAACAGGAAGAAATTAAGAAACAAATAGAATTAGAAGAAGCCCAAAAGAAGAAAGAACTTGATGAGAAGAAAGCACAGGAACAGAAAGCAGCTGAATTGGCAGAGGTTCAGAAGCAAGCAGCCACAGCCGCAGCCTCTAAATCAACAAGACCAATGTTTTATTCACCCAAAAACTACAGCTATTACGAGGAGCTCAAAATATTCCTTGACAATTACGAGAGCCAGTATAAAGACTTAATGGAGAATGTAAACTTAAAAAAATTCAGATTTGACTGCCAGAAAGCTGTTAATACACCAGTGAATGCATTATCATCTGTTAGTGGTCCTCACATCAGGGACAAGTTTGACAAACTGTCTAAATTACTAAAGGGTGAAAGAGTTCAAGTGTTAGACACATATGTGACAGCTACCCAACATCCTCAAGGGTTGCATTACTGCACAGCTCTTTTGGCCAAGAAGATTGTACGACAAGGAGACCTACTTGTCTCCAGTAATCCAGAAGCAGCCTTTCCCTTAGCAGCTGTCACAGTGGCTCTCTGGTCTCAATTCCCTATGTTTGGAAAGCTATTAGAAGCCAATTTTCATAGACAGTGTCCTTATATTGTCCCTATGTTTTTACCACAGAAAGAAGGTCAGACAGATAAAGAGTTTTATCTATCAAGAGGCTACACATACAGTGAAGAGGGAGCTGTAGAGAAGCAAGATAAGTTCTTAAAAAGAATGTCTGGAATATTTAGGCTGTATTGTGCAATCTGGATTGCTAAAACACCTAGATTTCTAAATGTAGCCAATCCCCATAATTTATCTAATGGCTGGAAATGGCTTGCATCCTTCGTCAATTTGAAACCAGAACCTGACATTTGTGCCACCTTGCTAACAGATTTCTTCACTGTGTGTGGTTCAGAGTTCTTTAAGCATTATGGTAAACAATTTACAAAAGTTATCAAGTTAATTAGTACTGACTATTTTGCAATATTACAAAACATTGATGAAGGAGGTCCTAAGACGAGGCTGGAAGTTTTTCTACAAAACGTTCTGAAAACTGGACAAATCCCACCACCAAGTGGAATATTGCCGCCAAACACTTGGTAATGTGTTAAAATTATGTGATACTCAGTAAATTATGCAACCTTTTTAGATATGTAATATGAATTTATTTGTATGTAAGATTAAATGACATTTTTGATTAAGAAGTAAAGTTGATTTTTTCTAAACATGATGTTTTGTTTTGCTTTTATTAAGCTAATATATGATATGTACATACATAATAATTATGTATAAATACTTATTATGGACATAAAAAAAGTATTTTCTAATGAAATTTGTGTCATATGATTCATGCTAATACATGATACTAATTTAAAATTATTGAACAAAATGTAGGGTAGATTTAATAAAGAAATATTTATAGTGGCTATAACTTAGGTACATATAAAAATAATTGCGCCATTTTTTTATCTTTCCTTGGTTAGTCAATTATTATTAATTAATGTACATATCTTTTAGTATTAACATTATAGTAGTAAAACGTATATCTATAGTATGAAAAGAAAGAAATAAAGAAGAAGCTCCAATCCCGATGTTTCTATAAACCGGGAACTAATATTGTTCTAACATATAAATATAAAATATGAGATAAATACTGTGCGTATGTACCTATATTAACTGTTTTTTTTTTTCACCACGTCTCAAAGTACTTGCGTGCCAAGATTGGATTTTTAAAAAATACGTGTATTATGACAACAACTGTCAAATACAACAGCGAAGGAAATGTCAATCTGGACCAAATTCAGCGATTTGAGCAATTTTAGAAATCGATTTTAGCATAAAACCATGTAGTCCTAAATTATTTTCTGTATTATTGCATTTATTACCACTGCTATGTTGTGTACTTAATCACAAGTTTTGGTGTTTTATCTTTTTCACTTAGAATAAGGTGTAATCATAATGGCCAACAGAAGCAATTCAATTTTCATGGCTAGGAACTCTGCCTTTAACCCTTATCGGCTATTGAACAAGGAATTGGGTTTTGGCACTCCCGTGGGCGCAGGGGACGCTCTCGCTCGCAGCCTGTACTGTGGCATGAAGCCCATAGCCTCCTGGGACAGCGAGCAGGCGACGCACTCGCTTCCTACTGGAGGGGTGTACAACCTTGAGTTTTCCCCGGAAGGGTAATTATTGCTGGCTGATTTTGATAGTACACAAAGACCTTGATTCTCCTCTGTTATCATAGCTGTTAATTACATGCAATGTTTTTTTGTTATGTTTTTAAGCTATATGTTGAGACTGAATTGTTTTAAAAATATTTTAATTGTAATTTTAATTAATGGTTAGATTAAAAATTTGTTCAGATAATAATATTTGCTATTTTAGCAATGATTATGAATAACTTTTATTTTTATACTAATTAGGTCATGTTGATCATTTAAATATTCATTTTAAGTAGATAGAATTTGACTGTACTGAATTAATATGTTTATATTGTTTATTAAATTTTAGGTCACTGTTGGTGGCAGCTTGTGAGAAGAAATGTATACAAATTTTTGATCCTCTGACGCATCAGAGAATCCACTCTGTTCACGGAGCTCACTCGGACTGTGTTAATTGTGTCAAGTAAGTTAATTTAGAATACCTGGATGGTTGACACACTAAAGAATATATATAAATGTATTTCATATACTTACTATTAAAATCATTCTTGGGTATTAACAATTTATGTGTTACTTCCTAATTATTAGCTTATTACACCAAAGCGTTGTAAATGTAGATAGAAATCAGTAGAAACTTTAGTTTTATGTAGGGTTGCCATCCGTCCGGGTTTCCCCGGATTTGTCCTAGTTTAGAGGGCATCCGAGGAGCGTCCGGGCGGTGCTTCATTTGTAGTCCGGGTTTAAAAATGTAAAGTCTTGGGCCACCCCGACACAATCACTGTGCCCGCACGCCGCAATCAACCGACTAACCGACCCGCTAAATTCATCATCATTTTCAACTGTTTTTTATTACGCTCACTATGTTTAAAAAAATCTGTTGACATGTCCGGGTTCTGGGCTCTAAAATCCGGGGTTTTCATGCGTCTTGTCCTGGTTGCCAAATTTTGGAGATGGCAACCCTAGTTTTATGCATCAAATAAATATGTTCATTTCTTTCTTTTAATTGTAGTTAGGTGAAATCGGCCTTAAATTTTTGAGGGGGTCACTAATAATAAACATGTCGAGAAAACTAGACTGTATTTCACAATGCACAATTTAATTGAACACATTATACTTACAACAAATGGAAGTCCTCTATTTTTGTGGTCAAATCGGTTGATAATATTTGTGACGCTGGGACTTTGGATGAATATTTAGAAGAGTTAAACCTGTCGGCCTCTTTTCTAAGATGTTTGCTTTCAACCAAGTTTTTACACACCTAAGTGTAGAAAATAATCTCTCTGATGTTGCCCCGCTTATAGGAAGAGTTGCCAGAATTCTCAGCAAAGTCTTTATATTTGGGTAGAGAATCATTGTTGCAAATTTGACTGTAGACACAAAAATTTACTGTAGATAATTGTGCTTGATTGGACATAATAAAAAAGTAGACATAAAATGCATCATGGCTAGGGAATAATGTTTTTTTTTATTTTGTAAATATTTTGTTTTTTTTTTTTAATTTGACGCATACAAAATTGTATGCGTAAAAAAATGTCCTCTGGTCTTCCCTGTGACCCTCCCCTTTGGATCGCGCCTGATTGTAGTTACCATATGCTATACATAAATTTTTCTCACAGCATCAGAACCCATTCTAAATTATATGACATATTTATTCCTAGAAAGAATTTTTATATATTATATCTAAATTATGAATAAGTAGTACTTGAAGCCCTACTGAATAAACAATGCCTTTACAGATTTTTAGACGGACGGATGTTTGCAACATGTTCAGATGATACAACAATAGCACTGTGGGATGTCAGAAATTTAAAAAAGAAGATACGGTCACTATTTGGTCACTCAAATTGGGTTAAAAATATAGAATTTTCATTCAAAGACAAACTTCTGGTTACCTCTGGCTTAGACGGCAGTATTTACACATGGGATATCAATTCATATACAGGTTTGTTATGGCATTTATGTTATTATTATTGAATAAATTTGATTTATCAATATATTATAAAGAGGAAAGATTTGATTGTTTGTTTGTTTCAATTGAATAGGCTTCAAAACTACTGGAACGATTTGAAAAATTCTTCACCAATAGAAAGCTACCGTATTAGCAAGTTACATATGCTATATTTTATCTTTGTATTCCCATATAACGGGAACTTATGTAGCGAATAAGCAACTATTAAAAGATACTCTGATGATTTAGACTGCAATTTCTGGGATCAGTGGTAGCAACAAACAGAGCTTTAGAGGGCTTTAGCAAAGGTCAAAATTTGCATATGTTGTTGTGGGATGAATATAAATAAATCATAATTTGTACATGATTAAGCTTTAATTTCACAATTATTCTCTGATATCTGTCTGGCTTTTAAATCAAAGATTATACCTAGAAACTCATAAAATATGACATTCATATACCCTGGGGGTGAGCAGCAAGCACTTATTTTTAGCCAAAAATACAATTGAGTTGGATTTCATGGAATATATTTGAATAAAAATTAATTAATAAATTTGCCAAGCAAATGATCAAAGGATTATATTAAAACATGAGTGTTGGTGTAGAATATGATTCCCATGTCAGTGATAGAGAAGTAGCTGCGCCCACGCCTGCACAGCCATTCTCAGTCTCCTACTCATGTTCTCTCATTGACAGAATTCAATTTAGTGTATCAAAGAGTGTTCCACGCGTCGGGGCTGATGCGGTGCCGGCTGTCGCCGGACGCGCGGCAGATGGTCATGTGCACCACCGGCGGCCTGCTGGTCATCATACACAACCTCAACCTCTCTACCCTGGCGCAACACTTACACGGGTTTAAGGTATGGCTATATTTAATGGTTTATATAAATTTCTGTTTTTTTTAGACATCGATTTTTATGTACTTACTAGCGGACCCGGCGCACTGCGTAACGCCCCGTTCTCGGATTTTCGATACCCATTTTTTTTATTTACCGCGCATTTTTAATATTTTTTATGAATCTTCACTTGACAATAATATACACAACTAAAAAAGAATTAGCGAAATCGGTAAATCCGTTCTCAAGTTGTAGCTTTGGGGTGGACCACCCTTAACATTTAGGGGTATGAAAAATGATGTTGGCCGATTCTCAGACCTACTGAATACGCATATAAAATTTGGTAAAAATCGGTAAAGCCGTTTCGGAGGAGTACGGTAACTAACATTGTGACATGGAAATTTTATATATTAGATGATATCATAATCGACACTCAAGATATTATAATTATGTGTATACATATTGATATGTGTATACATCGAGATAAATTGTATCTCTAAATACAGCACCTGTCAATACGAAACTTACTTACATTCTACTTCTAACACAGTGTTAGAGCGGTGTTAGGGCTGTTTATTTCTAGTAGCAGAAATATTATAATATTGGTTTTAGCATTTTACCAACCTTTGCCTCCACCCCAAAACAACTCCTCCAGTTACACAACCCAAAAGCCTGAATATTGTTTACAAAGTTTTAGACAAATAATGACCTAAAGACTGTAATTTATTGTTATTTTCTCGAGTTTAGGCTTTGGAATATGTTATAATTAGGTCCATAAAATGCCATTTTGTTAATTATTTGCAAAGAGTTCTCAGCTGGCTTTTACCACAACAGAACCGTTATGTTTCTCGTACTCTTTCATATGTCCTGTATTAGCAAATGGCTTGACCACATCAGATCCACATTAAAATGTGAGTTCCTTTGCAGCCGAACCTGTACCGGCTGATGCAGATGAGTCAGCAGGTGATCCCTATCGCGGCGATGTACGACCACCTGTTCGACGCCAAGCGCAAGGAGAACCGCATCGAGTTTGTCTCTGACTTCCCAGATGGGAATGACGCCAAGGTCGTCAGCTCTCTACAGGTGCGTCAATATGTTGAACAGCCACTGAGAATGTGTAAGTAATACACTTCTGTTACTCTAGCCAACTCAGGTCTTTTAGCAGGGACTTTGCTAACTCCGTATCAGCAGTCTCATGTTGATTTGGGACTTAAAAAGAATGTTTCAAATGTGTTCCTTGTCCAGCAAAACGTAAAAGGCGACTAATGGTATATGGGGTGTTGGGTATATGCAGGCAACGGCGATTTTTCACAATTTCCTATCTAACTTAACCCAGAAAAAATATTTTCCAAAGTGGTTAAAGGGGCTGGTTGCCTCTTTTACCCCGCCTACCCCTCTAGGGGTTGCGGGTAATGATATCTACTTATATGTATGTACAAGCCGTACAGCATATGGTCCTCCATATTAAACAATTGCATCTAAAATTCATAAAAGTTGTCGGCCACAATATGATAGTAATGGAAAATTCCGTTGCCAAGTCAGAAGCAGGCAGGACCTATGTAAGTAGAACTAGTAATGTCTAATGGTAAATACCTATCAATGTCGAATATTGTTACTTACCAAAATAGTTTTAGTGGCGTTGATACGTTGGCAATACGTAATTAACTTTATTTATATTCCATTACAGCAATCAAAAGATAAAAAAAAAACCAAATAGGTCCATTAAATATATTGTTTCAATTACTTTCATACGATAGATGAAAAAGTTAATATTTTTGTTGCGATATAATTTATTCTTACCCGCTAGGGAAGTGGCGTGAAGTTTAGTTAGTTAGTTAGTTTATTTTTTCATAATATAGAAAATAAAAGACAGTTTAAAAGGTATGTATTTTTTTACAGATACATCCTCAAGGTTGGAGTGCATTAAGTAGAAATATTAGCCATGATGATAGGTCAGAGGTAAGAATTTCGATAGCAATTAATTTTCTTAATTCACTATGTTATAGACCGCAAAAGATGCTCAAGCAATGCTTTTTAGAATTTAGATTAATATAAAAATGAATAAAACGCCGGTGGAAACATAGACGTAATATAATAGGAAAAAACAGCAAAAGAACAAGTCACACTAAGTCAAAATAAAAAGGAGAAACATTTAAAATACTATTGTAAAATAAGGAGGTCCCATTCCGGGACATGCTCCCCCTTTTAAATTAGGAGCACTAGTTTTTGTAAAGGCCGCCGCAATGTGCCAGCTGGTGTTCGGACATCCGCCACCCTGACGACCCCGTCACGACCCGGGTAGAGTGCCGCAATCACGCCTCGTGGCCATGTCCCTCTCGGAAGATTTCCATCGCAGATCAACACGGGATCTCCGATTCTGATTGCGACCTCTTTCCCCGGAACGCGACGTGGAGCCAAGGAGGGCAGATATTCGACCACCCAACGGCGCCAAAAATGATCAGCGAGACGTAAGGCCTTGCGCCAACTGCTCCTGCCCACCAATGCTGCGTCAGACAAACCCTCGCTGCAGAACGGTCTGCCTGACGAATCTCCGATAAGGAAGTGGTTTGGATCGATGTGATGGTGTTCAGTTCGAGAGCGGCTTCGCAGGCTGCCCGATCCCGATTTGTGAGATCCCGAGCGCGAGCCTTCCATCTCGATGGCGGCCAACTGCGCTTCAAGCTCCAGCTGAAGAACCGCATTTTCTCTTTCGTGCATTTTTCTAGCGAAATCAGCTTTCGCTGCTAATTTTTGCGTTTTAATAGTAGCGGACGAATTGATCGAGGAAACAGCTCCCTCTAAGGCGGCTGGAGCCGTGTCATCTTGATATGATGACGCCGCACACTCGCGTAATTTAGCTCCACGAGTTTCCACCGGCATGGTTCAAAATTAAAACTCGAAGGACCAAATGTTATAGACCGCAAAAGATGCTCAAGCAATGCTTTTTAGAATTTAGATTAATATAAAAATGAATAAAACGCCGGTGGAAACATAGACGTAATATAATAGGAAAAAACAGCAAAAGAACAAGTCACACTAAGTCAAAATAAAAAGGAGAAACATTTAAAATACTATTGTAAAATAAGGAGGTCCCATTCCGGGACACACTATTTGTATATATTGTATAAATTATATTATCTTACGAGTACTTTCAAAACATTTCGCATAGTGGATTCGAAGCATATCCGGATATAGTGGAACCTGTAGCAAATGCTTACTAAACGAACTTAACATTTTCGCACAGTATTGCCTTTGTTTAGGTCTTTCTCTTAAGAAAGAAAGAAAACTGTTTGGTATGTTTAAAAAAAAAAAAACCGGGGAAGGCATTTACCGTCACGTTTAGATTTTACCGTACCGTATAGATTTTTATTTTCCAAAAAAATAAGAAAAATGTTCCATGATAATTAGTGTTGCTGCTCGATAGACCAATATCGATTGTCTATCGAAAGCCTATCGACAGTTGAACCATCGATAGGCTTTCGATAGGTGAACTATCGATAGGCTATCGATAGACAATACGATATTGAAGAGCAATACTATCGATAGTATCGATACTATCGACAGTAATGAACTATCGTTGGCAGCGATTGAAACTATCGATAATATCGATTGTCCTATCGATTGTATAGATGATTTGGTCGTTAAACTATCGATTGCAAAACTATCGATTTTTCGGCAACATTAATGATAATACTGGCCTGCTATAGATATGACTAATTCGTCACTGATTCCAAGTTCTAATGTGTAAGGATACACATACATACAGCGCATAGGTGTAACGGTGTGTGTGTGTGTGCGCAGTGGTCGTGCATCCACGACATCCAGCCGTACTCGGAGGCGAGCGACAAGGGCGTGCGCGACGGGTGGGAGGCGCGCGCGTCGCCGCGGCGCGTGGCGGCGCGCCGCCTGGTGCGGCGCCTGCGGCCGCGCCTGTACCGCCCGCCGCGCCCGCAGGCCGCCGTCACGCCCGCGCCGGCCGCGCCCGACGCCGCGCGCCCGCAGTCAGTATAACATAATGAGTACACACATGTTCGATGCGACCGTACCGTCCATCCGTTATCACCTTTGCTTTGGCCGTTTTCGGGCCTCGAACCAAGACTCTGCGCCCGGGCACACATCAGTGTATTGTTGCTAAAAATGTGTCACTTTAGACCAATAAGGAGTAATACAATCCCGTCAAATAAAATCTAAGGAGCCAATCAAAACCTAGCTAACATGTTTTGGCGACTAACTTTGTTTTAACTCTAAAAACGCCCCTACACAGACTGTAGACTGCTCAGATATTTTTCAATACAAATACGAAAGTATGACATCCATCCAGAGTAAAATTCAAAATGTCATTATTTATGGCCGTATCCATATTTGCCATAATTACTCCAGTAATTTTTACAATGTCTACCTCCTCCAGGTCAAGAGACGCGAGAGCAGAAAGAGAAGACGAGAGGGACGAGTCTGAGCCGGAGCCGGGGCCGAGCGCGGCGCGCGGCGACGAGGACGCCGCGGGCGCCGCGCGGCTGGCCGGTGTAAGAAAACAAATATCCACTAGGTACTACCGCGCCCCCTGATAATTATAATGTGTTCGGGACGTTTTCTTTTCTAGCAAGGACTGTCCAGTATTCAGAACGACGTGTGGGAGGCGTCGATTACCATCAAGCAGCACAGAACGCTCCAAGAGATGTACAGCAGGTAAGGCCACGTAGCGACGAATGCATGAACTCTCTTGTTTAGACATAGCGTAGACTAAGTCCGGTGTAAGTGCGTCTGTGCTCTGCATGAATTGTTGTAGTAATGAGGTTATATTACTGATTTGTTTACTAGATTATTGGGAATTATTAGTAAATCGAGTATCTAATATTTGGAATTCGATGTGATTCTAAAAATGGTTTTACAATATTAACTTTGTGTAATGTCTAAACATTGAATAAACAATAAAAGAGTTCTTGCACTGAAAACTCGATTTCACACGACCACGCAAGATAGCCGTGGGTAGCATATCGTAAGATGAATAGGTTTTACAGGAATAGTTGGAAGCTTGAAATTAGAAACAGTGGCACCTAAACGGTGGGCTGTAACTCGGGTAGTCGTGTGAGATCCGGAGCGCTGATACTCTTGGGGCTTACAAGTGTGCCGTCCGCAGAGGGCAAGTGGGTCGCAACTTCAACATGCAGCGCATAATGGGCATCAACACGGGCATCGCGCCGCCCGGCGTGCTGCGCCGCTCGCAGCGAGCCAACGCCGAGCGGCTGTTCCCGCGCTCGCGGCTCGACGACGGCATCACCATACAGCGGCACGGGGAGAGGTAGCGTCGCACTCACTGCAGCCCGCTGCTAGAGCTCAGTCGCGCCGCTCGCAGCGAGCCAACGCCGAGCGGCTGTTCCCGCGCTCGCGGCTCGACGACGGCATCACCATACAGCGGCACGGGGAGAGGTAGCGTCGCACTCACTGCAGCCCGCTGCTAGAGCTCAGTCGCGCCGCTCGCAGCGAGCCAACGCCGAGCGGCTGTTCCCGCGCTCGCGGCTCGACGACGGCATCACCATACAGCGGCACGGGGAGAGGTAGCGTCGCACTCACTGCAGCCCGCTGCTAGAGCTCAGTCGCGCCGCTCGCAGCGAGCCAACGCCGAGCGGCTGTTCCCGCGCTCGCGGCTCGACGACGGCATCACCATACAGCGGCACGGGGAGAGGTAGCGTCGCACTCACTGCAGCCCGCTGCTAGAGCTCAGTCGCGCCGCTCGCAGCGAGCCAACGCCGAGCGGCTGTTCCCGCGCTCGCGGCTCGACGACGGCATCACCATACAGCGGCACGGGGAGAGGTAGCGTCGCACTCACTGCAGCCCGCTGCTAGAGCTCAGTCGCGCCGCTCGCAGCGAGCCAACGCCGAGCGGCTGTTCCCGCGCTCGCGGCTCGACGACGGCTTCACCATACAGCGGCACGGGGAGAGGTAGCGTCGCACTCACTGCAGCCCGCTGCTAGAGCTCAGTCGCGCCGCTCGCAGCGAGCCAACGCCGAGCGGCTGTTCCCGCACATTTCGCCGACTTCTCTCACAGTATTTATGAGCTGCTCATATATGTTTCATTGTTCGAAGTGGAGGGGAACTAATACAGGAACGTAAGGACAGTTCTGGAACTCACTGTCAGTAAGTGAACGATCGTCTGATTATGCCTTTGTTTAATTGCAATAGCTACATGCTTCTGGGCGCAGTATCACATGAAAGGTAAAACAAGTTAGGTGTTACAAATATTTCTGTGAACTCGTCAACTATCGTTTTTCATCAGCTTTTCATTGACATTTGTTGCGTCCCTACCAGAAAAAGAGTATCTTTCGTTCTTTGCTTAGCTCATTGGTTAAGCAACCGAGATCACCTTTATGATCACGTGATTCTTTTTTGAGTTGTGCGATTTAAGAAATATACCTACATATTTTTCTGCTTCGTATAGATCTTTTATTTTGGCAATTTATACCTACTTAATATTCTTATTATTGTTGTCTATAGTGACATCATTTGTTCATGAAGTGCTTGTGTATTTATTAAACATACGTGTCTTATTTCAGCAGCACATCAAATGCTTCGACGTCGGGTCGGCCGCCGACGCGCGAGATCCTGCAGAGCCTGTGCGACGAGGAGCGGGACCCGCGGCACACGATCAGACAGAACAGAGACAGGCTGCTGTACTACATAGAGGAGACGAACGAGGGCAAAGGGTTTATCAAAGTGAGTGTTGTAGTAAACAATTGTTGTATTCTTCTTCTTCGCGTTCCTTCAATGATAAAGGTTGGCCTCCAATTTCCCAAACCTAGTCCTTGCGAGATTGAAAAGTTGTTCGACGTCCTTACTCATGCTAAAAGTTTTTTGGCTCTTGAGTAAATATAAGAGCGTGTATTTCACTGAATGTTTGGCTTCTAAATTAATGTAATGTGCGTCAGCTGTGACTTACTGAGCGAAGTTAATTACAATGCATAGATAGTTGGTTTTTTGATTTTTCTCGCAAAAGCCGTTTCGGAGGAGTGCGACCACAAACACTGACATGATATTTTTATATATCTACATTAATAAAGAGGACAGATTGGATTGTTTGTTTGCATTGAATAGGCTCCGAAACTACTGGACCGGTTTGGAAAATTCTTTCACCAATGGGAACCTACTTTATGAGCGAGTAACATAGGCTATACTTTATCCCTACTAAGGATTGCAATTCAGCGGCGTTTTAGCACAGCAGAGCAGAATTATGCAGAATATGCTCTAGTAGGGATCGAAATCTACCGCCATTGAACCGGCACATCTCCCTGGATCCAGCACAGCTAAATTTATGCTGGGCCCAGCTGGTACGGGAGCTGCGCGGGTGATACCGCGGGGCGCTGCTAATTAAGTTAAGACAATAGAGGATGTTGCGTGTGCGCAGGAGCTGTGCTACTCGGCGGACGGGCGGCTGGTGTGCTCGCCGTTCGGGCGCGGCATGCGCCTGCTGGCGCTGGACGAGCGCTGCCGCGAGCTGTCGCACGCCGCGCCCGCCCTGCGCGCGCCCGCGCCCATGCGCGACGTCGGCCAGAGCCTCGGCATCCACCAGGACCTCGTCGTCAGCTCCAAGTTCAACCCCAGGTCCTTGCTGCCATGCTCCTTCCAACCCTTACTCACATCGGCCTGCCTGGATGGTCTATTCGGTACTGACTGATTGAACCCACGGATCTTGGCGCATGGAGCAGGTCTATGCGCCGAGAACCTGGCAAATTGTATCGGAGATATATGTTGTAAGTAATAACAGTTATCTCAGCGTACATATCGATAAAATTGCGGCAGTTACAGTTAATATCTGGAGGAAAGTTCAACCAGCCTAACTGTTTGATCTGTGGGACTCAATTCTTTAAATGCTCATCAGAATTTAAACTAATATCTGCCCGGATTTGAAAATATAAATTAATTGTCCGTTTTTTCCTACAGGTATCACATGCTGGTCACAGGCTGCTTAGAAGGAAAAATAGTTTGGTACGAACCATATAGTGGCGAAGCGCTCTATTAGTTCACAACCATGGGTATGTTTAGCCGACAAGCGTACTTGCATATGTTTAGCTGACAGTCGCACACGCGTCACGAAATAAATAGGCCCAGAAGGCCGGCTTAGATACGACGCGAGATAAACTACAAAGGTGTTATGCAATTTCTTCAGCCTGAAAAACGTCATCCGGTTGAGACATAGATGGAACGGGTAAAATCAGACGTAGTTAGCAATAACGCCCTACATTTTGTAGAGAAGAGTTAAAGGTCTAAATATACTACTACTGCGTAACGAGAAAGCCAAAGTAATGTTTTCCGACGGAACGATTTCAGGCAAGGTTACCAAAATCTGACATGTTAGAACGAAAAAAGTTATATCACTACTCTTGGCATTCGAGCTCGAAAACCTTGGCCTTTAGCCGCCAGTGTGAACTATATCGGGCTCTAAAATTAATTTAACTAAATTGTTTTATTACTAAGGGCTGGATTTGATAAATCTTTGTGGTTAAAACAGGATGTGATAATTTAATTTACCGTGCCAAAAATAACCCTTCAATGGTACAGTTTGTCAACACAGAATATATCATCATCTGTATCCGTGGGTCTAGTCGATTATATCCAATCATAATATGCATGTACCGATTTCGCGCTTCGTGTGAACCGGCCTCTTGGGTCTATTTGTTTTGTGGTTGCATGTTTAGCTGCCAAACGCACTTGTGCACCTTGCAAGTTCCTTTAGCGACTAAACGTACCCATTCTCGGTGCCGCAGACTATCAGGAAAGTCTGCAATCACCACCTAAGCTCTGGTTCGAGACTTTGGCTTCAGGTATTAAGCTTCAGGAAAGGATAGGCAACTGTATTAGTTACTTAAAATAAATGATATTATCATTAGGTATGTGGTTTTTTTTCACCTTTAGATACAATATACTGATTTTCATTTAATTATCGTCTAGAAAAGTTCATTAGTAATTTTGCTCAGTATTTCATATTAAGTGAACCTTTGTAAGAATCTTCCTAGAAAAGTGATTAAACTGATTATATTCAACATTGTACCATACAATATATACATCGGAATTTGAATTATTGGTAGCGAAATGTGTAGCTTTATTTTATAACCATATTATAATTTGTTATATGAATTGTAATACGTTTCTTACGAAGTGGCCTTTTTAGGCCCTCTTATGTTGATGAACCATATGGAGGGCACTTCCAAAGCAATAGTCCAAAAGGGTTATCAGATGACAAATACAAATGTTATTCAAAAAGTGTGTTTTATTTCATTAGTCCTTTTCCGATATAGGGCTTGTCCATTTTATGCACTAGGTACATATATATATTTATTTATTTATTATTTGAGTTTTAATAAAACTCCGTAATTTAACTGAACATTGGTTACCAAAAATACAGGCATAGCCTAGTTTGGGAACCCCTTGTGAATGTTTTATTTTTAGTTGTATATTTACTTTGTGCTGGCAATAAAATATACATTTATATTTTTTAGGTGTATTTTACATTTGAGAAAAGATGTAGGTACCTTGAATAAAATATTTTGAATTATTTTTTGTCAAGGTTATTCAAAAAGTTTGTAAAGTAGATACGGAATAAATAACAATCCAATCAGCAGTTTTAAGTAATTTTATAAAGAAGGCATGCAACAACACAAACATGTGTAATAGTTTAACATATGTATGACCATACCACTATTTTGGTTGACCTATATGATGCAAATCAAACACAAGTCTAACGTGAAAATATGTATATTCAACAAATTTAGCTACAGTATTCACTCACTTACTCCATATAAACATGATTTACGAACACAATTCGTTGCCACTCGCTTCTATAGTGCTTGCTACGCTTAGGTCCGTGCGGTCAGACGTGTCCGCCCTCCTTGAGCTTGGCGACGAGCGTGTCGACGTCGGGCACGATGGAGCCGGCCTGCCGCACCGGGGGGTCCTCCACTGACACCACCTTGATCCTGGGCGCCAGGTCCACACCGAGGTCCTTCGCGGTCATCTTCTTTAGCGGCTTCTTTTTCGCTTTCTGGGGAAATATTGAAGTGTTGATAAAGCCATCTACTGTTTGGCACTTTGCAAATTAAATTAACATAAAATTCTGGGTTAGTCTTTGTATAATGCATGGCCAATTTTCATTATAGTTAAAAAAACAAATTTGGTTTAACTATAATGTCCACACTGCAGAAACACTAAGATAAAAAAAATGCCGAGCATGTTAAAATTCCGTATGCAAAAATTAACATAATAATCTATAGGAAATACAATTACAGAAAAAAAATATCTAAATAATCTGAAAAAACATACATTTTATTTCCCGATAACCACTGCACTGCATCCTCTAAAAACTTCCCTCCATCCAATCTTTAGTAGTCGCCTACACATCTGCCACCTCGACGGACATCCGCTTCCATGACCCAATGACCCTTTTATACAAGTACGTCAGGACGTACATGTATTACACAAGGAAATAGTACTCATACGCACCATAATGTTAGGCAGCGTAGCGTATCTGGGCTCGTTGAGGCGCAGGTCCGCGCTGATCACGGCGGGCAGCTTCGTCTTGATCACTTCCAGACCGCCGTCTATCTCGCGCGTCACTGTCAGACCTGCGTCCGACTTCTCCACCTGATAACGGATACTTATTATCAGTCTATCCGTCACCATCCTTCGTTAATATCATGTATTTATGTCTGCTTGCCTGCCCAGTGGCGTAAATTAAAAGTAAATTAAGGTTTTTAACTTAACTAAAATGTTGTAATAAGTCTATTTACTAAATATTCCTCTGATGGCTATTAACAATTGTTTCAAGGCTAAATGTCATAAGGAAAACAAAACCATAGAAAGAATCTAAGGATTTTTCTCCTAATCATAATCATTTAATCACTTATCAGAAGCATGCTTGAAATCATCCTCTTGCAGTAGTGTTAGGAAGGTCAAACAAGTGTTAAATTTTAACTTAACAAGTCTCCATTCCTGATAAGTATTTGTCATACGAACCTTTTTTGTTTATATTTAGATGAAAGATAAATGCTAATGTTGATGTAATTAACAGAGGTTTTTATCTATGGTGATAAGATAAACACTGTTTGACAAGCCACAAAAGGTTATCAAATATTGTCATACAATTCAGATGTAGTTATTATGTCAAATTTATAAATCACATCATCCATGAGGTCTAGGGTTTTTTCTAATTTCTTGTAGAAAAATATACACAATACACATACACACACATATTTATAATATTGGATATAATAGCAGATATATACAACATACCTTTGAAGCGAATGTGCCCTGGGGCCAATCCAGTAGAGCTGCTGTCATCTGTGCTGTTTGGTTAGAGTCATCATCAATAGCCTGAAAGCAAATGTCGCAGGAAATAAAAATAAAAAGCATTTATTATTGACACCTTAATATTTTTGTTACTATATGGGCTTAAAGTTATAAAAATCCTGAATTACATGAAGAATATGAGAACTTTTCACGAAAGAAGCATATTACTGAAATTACGCAAGCAAGAACTAGAGTAAATACATATCTGTAACCAACCTGTTTTCCTACGATGACAATATCGGCTTTCTCATCCTGAGACAGTTTAGCTAAGATCTTAGCCACATGAAGGGGCTGCAGAGTCTCATATTCTGCACCAGCTACTTCCACATGAATTGCTCTGTCTGCGCCCATAGCTAAAGCTGTTCTTAGGGTTTCCTGAGAAAAACAATAATTTATTAATGTACTAGCGGCCCGCCTCGCCTTTGCATGGTGAGACAAAACAGTATGACACTATACATATAAACCTTCCTGTTGAAACACACTGTCTATTGGTCAAAACCGCACCAACATCCCTTGGGTAGTTTTAAAGATCTAGGCGAACAGACAGAAGCAATGACTTTGTTTTATACTATGTATACAGATATAGAGAAGAAGTAAAGCTTAACTGAAGGACTATTAAGCTTAAAAGTTAAAAAGATTTGTATAGTAATTGAATAGATAAGACAGGCATTTCTACTATATAACAGTTGTAGATAGCTATAATACAGATTGTTCAATGTATTTTATTTTTATATCTTACTATACCATGAAAATTAATGTGGGTATTTAAATTTTTTAATAGAAGACGCCTACATTAATATGTATAGGTAATTTTTTTTTTTTTTATAGAAGTGGCCTAAACATGTTCCACCGGCAGTAGATGTGTATATGCTTGATGATGGGTGATTATGATTTATTAATGAGTCTGCATAAGGAAGCAGGGTAGGTATATATATATGTGTATGTATAATAGTTGGTAAATATTCTATCTACACCTGAATAAAAAGTTAAAGTGTTTATTTATGAACAGCCCATACTTGTGCCTGTGCTGGTCCGCAGGATACAGCCACCACCTCACTGGCCAGTTTCTTTTCCTTCATGCGAACAGCCTCTTCAATAGCAATTTCATCAAATGGGTTCATGGAGTGCTTCACACCCTCTGTCACCACGCCAGACTTGTCTGGCTTGACACGGACCTGTAAACATACCATACATATTATACTTAATTTTTTTTAACATTATATATCAGAATTTGGTTGAGTAGTTGGACACTTTGGCCAGGAAACCAAAAGTCCACAGGTTTTTGTCTCGTCAGCAGCAAATGTTTCATGTGATTAACATTAATATTTGTACTTCGTCATGGATGTTAAACATATCTCTATAAGTTACCTAGCATCCATAAAATAAAAGATAGAGAAATGGTGTGTAAGATTGAATAATTTATTACATTTTATTCTACTGCCTCGTTGGTCTAGTGGTAGCATGCGCTGCCTAAGGACCAAGAGGTCCCGGGTTCAAATCCCGGGTCAGACCAAGAACTTGTGGCCGGTTAATTCAATATTAAAATTACTCAGTAACAGTCCGGAGTCAGGAAGTTGGCGGTATAATCACCCCCGTGCCTCGGAAAGCACGTTAAGCCGTTGGTCCTGCGCCTGACCTCTCTCCGCTCATGTCGGATTACCGTCTCACCGGACTATAAGAATGAAGGAATAGAGAGTGGACCTGTGTTTGTGCACACACTTACTA
This sequence comes from Glyphodes perspectalis, assembly GCA_951394215.1. Classification (NCBI taxonomy): domain Eukaryota; kingdom Metazoa; phylum Arthropoda; class Insecta; order Lepidoptera; family Crambidae; genus Glyphodes; species Glyphodes perspectalis. Next base: position 11,176,274 of record OX596216.1, read on the forward strand.
TAATATCTCCTGCGCAGATGGCTAATGCTCGTTGAGATTGGCCGCCGTAACCAATATTGGTTAGGAGGACACTATTATTTATTACATTTTATTCAATTTATGGTGCTAAGGTAATTGTTAGCCTTATGCCAAATTATCAGAGCTATATATTAAGTAAACAGAAATTATTTTAAATAAAATTTAGATGCCACGATTTATACAAAATCGTTTTGCTGATATGAAACAAATTGGTTAACAATATTATGCATGAAATTATCTTTTATTGGAAAAAGTTTATGCATAAATCATTATAATTTGTATTATTGGTGGGATTATTACGTAATATTATCAGAATATTGGAAATTAATACTTTGATAACGTAATGAACTTGAAAATGTTCGTAAATAACAAGTGAAAAGTAACCTTTGCACATCTCATACTTACTTTTACGGCATAGTCGATAACTCTCTTAACACCAACTAGAACTCGAGACATTTTGATTTGTTTCTATTTATTTACACTTAGAACTAAAAAACGGACTTGTTTAAACTTTTATTAAAATTAATAAAAACAAATTGCAACAAGTACGAAGTCCATCCAAAAAAAAAAAATTGGCTGCTAGGTAGGCTAGTGCTGCTACTTGCCAGAGTAAAAACTATGACGTATTGTGAATTTTTTGTTTCCAAAAAATATATAATTTTTATTTTTATAATTATGAGTATTGTTACAAAAGAAAATTAATACATAAATAATACTTTCATTATTATGGATATAGCCTTTCAAGGATTATTTTAATTTTCTGCTCGATGTGCAGAATTGTATGACCAATATCTAATAAAACCTAATATGAAACATTTAAATTATAGTTTTTAAAATACTTTATCAGCATGATAAAAATCTATAGGTCCATAACTTATTACTACTATTCCTATTTATGAGGGCCTTTTTAATGACTAGGCAACACTAGGGTAAATTAATATTGCCAACCAAAAATATATATAATTTTTTAGTACCTTTACACCAATAAACGAGATTACTAATTTTAAAGTATTATATACATACATTGTTTTTTTCTAGTAATGGGCTTAAGTAAATATAAAAAAATGCTATTTTAAGAGCTGACAAAGAAAAAGGACAATAATAAATAGGCACATTTGTTTTAACACTAGAATGTAATAATCTAGAATCTTTAAACGTGATTTTCCAAAAAATATAACTTTTTTGTATTATGCACTTGGTGGCAACAAGCACAATATTCGACTAAAAAAGTAGAATTTGGTTATTTTTATTTGTAATTTTTATAGTTAATGTACTTTATTTTAATTATACATGTTAGTAAATAAAAAACAAATTACTTAATACTACATTTATTATACTTAAGTTTATTAAAGTCACTCTTAAAACTTGAATTCTTTGTATTTCTTTGCTTGTTTTGAGTCCGTATTCTGCTGCCTCTTCCGCTTGTTCTGTAAAAATAAAAATCTGTTTTAAGTATACAAAAATAAAACATTTTAGTGGGTCGCTAAAAACGCGTTTATAAATACTATATATTATGCCTACTAATTTTATATTTAGGCGAATCGGACTAAATAAAAAAGGTTGATACGATAATTCCAGTAAAAAGTTCTTACAATACAATATCTATGCATGTATCTCAGCCAGTGTAATGACGAGCCTGTTGACCGAAAATTAGATACCTTCTGCCTTGCGACGTGGTCGGCCAGCATGTCGGAGAGGTCCTCGCGCGCCTTGGGGCGGTGCTCGCGCAGATGGCGCTCGTAGCGCGCCGCCACGGCCTCGGGCTCCAGCTCGAGCTCGGACGGGTCCAGCGCCACCTCCACGCCGCCCGCGCCCGCGCCCGCGCTCGCCTCGCCCGCGCCGCCGCCCGCGCCCGCCGCGCTCGCGCTCGTGCTCGTGCCGCCGCGCTTGCCTGACAGAACCATCCACGTCACTATATTAGATGTGCCCTTATCCACTTTTTTCACCCAACCTTGCTTCGAATAATTCCAAGTGCTTATAGCAATCAATGTTGACTTGTCGAATGGTTGGTTTCGAGCTGTGTTTGGCTAGATGTCTCCAGGATGATATGGCTCAAATTTTTAAAAGTAAGCAAATCAAAATTTTGTCCACCCCCTTCGATACCCTCGAAATACTTGAATAATTCATCATGGGAGCAGCACTTTCATATCCGTATTTCAGCGCCACGGCAGCATAAGAAAATAATCCTATTACATACTATAATGTTTTTTTTTTAACTCACCTGGGTTGGCAGCGTTGATGTCGTAGACGTGTGTGGAGGCCATCATGCCGGCCGTCAACCCCACGCGCCGCTCCGGCAGCACCTGGTACAGCGCCGGCGTGTCTCCGCTGCGCACACGCAACAACAGCCAGTATTAATCTTAGTGTACAATGCACCCTATATAATTTTTTCGCAGGGATTCATAACCTTTTTTACGTGGGATAACAGTATATTTAATGTAATAAAAATTGGATTATGTCCCACAGTAATTAAAATTACATAGTCAAAACTTTGTAAAAACAGGACAACTAGTTGAAGAATGTATAAATTTAATAAATGAACAGGATTATCGTAAAGTTTGATGTAATGTGGAATAAGAATATATTAAGTAGGCCCTTTTGTGGTGAACAAAATGTGGTTGGTAAATATGACATTTTAATACATTACTTACCCAGCCAAGCTTGAAATGGAAGAAAGTGGAACTAATTATTTAAAATATTTTCGTTTCGGCTTTAGAAACCAATGTATTTTTCCATCGTATACATATCTTAAACTGTTCAGCTTAGCTTTTGATAACACTCACGCACACTCATGAGGTATATTTCCGTCTGTAAAGCGAACTCACCCCTCCAGGTCGGAGTCGAGCTTCTTCTTGCGCAGCTCAATGGTGTCGGGCGTCTCCATGCCGGGCGGCACGGAGCTGATGCCCAGCGGCGTGACCAGGCCCTCGCCCGGGGTGGCCGCGCCGCCCGCCAGCTCTCCCTCGCCCAGCTTCTCGCCCTCGTCGCCAGACTCCTCTGTGGCACACAGAAGTCTTGCATTAGATGCATTGTAATGACACATTTACCCTTTAATCCCGTAAATATACGTAATTGTAAATTCAGTTAAAACTTAAAGTTATGGTGTCACATTATTGAGTACTTAGCTCATAGTCGTCACTAAAGACGTTATACTAAAATATTTGATGCAATTGTTACCTTCTTCGGACTCCTCTTCAGATTCAGATTCTAATTCTCCCCACATTGTCCTGTCTATATCTTGGTCCTCTGCGTCCTGTGATATAAATAAGTAGGTAAGTAAGTAAATGAGTCAGTCATATTGAAAAAAAAAAAAGGAATTCTTGTAAACTACCAAATTGGGGGTATATTTCTGGTCTAAAAAACTACAACAGTGTTTCGGAGTATATCCACTTTCAAGGTTGGCAGCGCTGATAATCATCAAGCCTTATGCCAGTTAGTTACCTAACAATTGCAAACAGTACACGACTGTTTACAACCACAGCATACCGAAGCAGGACTGGCAAAATTCCACAGGCCCTCGTCCGGAAGTTGTCACTAGAGCCCGGTGAGTATGGGGGACACCCGCACGCTCTAGCTTTGAATTGAAACACTGTTATAGATTGAAGGCCCGATGAAATTGCCAAGTGCCTCAAACTACAGCAAGGCTCTTTCGGCACAGATTGTAAACTTACATCCTGCCCGCTGCTCTGGTGGCCGAACACATCGCCGTAGAGCGGCTTGCCGGTCTCGTCGACGGGCGGCTTGCCCCAGCCGCCCGCGTGGTAGCCGAAGGCGCAGCCCTCGGGGATGGGCGCGTTGAGCCCCGGGATCTTCAGGTTGGGGTACGACGGCGGCGGCCCGTACCGCTGCTGCGCGATCAGCCACGGGGGCGGCACCTGAGTGTCAAATTTTGTTTGTTTTGATGCATTTATTATTAAAAAATGTGCTTGTCCTAAAACTTTTTTTCTCCGTACACCATTACAAACAAAAAGGTTTTTCAACCCTGATATTTGTTGGTTATATTAGTTCTTCAGATTACTTAAACTTTTGGTGTTCTAATATTACTAGGCTTACCTAAACTGTAAATAAGTTAGTAACTAAGCATAAATCTTTACGTCAACGCAGTATGGCGCAGGCGCAGGCGACTGCGGTGATTCTTTTGACTCAATATGCGGTATGGCGTAGCAAAGTATGTAAAACGCGCAGAAGTTTCGTTTTTTCTAATTCTATCCGACCTGCGCAGCGCGTAAGCATATTTCAAAGAATTAACACATCAAATGGAACGCGCCCAAATTAGCACATTTCGACTTTTCTAGTTCTCTCCTGCACATTGCGCCATGCGCCAGCACATTTCGAACAAGTGGGTTAACACGTGAGCGCAGGGCAGAGCAAGTGCGCGCGTCACCTTGTGCGAGCCGGGCCCGACGGGCATGCCGAGCGCGGTGCGCAGCTCCTCGGACAGGTCGCCGGGCTTCTTCTCGCGCAGCCGCGTCTCGAACTCCTTGCCCTCGTAGTACAGGTCCCCGTGGATCGTCATGCGCGGCTTCGTCTGCCATCTGACGGAACATTTATAACGGTTAGCTATTATACATACATACATATATACATAACGTCACGCCCATAATCCCCGAAGGAGTAGGCAGAGTCAAAGAGGCAGGTATTATACAAATATAAATAGATAAATACTATTGTTATCAAACGGAAAATTTGATACTTGTATGTAAAAAAATCTCATGTAAAGATGAAGAGGAGATTTTTATTATGTTCACTTTATATTCATAACTTTTCAAATAATACATAAGTTTATGTACATTTAAGTTTCTTTCTCTTCAACTGTCATTTATGTAGGTGACGAGCTAGCCACTTGTCCCTATTTTATTACAATTCCCATATAGAAAACCACGTACCTAAATTTAATTTTTGGCTGAATGTGGTTAAACTAGTTTGCTGCTCCTTTGACTTCGCCTACTCCTCTGGTGATCACAGAGAGGATGGTATGTATGTTTGAAATAAAAGATTGAAAGGTATAAATTATAGTTATGCTTACCTGATCACCTGGCATTAACAAATGTTCGATTTTCGCCACCTAAATTGCACATGGAAAAACAAAAAATACAAGGACGCCAGATTTCACACCGGCTCAAGTAAGGTCAAATAGTACAAAACTAATCTGTTTCTGACCATACTTTAAATATGTAATAAAATGTAATCAATTGTCAAGTCCATGTTACTGAAGGCATTTTGTCATAAGATTCTATTGGTGGGCACACAATAGAATCTCAAAAGGTCTATTATACATAATAGGCCTTTTATAAAGATTTACTGGGGGGGGGGGGGGGGGACACACACCAATACAAATTTTATTGGCCCATGAGAGATCACGTACTTCCATTTGCTACGATCCTGACACACAACTTTCGCTTCTTCTACATTTATAAGTCTTTTCCTAGCTCACATATAAAAAGCTAGCCTTCTATATTTCGACTAAGGGGTTTCCACCTTTTAGTACTTTGAATCTTTATTCCGATAAATAACGCTCCGCTCTAGAGACCGAGGCGGATCGCAGCGACGTCACTTACTTGAAGAAAGCATCATGCAGCTTCTGGTAGTCGATGTCGATCTTGCCGAGCTTAGGGCGCGTGCGCTCGCGCATCTTGGCCTTCAGCGTCTTCGTCTCCTCCTTGTCCTGCAGCGACGCGCGCATCTCCATGATGCCCGTCTTCTTGATGAAGTCCGGCAGGTCGAATGGAGGCTTCTCGATACCGCGCTTGCCTTGCAAGTACTGGTATGAGCAAATGATTTAAATTAATTTCAGACTGCATTGTCTTTGTACAAAAGCATAAGTAAACTTACTATATGGAATACGACACGAGATATGCTAGCCTAACCAGTCATAAATATCATAGAAATGTTAATTCAATTTATCGGTCGGTCTGATATCCGCGCAGTCACGTCGTACATCTCCACCACGTCCGGCCGCGACACCAGCTGCTTCAGCTCCGGTCAGCTAGTGTGTAATACGAGTCGACGCTGACCTTCCTCTTGTAGCACCAGTGGCGGGGCACCTGCACGGTGTTCCGGTGCGCCTTGAGCTGCACCAGCAGCTTGGGGTCGCGCGCCGTCACGTCGTACATCTCCACCACGTCCGGCCGCGACACCAGCTGCTTCAGCTCCGCCACAGACAGCCGCGAGAGCTTCTTCAGTTTGCGCTTCGACAGACGCTCCTTTTCGTCGGCGGCATTTTTCTGAAAGTAAAACGTGATTCATCTGATTTCCAAGTAGGAACGGGACCTAACGCTACGAGGATGAAGAACATCATTCATCAATTGCTGATTGTGTGGTATGTTAAGTTTATCTTGGCAATATGATAATAGACAGAATATAAAATACAACCTTTGCAAAGAAATATGATAATATTTCTTGTATTTCAAACAGACAATAAGACGTCTAGTACGAACATAATCTCACAGAGGAATAAAAAAATAAATATGTCTCATTAACCATATTGATGTCTTTTATTGGCCTGGATGTAGAATGGTTAAATTGTTAGTCCAAATTTTTATAATATTTACCTCAGCAGCTTCTTCATCAGCAGCAAACTGATCCTGGACTTTCTCCAATGGTTTGGACGGCTTTGGCAGGTCTTTCTCAATGTCTGCGGCGACTTCCTCTTTCTTCTCAGTGATCTTGAACGCTTCCAGCACACGGTGGAACTGACGATACATAGGTTCTAACTCATGGAATTGAATGCTTTCTTGCACATATCTGATGGAGACAAAAAAAAATTTAGATAAATTTGCCATGGTCGCTATTATCAGTATTGGTCTGAAAGCTGGCACCAATTTTTGGGTAGGTATTTGAGGCTAGCTGAAAACTTGTCCCATGCCTCTCCTATTATACCGAAACACGGAACGGCAGACCTGCCTGGTAGACTAGCAAGGCTTTTTTATTTTTAAATTATATTATTATTATTTTTTCCAAAAATATGTTTGAGGCAATATGCAATTGTTATATGTCGTAATTTAATGTTTAAAAAAAAATAAACAGACGATTTAGTCGGGGTTTCAACATTGCCAGACACATGCTCATATATTTTGCAAAAAAAAAAAAACTATATAAGGCAACTTGAAATTTGAATATTATAACTAAGACAAATCACTTGGTCGGATTTTCTACCTGCCAGGTGATCTAACAATCTATTTATCTCGATTTAGCCCCGCTATTCACCAGGATGTGCATGTAGATTGAGTGATCCTCTCTTCAATTTTAACAAAAATCGAGGAAGATTTAGTTAAAAATAGTTAAAACATTACGGCGAAGTTAAAGATTTGTTAAACCTGAGAAAAACATGATATGGTCAATAAAGTGGATAACTCAAACCGCATGTTTTAAGAAATCGTCATAATGTTTATCTCGGAATATAGCCTTTGCACATCTTACATTTCAATATTATTTAAATGTTAAAAATTGTAAAAAACTATTAACAATTTGAGAATTCACTTGCACGTCCCGTTCCAAATTTATTAGGACTAATTTGGATCACTCATTCCGCACACGGGCCGTATGAGTGCTCTTAAAAGTCATGACTAACACTGAATAAATAAATACGTATTATTTTCGTTGTGTAATATTACTAAACTTAAGAGTGAATTTGTTAAAGAAGGAGTGTAGCAAAAGTAATAACCTATAACTATAACTTTTCCTCCAATATGCCGGCTGAGTGTTCCATACTTAGACCTCTATCCACTTATATATACTTGGTAGGCAGACTGAGATTGTATCTAAAATTTTTAATTGTTTTTTACAATTTTTAACATTTAAATAATATTGAAATGTAAGATGTGCAAAGGCTATATGCCGAGATATGCATTATGACGATTTCATAAAGCACGCGGTTTGAGTGATCCACTTTATTGACCATATCATTTTTTTTTCAGGTTTAACAAATTTTTAACTTCGCCGTAATGTTTTAACTATTTTTAACTAAATCTCCCTCAATATTTGTTAAAATTGAAGAGAGGATCACTCAATCTACATTCACATCTCACCAGGCAGGTCTGTAGTTCCGTGTTAGGGTATAATAGGAGAGTTATAGGACAAGTTTTTAGCTTGCCTCAAATAACATATATATATATATATATATATATATATATATATATATATATATATAACACTATTTAGAAACCTTGGAATAACCAAGTCTCACTATATCAAACCACTCATGCCAATGGATCTAGGCCATAGCCCCAGGACTGGATAATTCAAGTCTATAGCCCTTTATCTAAAATATTCCTATTATGACAAGCTACTGTGTATTGCATCTCCTTATCCTATTAAAATTTGGGTCAAGGGTAAGTATCAAGCCTTGTCATAGATATTCCATAGATGCAGAAGATGCATGTTTGCTATTATTATTTAAAGAAGTTACTTACTCTATCTCAGCCTCTTTTTCATTTTCTTTGTCACTGGACTTTTTGGCTTCATCTTTTATTTCCACCTTCTTATTCATTACCTCCTCCTTACGTTTCTGTTTGGCGGCCTTCTTCTTTTTCTTTTTACGCTTGTTCTTATTAGCCTTGCTCACTTGGGTCTGCAATCAAAGAGGTGTCGTAAGCAAATTGAGTTGATGGATTGGTGCCATGGTTTCGGTTGAAGCTTAAATTAAAATAACTACTTCCATTAATGACATTTGCGTTTTATTTTAAATAATAAAATAATAAATATTATATAAGACTTCACCATATACATTGATCTGACTGCGAGTTCGTCTGCTTAAGCACTTGTGTTACGGATATCAGAATCAACAGTGGTATTACAAATATATACTTAAATATTGGATATTAACACCCAGACACAGAACAAACACAAGTATTCATCACACAATTGTTTGTCCTGGGAGGGGATTGAGCCCACAACTCTTGGCGCATGGGGCAGGGTCAATACCGAATGCACCATCAAGCCAGAAACCAGACACCACATTTAAGTAAGTTGAACAGAAGTATAAACCCCTGTAACACTTCCACATTCCATTTTTATAACTAGCTTCACACTATTTCCCAATTTTTCTTAAAATATTTACCTTATATATAGGCTATGAAGTAAATAGCAACCTGCTTTTACATATTACCTCTTGTTTAGATATAACTGGTGGTTGTGGTGCATCTGGGATGTTCTCTTCATCTGAGTCGGCTTCATCTTCTTCTGCATCATACTCGGTGCTGATCACTGGTGCGGGTGGAGCTTCAGGCGCATTCAGAACTTCTGTAAAGAAGTACAAACATACTTAGTAAACTAAACTAGCTTATCTTAGCTTATTTGATAAAATAATGTTGTGTAATAGAGTACATTAATGTTTGTTATAAATAATAGTTAGCGATTGTGAAGGCGAAGAGCTAGCCACTTGTCACTACTTTTTCACAATTTTCCATCTAACCCAGCCCAGTTTTATTTTTGGGCTGAATGTGGTTAAAGAGGCCTGCTGCCATGTTATGTATGTATGTATAGTTACTATATTGTGTATATTATTAGTTTAAACTAAATAGCACTTACCCTTTTCCTGTGGTTCAGCTTCTCCACCAAGTGCAGCTTGTCTTTGGTCTTTGTAAGCTAAGGCTTCTTCCAGGGCTTTAGGCAGCACCACACCACCAACTGGTGTAGGCTTATTCCTGAATTCCTCTGGTGTGTCTATTTTCATAGTCAATAGTGATGGTAGGGCGGCTGGTCCGGGCGGTGGACCCTGATCTTCCTCTTCAGGCTCATTTTCTTCACCATCATCAGCATGATCGTCCCAACCTGGAGGGCCATCTCTCCCTGGTCTCCCCCACCCTGGAGGTCCCTGACCTTCCCAAGGCCCATGTCCCATTGGCATATTAGGCGGAGGTCCCATTCCTGGCGGACCCATGTCCATTGGTGAGTTGTTAAAGTTGCCTTTCATATTCGGTCCAGTACGCATCATATTTGGTGGCATTCGCGGAGGACCCATTCCAGGCGGGCCCATCGGCGGACCCATATTCATATTAGGAGGGCCCATACCAGGTGGAGGTGGCCCCATTCCGGGAGGACCCATTCCCATCATACCAGGCGGCGGTCCCATTCCGGGAGGCGGTAAGTTAGGTGGCCCGCCGGAGGACGAAACAGGAGGCATAGTTCCTGGGGGGCCCATAGGCGGGGGCGGTATGGTTCCAGGACCCATGGCACCAGGAGGAGGCGGCATAGGAGGGAAGCTTGGCATACCCGGCGGACCCATCGATCCATTGTTATTAGGAGGCCCGGTTCCTGGAGGACCTTCCATTGTTTACAATATATTTTTCGTAAACGGTTTCTAAAAGCACATTTATGATATTTTATAAACGGTAATTACAAGCAACACGAAAGCAAATTATACAACTCGCTTGCGCTAGGTTATGTTATATTTTTGACACTGACATATTGACACCAAACAACAAGGCATTATTGGATGCGTTCATCTTATGTCTAAAGAATATAGATGCCCATTGTTACCTACCGAATTATATAGGTACATATAAAAAATCAATAACAATTAAAAACTGCTAAAATACGAACCAACAAATAACCTCAACTCAAACTTTCTTTATTTTTTTTTTGGAAAATTGTTAAATTTGCCTGAAATTGAATGACGTGTCCAATTTGGATGCATTCAAAAACAAAAACAATTCAGCTCTATGGATTGGTTGTTAAATTTTTTTTTGACAGGTTGTGGCTGTTGTAGTGACTGTTCATGCGATTTGTCAAAGTGGGATTTGTTATCAAATTTTACCGTGATTACATCAATACCCCAAACATCTTACGTGTTACTTTAATGTTTGTTGCATTACGTTAACAACATTATTCAGGTGTACCTATACGTTTTCTAGATATTCTAGAACATGGCCGATATGGGTGAAAAATATAATACAAAATGTCCTGGTGTGAAACGACTTATGAGAGAAGCCATGGAGCTAGCAGAGGCAACAGAGGAATATTGTGCCCGTCCGCTTGAAGATAATCTTTTTGAGTGGCATTTTACAGTCCAGGGACCTAAAGGTACTGATTTTGAAGGTGGTATTTACCATGGTAGAATATTGCTACCAAAAGAATATCCCATGCACCCACCCCACATTATACTCTTGACTCCAAACGGTAGATTTGAAGTAAACAAGAAAATATGTTTGTCGATATCTGGACATCATCCTGAAACATGGCAGCCATCATGGTCCATAAGAACCGCTTTATTAGCATTGATTGCATTCATGCCTACCCCAGCAGAAGGAACTATTGGATCACTCGATTACTCCCCTGCAGAGCGCAAAATGTTGGCTAAAAAGTCGAAAAACTGGTCATGTCCTCAGTGTGGAGAAACTGCAGCTTTGTTATCATCTACCGCAGCTAAGCCAGTAACTGATGAGGAAAAGTCAGTTTTGGACCAAATAGCTTTTAAAGGTGAAGAGGAACAAGCCGCAAAGCCTCCTGAAGAACCTGCCCCTGTCCAAGATACGGAACCGCAGGCATTGGAGTCTACTGAGCCAAGCACCAGCTTCTTGGACCAGGTCACTGAAGTTTTGGTAGCATTACTTGTGGGTGCTATAGGTATATTCATATATAGGCGCTGGAATGCTCATTACTCAACAACAGAAACAGAGTTTTAATTTAAATTTGGCAATGAACCTTAGGGCCTAAGAATACAATGTATGAAAGTATTGGTATTATCTTTTGTGGTATGATCAAAAATTTAAGATGTACACTATTGAAAAGTTTAGAATGATCAAGTTATTGATGTGTATAAGATTATTTTAAGCATTTTCTAATATCTATTACACTGTTATTTTTCTTTTAATGCAAACTTGATAGTCAAAGTCTAACAATGTTTGAATACAATTTATGTATCCGTTCGAAGTAGATTGGCTGGCCACAACAAAGGATGGGGGGAAAAACATATTTATAGGGATATGCTTACTTATATTGTAGAGATGAAAAATGTTCAATAATTTCAATAAGTTGTATTAAACTATATTTTAAACTTGTGCCTTAAATGGATACTTATTTGTAAGGCATTTTACTACTACCAACATATTCCTCTAAGAGGAAATCTGTAGGTCATCTTATTTATAATGCCACTGTAAAATAACATTTGAAATGTGATTCATGTAATTGTTTGTGAATGTAACTTTATTTATTAATTGTTGTATATGATTTAACTCAAATTGCTCTTGCACATACAGGGTGGTGCAATTTATTAGATTTATAGATAATTTATATCTATTATAGTGTTATATAAAATAATACTTTGTAGATTTATTGGTGTTTTAAACAGCTACATAAGCTTGTTACTATGTAAATATAAAAATATGTAATTGTGATTTTCTTCTAATTGAGCAATTTTGACCAAAGAATAGTCTGTGATTTTAAAATCAAACACATGATGTTTCTATAGGATGGTAAATTAATAACACAGATGAAAGTAATGATTAGTCACAATCTTTGAACCCTCCACCCTGTATATGGGCATTGACATTCCAGTTGATTTAGTAATTTTGTACAAATCAAATCAGCTGTTAGCTAGAGTACTGGATTGATATTCGTTATGAAATTTTGAACACAAATTATAAGCACTTCTAGTTATAGGTATTGATAAATTTATATTATTCTTTGGCATATTCAGCCATTATAATTTTAATAGTTTATAAAAAAGTATTTTACTTATTTTTAAATCTGTAGTAATAAGCTGTATGTACCTTGTAAATTAAAAAAAATCTTGCTTTTTAACTGTGTTGTAATCTGTTTTGACTTAATAAATTTGTAAATCAACATGTGCATTATATTTTTATTTTTAAATAAATTAACCCTCCATATTTTCCTTACTGCAGGCCCTCTGGTGTGCAAGAAGTCATTGGTTTCATGCAGTTTTCAATAATGAATACCTACATATTAGAGTACAACAGTCGAGTGGTCAGAGACCCTGGCTACGAAACCTAGGGTAGAATCGCGGTTCGAATCCCGCTAGGGGCAAACGTTTCGATGTATAATATGGACATTTGTACTCGAGTCATGGAATTAAGTATTTAAAAACGTATAGTACCTATGTCTATCCATTCACCTAGTATCCATGCTGGAACTAGAGAATTGGTGTGTTAGTCTTGAGAATTTATTTTAAGTAATGTTGGGACTTTCAAATCAATCACATTTTTATTAAGAACTAGCTTCTGCCCGCGGCTTCGCTCGCGTGGTACATCGATGAAACATAGCCTAAATGTTATTCGGGTGAGCTATATTATTTTAAAGTTGCATTAAAATCCATTCGATAGTTTATTTTGTGAAAGAGTAACAACATCCATCCATCCATACATACAAACTTTCGCATTTATAATGTTAGTAGGATGGGTAATACGACGTTGTCGTATGACTTTCTTCGTTAAATGGCAGATTCTGGAAACGGCAGATTCTTTAAACGACAGATATTGGACAGTCGTCAGTTAAAAATAAAAGTTATAAGACATGAGTTTTTTTGTAAACATCAGTTTTGACCACGGACTAGTAAAAAAAGAAGGACTCCGCGCCGCTAACTAGGCATTGAAGCTCCTCAGGTGCTCCACCTTGACACGCAACTTACGTCACACATTGACATAATAAGTGCTCTAAATGACAGATATCCGATATCTGGTATCCTTAAGTATCTCACTCACACATGCATAAATGTGGCTTCACGCTGTGGTATGATAGCGTGGAGTCCTTCTTTTTTTACTAGTCCGTGGTTTTGACCGACATTTTATTTAATATTAATAACGTTTTGAAGTTGTTACAGCTTTGTAGCTTTTAGCTTTCTTTTGAAAAAAGAATTAGGATGTTGTTTGGGTCTGTACTTCTGCCATTTCCAGATCTGCCGTCGTATGCTGCAGTTATGTCAAGGAGAAAGAAGCTAGAGATTCATTACATATAGGAGAGCTATACGGATATGAGTGGTAAAAATATCAACACTATCCTTGCCTTTTCTAAAACCAAATTGGTTTTTACATAACAAGTTTTTTTTATCAAGTGTTCAGCAATTTAAGTCAAAACTAAATAAAGCATTCGGGCGATATGAATCAGTATCATCAGACGGCTTGCTCGGCTTGAGTTTAGGAATTACCTCTTGTTCCCGGCATTCAGGGAATAAATAAGGGAAATAAGCTAGTTTTAAAAAAAAAAGTTCAACGGCTTATTTGTATCGAAATATTTAAGGGGAGCTCCCATGCAAGAGACGTGATTTTTGCTGTTATTTGCTCGACCAATCGGCAAAAAAAAAAGTTATAACATAGCGTCTAATGTTGTATAGATAATGGTACGGAACCCTTCGTGCACGAGTCCGACTTGCAATTGGCCAATTTTTTGTATGTTTGCCAGAGAAAGACAGAAGTAAAAAAAAAACTCCAAGTAAATATTTATTATTAATATTTATATTACGACAATATTATCAAGTTAAACCTAGAACACAGAATGCAACACTGCATTAGAAACTAAGTTTAAAAAGTAAGAAGCCAAAAGATGTTGTCCTGTCACCAAAGTGTCTCCAATAGGTTCTGCTCGGAAATCAACAGAATATTATAGATATTGTGGGAATTATATTAAATCTGCCACATTCATGGGCATTTCATCGATCTGAGTGGAATAGTACTGTTCAATGTCTCTCAGAATTCTGATATCATCAGATTTGACGAAGTTAATGGCTACACCTTTTCGTCCAAATCGTCCTGAACGGCCAATTCTGTGGATGTACAGCTCACGGTTGTTTGGCAGGTCATAGTTGATCACAAGTGATACTTGCTGCACATCTATGCCTCTGGCCCACACATCAGTTGTGATGAGAACTCGGCTGAAACAAATCCATATTTCATCAATCATAAAGTGTGATGTGAATAGTATACATAATATGGATTTACACTTTTTTTACTTTAAAACTTACCTTTGCCCTGAGCGGAATTCTTTCATAATGTTATCTCTCTCCTTTTGAGGCATGTCTCCATGCATGGAGCTTACTGTGAAATTGGCCTCTTGCATTTTCTGTGTCAACCAGTCCACTTTCCTCTTAGTGTTGCAGAAAATAACAGCTTGAGTAATGGTGAGTGTGTCATACAAGTCACACAGTGTGTCAAACTTCCACTCCTCACGCTCCACTGCCACAAAGAATTGCTTGATGCCTTCCAGTGTCAATTCATCACTACAAACAAATTATAAATTGATTAGTAGATTACCTGCATCTTGAGGTATGAGTCTTCAAATGAATACTCATACCTCAAGATGCAGGTTAAGACTCAACTGTAAAGCATGACCTAAGTAATCAGTTGTACATATGGCAACATTGTAAATTTTTTTACATACATACATACATAACATCACGCCCATAATCCCCGAAAGGGTAGGCAAAGTCGAAATGGCAGCAAGCCCCCTCAACCACATTCAGCCAAAAATAAAGCCAGGCTGGGTTAGATGGAAAATTGTGAAAAAGCAGTGACAAGCGGCTAACCTGTCACCTACACAATCACACACCCAAAACCCGATATACCATTAGTCGCCTTTTACAACATGCTAGGCAAGAACCACAGTTGGCCTATTCTTTTTAAGTCCCAGACCAACATGGGACAATGGGCTGGGTTGGAAGGAAAGCTGTGAAAAAGGAGTGTAATATTTTTTATTCTGTTTAAATATACATATTAGGGATTGTAATGCTGGATCCAGCAGACAAGTTGAACCCAGCGCATGCCGCTGGAATGCAATCCCTAATACATGATATGTATAATAGGGAGATAAAAAGTAAGAAAATTAAATGTGTCTTACCGTTTTACCAAAATTCTGATAGGGTCTGTCATAAATTTGGATGTCATCTCAAGAATCTCATGGGGTAATGTAGCAGAAATTAAGACCACTTGTGTTGCAGGGGGCAGATAGCGGTACACATCATAAATTTGCTCCTTGAATCCTTTGTTTAACATCTCGTCTGCTTCATCAAGTACCAGCATCTTTATTGACCTTGTCCTTAGCACACGCCGTTTGATCATATCTGTAGATTTTTCAAATATGTATTAAATTTTTGTAATAAAAAAGTATACCTACTTGTTGTAAAAAGATGGAATCTCTCAACTGCTATTGTTATTGAAAGAACTATGACATACTATAATATACTTATATCTGTCCGAAATCCATCAAAGAATCTAAAAAAAAAGGAGGACCCTGCTAGAAGGACTAACTAGATGTTGAAGCTCCACAGGTGCTCCAACTTAACACACAAATTGCATCATATGTTGACATAGCATTCATAATGACAGAATATCTGTCATCTGGACCTCTATCTCTAGCTCTATTCAAAATCAAAATATTTTAACTGTATTTGAACTATCTCTCTAAATTTTATTTTATTATAAGGACTCTGTCTTCGGATACTGTCTTACAACAACTTTATTTGATGCCAATTTTATTTGATGTTGACGTATAGATGAAAGATTTTTGTTATTAAATAAAACTGTAATATAGCTTAACAGTATCTTACCAAAAACTCTTCCCGGTGTACCGGATACAACATGTTGTCCATAGTCCAATTTTCTGATATCCTCCCCAAGATTAGTACCGCCAATGCAAGCGTGGCACTGGACGTTCATAAAGTCTCCTAGAGCTAGGATCACTTTCTGGATCTGAGTAGCAAGCTCGCGTGTCGGTGAAAGTATCAGGACCTGCGTCTCACGAAGCGTGGTGTCAAGCGATTGGAGAATAGAAATAGAGAACGTCGCAGTTTTACCCGTACCCGACTGGGCCTGTGCAATCACATCTCTCCCCTTTACGATCGGTAAAATGCTTCTTTGCTGAATAGCCGATGGCTTTTCAAAACCTGAAAAATACGACGCAATTAATGTGGCTGTGGAAATGTAAACAGTTAATAATCATTATTGTATTAAATTTTACCGTATGTGTAGATTCCTCGCAATAATTCATCCCTTAATCCCATGGAATCAAATGTTGGGATAACTTCCACATCCTCGCTTGTGTCGAATTCCACATTCGACAAATCTTCTGTTATTATTTTGCGATTTAGCGACACTTCCGAACTCGTCATCTTAAACCTACGATTCTCAACGTTGCACAACAACAAATAAAATTACACGAGTGCAAAATTACTTATTCTGTCTGAAAAATCGAGAGGTTGGATGAGAAATACAGGCATGCAAACAAACTTTCACAGCACTCATTAATTTATTACTCTATCCTTGTCTTTCAAACTATGCCAAACAAAGATAGCTTTATAAACATAGAGAATATGAATGCTAGACTTAAATTGTTTATGCTTTTGACGCCATTTTCCAGTATGGCGTCAGTTTTACACAGATTCAAAATTAATTTTCTATACAATTTGTCACGTAATTTTCGTTTACAGAAAACAAATTATATTATATACTTAGTAAAGTGACTAAAATTTGAAATAACTTATTTAAATGAATTTTAAGCAGTAATATGCATAATGTTATGCTCCAACTTGGCTATCCCTTATCATGAGAACCAAAATTGCAACAACAAAACGCATTTAACAACGCATTCCGATTTCACAAAAAGAACGATCATATTTGATTTTGAACGAATCAAAATGGATGCTGGGTGTGAATGAACTATGTACTGAAAAACGAACAGCTTTTTATTGAATTGTGTCGTGGGCCCGATTATAATCGGGAATCCGGCGTCGCGGTATTGTTTTGTAGTTATTTATCTAGTGTCAAGCAGAAAGTGCCGTCACAAATAGGATCGATTGGAATATTGGTTCAATTCAGTAGTCACCGTGTCGGTAATGTGTTTATACGAAAGTTTTGGACGAGCTTGTGATCCGCAGGTGGCCTTAGGATGAGGACTTTGACGGAAATATTTAGTGTGTATCGGGATCCGCGAGTGGTGAACCAGCCGCCGTCCTCTGCGCTCAGTACGACATGGCGAGAGTGTTCGGACTAAAGTGTTCGTTTGCTGTATGAGCGGTCAGAAATGAAATGCATATACAGGAAGGAACAAACACAACTCTGACAACATGTACCAAAATGACAGAAGAAGTAGACAGAAGACATGGCGTAAATGGTAACAGTGGTGGCAAGGGTACGAACGAGGATGCTCCTGGCCCGAACTCTGCTCTCACCGCGACTGGTGGGCGGCTCAAGTTCTTCAAAGGTCAGTGCTCGTGTTGACATGTTGTCATATGTGTCCGTAACAGCTGTACATTGGCACTCGCCCTCAGGGACCTGTTGGCTTGAGAAAAACTAGAAAGTCATTCATGCTCTGATAAACATACATAGGCACATTTGAGTGAGCCATTGGCAATTGTCTACACAGCCTCTGTATTGTGCAAGGAGCTGTGCTCATCCTAGTGGAAATAAAATTTTGTGCATAATAAAATTTAAGTATGTTATCATATTATTTACATACTTGCAATTTTTTCAAAAGGTATCATAATTAAAAGAACAATTTCATTCCATGTTGTGGTTTCTGATATTTTAATTGAATAGTTTCTTCAAAACAGGCAAATTAAATATTTAATAGGAATGACAATTATAAATATAAGTAAAATCTAATAATCCATACATTCATTACATACACTACAATAATTTATACATTGTAAATTTTCATATCTGTATATGCTTGATTAGCCTCAGTATATTTTCTTGTTGTTTTGATGAATTCCAAGCATATATATGTAGCATATATATGTCTAGTTTTCAACTAGGTAATTTGGTTCTATTGTGAGCAATGTAATAATTCAATGAAGCTTTCTCACTGGTGTACATGTTTTGTTACTTTCTTTGATTTTTTAAATGGTAATAGTTTCTAGTTACTTGTTTGCTGAAATAATGAGGAAACAGCTTAAACAGCTGTAGCATATGTTGTGTAGGATAAATATTTGATGTTTTTTTATTACTAAATGATAATTCTGCACTCAAATAATAGTTGTTATGTGATAATGTAAGCATGTTGTATTGAACTTACATATTAATAATAGAATTAAGGCAAGTTTTTGTTCTTAATGACATATCTTCTTAATTTGGGGTCTTTTTGGGTCATATTTTTTTATTTAAAAACCATGATTATTAGATGGAAGTTACTGCCTTGTATTCCAAATTAGGTTTACACATCAAAATTTTGTGTCCTCACATTTTTGATGAAAAATTTTTAATGCAAGTGATTATATTGAATGGTATAAATTATATCCATACAAAATGTTGAAATGTTTTTACAAATGGAATGTTACTGGGTAAATTAACTTGGTAATGTCTTCTTTTAATTATTAGTAACATCATAACAGGGTATTACCAAAACCCAATTACCACAATTCTTTAATCAGTATTATCAAAAAATCCCTTATGGTAACAAAATTACATCTATATCTTGTATATTGCAATGTATAGCAAATCCCAGGATGCATGAATTAGTAATTAAATTACAATACCATATCAGACAGCAGCTCAAATGATAACAGTTAGCACATTCCGTAACACAATGAGCAAACATTTAAGGCAAGTGCCGTGTTACATGATATGGAGTTCAATACTAATGAGCTGTGGATGTCAATAACAAATAATGTAATGGGGCTTGCACAGATAACTTATAGCTTTGCTTTAGTATTACCAATGTAGGGAACTTTTATTTTTTAATCTTTTATATTTACATAAAACAAGTGTTTACTAGGATGTTCTATTACATTATTGCTACCATCTCTCCATCCTGCTCTTAGAAAACACTGGCAACTCCTATTACCAATTACATAATGTGACATTTTTATTGTTGAGTCATAAGTTATATCCTGATGTCATTATTTATTTTAGACTAAAATATTTACAAGAAAACAGCTTGTGAAATGTAATCAATTTCAATATTAATCTATCCATCTTATTATGTTATTAAGTAGTGTGATTATTCCTTGAATTGCAATTTTTTTATTTATATAGTTTTCATCTATGAGACTTCTATCAAGTTTAAAGATAACTTTGTAGAAGATAGTAAATCTTATGAACATAATATAATATTTTTGAGTCCATAAATCAACAACAGTAGGTATAAATCTTTACATATTTAGGTTATAAACTGTCTTGTTTATATTAAAATAAAAAAATATTGTTAGTAAAATTATTCAGCTTGCATTATTTTTGTTACAAACTTAATGTGCATTTTATTTTGACTTCAGATGGCAAGTTCATCCTGGAACTGGTGCGCGGATGCGCGCGCGAGGGCGAGCGGCCCGGCTGGGTGTCGGTGCCGCGCAAGACGTTCTGGCCGCCCGCTGCGGCGCCGCCCACGCCGCCCGCCGCGCACCCCACCGCCTCGCTCAGCGTCTCCGACGACAACAGCTCCGTGCAGTCTTCGCCCTGGCAGCGCGACCATTGCTGGAAGCAGACCGCTCCCCGCAGAAATGTTTCCAAAGAGTTAGCCATGTATTACTGCAGGCCGAGCACGCTGCAAAACGCCACCATCGACGCCGTCAGCCGCCTCAAGAGGAGGAGACCCTATGACACGACGAACCTCGATTCCGTGGTAAACGGCAACGCCCGCCGCGCCCTGAGCAATGGAGTATGTGACAAGAAACGAAACGGCGACGTCGGTTCGCCAGAAAACAGAACCGGCAAGAGCGAAGATGTCGTCGACGGCGCTGTGCCGAAAGTCAAGACGAACTCTGAAGACGACAGGTGGAATGATTACGACCGAGAGAAATATTATCATATGAAACTCAAAAAACCTTATCAGTATCGTAAGTTAAGAGTTTACAAAAAAACTCGACCGCAGATAAGGCGGAAAGAGTTGATACGAACGGTCGACAAGCTTCGCGAGAAAATTGCGTCGCTGCCGGCACCCGTGAACGCGAAACTGGCGAACTGTCGCCAGGAGCACATGATGGTGTCGCCGCGGAAGCGGATCCTTAGGGAGCTCGAGCGCGTGAGCCTCGAAGACCAGGGGACGAAACGGCGGGCGAAGACGGTCCCCGCGCTAAGTACTGCCTCATACCCGCCGTCGCCGGGTCCCAGCCATACGCCGCACCGCGCGCCCGCTGACCTGCCGCCCCGCTCCCACAACGGCACGGCGCCCCGCAAGGAACAACAGCAGCAGCCGGTATCGAAAAACGTCAGCAGCTACAGCATACACTCGCTACTGAGTATGCCCGACGAGAGCCCCACGAGGAGGTCGCCCGAGGCGAAGCGGTCTCCGCACTCATACCCGCCGTCGCTGAAGACGGAGTCGCCGTCGAGTGTCAACTCGCCGGACCTGAGCCCGAGTCCCGACAACTACAGATATCGGTACTCGGCGCTCATGAGCTCGCCGGGGCAGGGCGGGCCGCTGTCCCGAGACTCGCCGACGCCGCCGTCGGAGCTGGCGCGGTATCGCGCGTCGTACGGAGGACCCGCCTCGCCCTACGGCGGGGTGGGCGCCGTGGGAGGCCCCCCGCCGCGGCAGTGGGGCGGCGTGGGCGCGCAGTACCGCGGGTCGCCGGCGCGCGACGAGTGGCGCGAGGTGCCCTACGTGTACCCGTACCCGTACGTGTCGCCGCAGCTGTACCGCGCGCCGTGGATGCACTACGCGATGTCGCCCGCCGTGCCGCCCGGCCCCTGGGTGCCGCTCGCTCATCCGCTCTTCACAGACCACATACCCAAGGAGGAGCCTACGTCAGGTAATTAATATGTTTATTTCGCATTGATTTCTTATATAATTATTCTACAAAGATAAGCATCAATTCATACGATCTAACACAGACCTAACCATTGTACGTAACATATTGCATCTAAATTAATGCAAATTCCCATTCCAGATTTACCGCTGAACTTGTCGAAGCACTGAGGCGGGCGCAGCTGGCGCGAGGCGACACGTGAGACTGAACACACAAACAAACAAGTCGACATTCGGCGCGGTCCGCCGGTAGACCGAACGCTTCCACTCGGTAAGTGTACTGTGAATGCCAATTAATCAAAGATTACTAGGTAGTGTAAAAACTGCAATATATTATTTACATTTTATACTATGACCCTTCGGTGAACAAGTTCGAACAGAAACTTGTGGTATTGTTATTGTTGAATGGTGTCCTATTAACATTCCATTGTTGCACTGAACGATTGGCGCGATTTAATGTCCAAAAACTACATCCCACCTAACCCAATGTTCATAATCGTGATGCGATTATTTTATATATGCTTATTATATGCAAATATCTTTTTGCACTCGCAAAAAATATTTTTGTATAAATTGTGGTTTTCCGACAGATCCATATGTCTGAAGATCTATTTACAAACTAATGTATATTACACTGAAATATTATATTTTAGTATAGACGTATGTATGCAGAGTCATGTGTGTATTTTCATACAAAATATTTGTACTACGAGTAAAATATTTTAATATTGGCTATTATGTTAGGATAAGATTCTAAGACAAACTAAATAACAAAAACAGTTATCAATTGTTAACAATCAGTGCCTTGAATAATAAAGATATTAGGAGCATATTTATGAATGTATTGAAAAGTATTACATGGAGAAATTTCAGGCTTCGTCCAAATTTACTAAATATGATACTGCTAGTTTTATACTATTTATATATTACAATAAAAATAAACATCTTGAAAATTATATCCTATTCCTTACTCAATTGCAAAATTCCATAATGTTTATGTTCGATCTCATTATTTAATTTAGAAAATAAAACGAGGTAAAGACTACAGTTTTGGGATCAAATTTGGATGTGTGTTTATGTAACATGTATATTGAAATAAGACATTGTACATAATTTGTGAATGGTGTATTATTGACGGAAGGTCGGGCGTAGATTTTATCAAAGCATTAACTGCGTACGATTTATATCGGTAAGAGTTTATTACCTTCAGATAATTATTGTAATTGTACAGTATTTTTTTAATGAGTATTTTATGAATTACGAAGAGGGTGGGTGTTTTGTAATAGTTATGTTGTGGAGCCGGCGCGGGCGTCGCGCCGCTGTCGCTGCGCGCGCGCCGCGCCGGCTTGAGATTAAACATAGAGATAGTTTACTGCAATTAAGTTGAAGTATGGGGTTATGTATTATAAGGACAGTTAATGACGGTAAGGGACTGACTTCTGATGTAATATTATTATTAATGGAATTGTATAAAATAGTTGTGTAATCGGAGGCCTACTCTTCTAATAAACATGTCCGCCAACAAAGTTGATTTAGTGTAAATTTAGCTATAATAGGTTCTGCTCAATTTATTTCTGAGTACAGTTAGGAAACAACATTATTTCAATGTTGCGAGGAGAATGGAAGTGGAACCTCATTTTTATGTATTATGTAAAAACGTTTTCTAAATCTAATGTGTTTAATGCTACCGCCGGTAATTTTTGGATATTAAGTTTATTTATTACATATAGCTTAATACTAACTTGGTCGCTGGGTAGATATCATTGATAAAGTAAATAAAACTCTAATATATGGCCATATGAATAGAAAAAAAATTAAGTGGAGTGTAAAGCCCACTCATATTATTTTATTTCTTGTATCTCTCTTGTTACTTATAGAAGTGAAAAGAGAGATGCATAATATTTGCTGTTCATAATATTATGGATGCCTTAATATTTTGACTAAATAGACAGTTTATAACTATTTAAAATGGAACTCAATATAAAAAAATTGTAGACTGTAGAATCAATTTACTTTCTATGCAATTTAATGACATCTATCCAGTTGAAATTCTTCTTTTTTGCTTAATAAGTATTTTAAATTCAGTAGTCAGACACAGTTTTTAAGAAATAAAAAAATATATATTTGTATTATGAATTAAGATAATCTACAACAATATGCCTTTATTAATAAATACACTTGGTATTAGGAAGTTGTCGGTATTATGTTTTAGATGACGAAGATGTATTACTAAATCAGTGCCTATCTTTATAATATTAAGTAGGAGGTAAATAAGTTACATACAAAATCATAAATTTTTCGTCTGAATATGAAGACGCTATTAAATAAAAACTAAATGCAGCTTTTCTACTTTATGAACAATTAAGTACATTATTGTGCCATTAGAAAATAATATTATAAATATTCTTTTCATGTCAACAGTTAAAATATTGCTTTTTTATTTATTATATATTGCGTATTCAGGTATATACATAATATTATTATTATAAACAAAAAATGAAGGTTCCTCTCGACCACAACGTTGTTTTACTGTTGTTAATGAAATATTTTTCTATGCAACAAATACCACAATCTTCGAAGCATGTGATAGCGCTTTTACGAATATAATTAACACAAATATGCAAGTGTTATTAAATTCAACGTATAACATATTTATCACGCGGAAAATAGTTATTATCCATTTATATTAAGATGTAGTTATGTACTTGAATAAATATAACTTTTCAAAAACAAAAATCTTTTATTTTTACCCATTTTTTTGCATCATCTTCCCTACCTTACATAAATAATGCAAGGAGCGGAACGCAGATCTGGTGGCGAAATATTGGTAGTTGTTGTGGGATGGCAATGGCGGGATTGGGAAAAATAGTTACTCTGCCGCGGAGGTGAAACAGTGGGTTTATTATAAAGTGTTAAAAATATGGAATAGCAACCTGAGCGGTAAGTCTTTATGGTTATTTGAGAGTACTTAATTGCAATATCAATATGTAAGCCTTTCAGAGGAGTCGGTAGATAGGTGCGTTTAAATCTGAACAATACAACAATATGTTTGGAATAAGCCAGACTGTGGCTACAGGAGTTGTTTTACGTAATCCGTAGTGAGTTTGGGCTAGATTGATGGGAAGACTCAGGGCTAAGATTATATCAAGGGTATTTACGATGAACACAAAAAGGCCCCCGCTAAGGCAATACACACATGTCTATCGAACAGAACGAGTGTCACTAGTACCACCTACAAAAAGATCATTTTAGGTCCATAAGTAGGATAAGCCCAAGGCCCCCTATATATCTGTTGATGACCCTCTGTGTTCATACTTACTACGATTTTTAATCTGATGATTTAGGGTATCTCTCGAAACATCTGGTGTTTAGCAAGGAACATGTTTGTTGATGTCGTTTGGTGGAAAGCTTCGATACCTTCACTACGAAACCAAAGGTCGCGGATTCGGGTTTGACGCATACCGTCCCATTCGCATTTCGTCACGAATAAAAAAATGGTCCCATTCGCGTTCGGTCCGATTCGCGTTCGGTCCCATTCGCATTTGGTCCCATTCGCATTTTGTCCCATTCGCAAAATGGTTACACTCAGATAAAAGTTGTTTTTAACATTTACAACCTACAAGTTGTTGTTGAACTGTGGTTTCAAAAATGGTAGGCTTATAAATAAAAACATATAGCTTTTAATAATTATGTGTATTGTTTCAAAATTAAAATTCTTACATGGGACAATGGGACGGAATGCGAACGGGACCGAACGCGAATGGGACCGAATACGAATGGGACCATTTTTTAATTCGTGACGAAATGCGAATGGGACGGTATGCGTCAAACCCGCGGATTCTAATCCGCTAGTGGCAATTGCTGTCTGATGAAATACGTTTTTATCGAGGGCAAATGTATGTCTATCCGTACCTAGTATCCATAGTACAAGAAATCAATGCTTATTTTGGAGGTTTGTGCTAATTTAGACATCATTTCGCCCGCAACCTCCGATTAATTGTTTGTGTACATCATAATAGTTACATCATTTGCACAAAGGTGCAAGGATAGTTTTAGACTATTCTTAGCAGTCGGTTAGTTAAATGACTAACCAAATAATCTTAAAAATAAAAAATAATTCGTTCCAGCAGGGCGGCAACTACCATAAATAGTTTCGTAATAGACTTTTACATGTTTATCAGTTAATATGTCCTTCAACACATTATGTAGTGGAAATTATAACATTTTTTTATAATATCGATCTATCATGGCCTTTCCGGGATACCTCGCATTGAGAAGCCTCGTTTGTAGTTTTTTCCGATTCCTAACGTACCTATGTAGGTATGTTCCACACTTCCACATAAACGTACTTACGAGTCATCGCACCTATGCGTTTTGTTGTTAAATAATTTACTTATACAAAGCTATTTTTAAATCTACTTTCAAATAAAAAGCAAATATAAATTTCGCATTCCCAACAAATAATTTAATTAAAAATAATAGTTTTTTTTTATTAGTCGTCACGGGTAAAGATCATAAATAAAGTGATGCTTAGCTAAGTCGTCGTTTTATTTTATCATTCGGTACCATAGATTTAGGATGTACAAGACTACAAGATACACAATGACGGCTCGGAGACATGACCAAAATAAATTTAAACATGTGTTGGTTGACGTCTATGTGTGGGTTAAAAATAGTGTTGTCAAAGACGCACTTTTACATTATCGACTGATTCACTAATAGTATAGGTATTTAAAACAATTTTTTAAACTTTTGATTAATTTTTGGCATTGATGAAATCAGCAGTTATTTATATTAGGTAAATCGGAATTAGTCGCTAAGAAATCGCATTCTAAGCAGTTCTATAAGCAATGAAATGGTATAATGTATTCCTCGTATATTCAGCGTGTAAAAAATGAAAAAAATAGAAATATGTTCTATGATTTTTAGCTATAAGACAAAAAGACATGACTTTTGCTTTGACTGATGGAATGAAATGAAACAAATAATATATTAGCAACTTTTAATTTGGTGACATTTAGTTATTTAAAAATAATATGTAGTGCAACAATTTTTTTGTTGTTGTCATTTGCCGTCAAAAGGTTTGCTGCGGATAGTGGAGTTCTTATTGGGAGTCCAATCTAGTCTGTCTATATCTCCGCATCCACTTTTTACAAAATTTTAGAAAAATTATCAGTTACTTAACTAACAAATTTACGGAGATAATGAGTTCCCAATGTGAATATAATTATATTTCAACATAACTTGGCTAAATAACTTAGTATTCATGTCATGATGATTCATCATGATTCATGTTTTTATCGATAATCGTGACGTCACCGCTTTGTCAAGCACTAGCGTAACTAAACTATTTACTATTTTACACAATATTTTCCCCAATTCTGTTTATAATCACAATGTATACTTAGAAAGATCAATTATAATCAAAATACTAATTGTAAACATATTTTTCTAAACCGATTACTAGCAACAATTTGACAAAATATGGTTCAAAAAAATCTAATGATAAAATCGTATTTACCTGTGAAAAGTGTATTTATTCGAATTATTCCGTCGTGTAACCATACAATCGCGTACAGAACAAGTCACCTTAATTGCACATTTAATATTCTCGATTATAATCCAAGGTTTAATACATAAATTCACGAATTTTACTGCGACGTAGAATAGACCGGGACGCTAAGGCCTCTTACTCGCAAAAACATTGACATAGGTACTTCATTCGCTGTCTCTTTTTCTCTCGGGCGGTTTGCATTTCAGCAGGATTTCTCGCTCCCACGCTTTATGTATCTTTAGCGTAGTCAAAAAATTCTAAATCTATGTTCGGTACATACCTACTACATATTATTTTCTGCAAAGGATACTTAGCGCCATTTCAAACTTCCTCTATCCCTAATGTAAAAAGACTATTCCAGCTTTAAGGAATTAGCACTTTTTGGCCAAGTCAAGTCAAGGACAATCGATTTCTGAAATATGAATTACGCGACGAGGAAATGTGTAGCACATGTAACATAAAATAATATGACTTTTTTTTAACATAAGAATGACGGTTGATACAACATTATTGTATGTACTGAGTGAAGTGAGTGATAAAGTAGGTGAATAATTATAAATTATTTTATAGCGCTAAGAGCTGTTATGCAATGGTCACATATCTGATAGTCACCTATAATTTGTAATAAGTAAT
Source organism: Glyphodes perspectalis (assembly GCA_951394215.1). Lineage (NCBI taxonomy): Eukaryota > Metazoa > Arthropoda > Insecta > Lepidoptera > Crambidae > Glyphodes > Glyphodes perspectalis. The sequence goes on from OX596216.1 coordinate 11,204,106, forward strand.
ACCTACGAAATAGCTACATTTGAAAATCATCCGTATTTTGTGTGGGTCAGAATAGCGGGTGTACTTTATGCAGAAAAGACTGAGAACGTACCAGTAATGTACTAGTAGGTATGTACAAAAAGATAGCGCGCGAGTTGAATGCAGAGCTCAGGTATGTCTCGTCTTAGGCCCAGACTGCATTCAACTCGCGCGCTATTTTATCCTTTATTTCTGCAACAATACACCATCATTATTTCAGTGATATTTTAATTTTGACTGTTAATGCCTTAATGCAACACTGGGAAGTGGATTTTAAAAAGATCTGAGATAGGTAGTCCGTCAGTCAAAGCACATGGGGGGATAATTTTTTGAGGTTAAAATAAAATAAAACGAGACAATATTTCAATTTGTGCTTTATTTATGAAAAAAATTGTAAATTATCCTACAATGAATCTCCGAATGAAATAGACTTACATATCGTTTTATGTATCAAATACATTATTTTGCTCGACGCCAGATCAAACCACATAAGAACAATATAGTTTAAAATATTATCTACAGAATCCGTCCTCGGCGATTCGATTACCAAAAATACAATCTTCGTTCGATCTCGGGCGCGACGCGGGCGGCGGGCGGCGGGCGGCGGGCGGCGCGGCTGCGCGGCGGCGGCTATGTACAGGCCGGGCGCGCTCTATTTACATCGCGAATGTACAACCGGGGCGGGCTCAGCCGAGCAGCGCCTCCATGGTGTAGGGGTGCGGCGGGTGCGGCGGACGCGGCGGCTCCTGTCAGTCGAGGATCACCAGCTGCAGCGGCGTCGCGCCCGCGCCCGCCGCCGCGCCCTTGCCGGCGCTCGCCACCGCGCCTGCCGCCGCGACCGCGCCCGCCGCCGCCGCGACCGCGCCCGCCGCCGCGCCCGCGCCGCCCGCGCCGCCCGCGCCGCCCGCGCCCGGCAGCGGCCCGCCGCGCATGGCGCGCCACGGGGCGCGCGCGCCGCGGCGCAGCTCGCCGCAGCTCAGCGTTCGCCGAGCGGCCCTGCGGAACGGACAAAATTAGATAAGCTGCTAGTTATACTTACACCAAAAAATATTTATTCTTTATATACATTGGATAAAATTCACTTATGTTTATGTTGATAAAAATATAATTGACTCGGTGGAGAAACGGACTCACTTGGCGGCCTCGGTGGCTCTGAAGTAGAGATCGTCCGGGGCGTCCATCCATGAGATGACGTGGCGTCGGCCTCCACGCCCAGAAATATTAGTTGGTTTTCCATTTACCTGCACACAATCAACAATATTTTTTAATATATATACATATTTGCGAGTATAGTTATAGCAATGCGGTCTATCTATATTACCAGACAAAATTCAAATTCAAATGCATATCCAAAAAGCAATATGTAGTTATGTATGTAATATGCAGTCATTTCAATATGTACTGCTTTATAAATAAAAAAACAAAAGTAAAATGGATTTTAAAAGCAAAAAGATCTGGTCCAATAGCATTCCACTAAGTGATTATGCGCATGCGCATGCGCGTGTACTGACGTGCGTGAAGACGTGGGCGGGCAGCGGCTGGCCGGTGGCCTGCGCGCGCGCGCACATGGCGGCGTACTGCTCGCGCGAGGGCCGCTGCATGGGCGCCGGGTGCTTGTTGGGCCGCTTGGCCGGCGGCGGCGCCGCGGACGGCTCGCGACCGCCGGGGGCTCCTGCGCAACAGTCGGTACACCAACGTTAATACGTAACTACTAATTGTTTTTTCTTGTGATTTCTTTTTATTTTCTTTTTAAGATGAAGAATAAAGGATATTTGTACAAACCTGCAGCTGTTTCCGTCAAACCAAATGTAAGCGTGAAAGGAAAATGCAAGACATGTTATTATATATGTTTTTATTGTGTTGTCCATTTTGATGCGACGTTATCGTAGACAAAACTTTCCTTATTACTAATTGGCAATATAATCTTATTTAGGCTGGTTTCAGAGTCACGTTTACGCCGGGGCCGACGGTAAACGATGCGGGTCACAAGCAAGGCGTCGTCTCCTATCGTTCTAAAGTGAAAAACTGACCGCGTCTACCACCCGCGTTGATTACATTTCAAACATGGTCTAAGGAGACACGTTCACCAACCGCGCGGACATTCAGCGTGACTCTGAAAGCGGCCCCTACACATATAACGTTTAGTATAATACGTTACCCCTTTTATTGTTATTATCTTAACAATATTACTAGCGCTTCAAGAGCGGCTAAATGGTTCGACGATAAAATATGTTATTTAGAGGGCGCGTATTTGGGAGAAATTAAACGAACGATCGGCAGATATAGGTATGTAGTCGAGGTTAAAGTGTACAGAGTCAGAGCGAGTCCCCTGGGGCGGGGTACGTACGGTCGAGCCCGTTGATGTCGTCGTAGGCGCGGCGCTTGAGCGGCGGCGGCGCGGGCGCGGATGGCGCGGCGGGCGCGGCGTGCGCGGCGGGCGCGGCGGGCGACGCGCGCCGCGCCTCCAGCTCGCCGCGCGACGCCACGCGCTCGTACAGCAGGCTGCCGTCTGCAACACACACACACGCCGGCCCTCAGCACGCGCACGCGCTAGCGGCTGCGACCATACCAAGTGCGAACTGACGTAACATCGATTGTCGTATTAAGTCAGTTGGGCTTTTGTACCATCACGTTCGTAAGTCTCTTTAACTCTGCCTACCCCAGGCAGAGTTAAAGGGACAATTGCGAAAAAGTATTGACAAGTGGCTAGCTCGTCGCCTATACAAATTATATACCCAACCCAATATACCATTAGTCGCTTTTTACGACATAAAAATAACACAGTTAGCACATTCTTTTTACGTACGGTTCGGCTTCCTTTACTATAATGTCAATATTGGTCGGGTCAGATTCTAAGTGATATTCACCGACAATATGGGAAGACGTGCCATGATGGTGATCTCTGTCAGATTAGTTCATCGGAGATTTCATTGATTAAAATTAAATAATTACAGAGAATATAAAAGACTCTACTCTCGACTGATAAAGCTAGGTATAAAAAAATTTAACTGTTTGAATTTCAATAAAAGGGACCGAAAACCATACCTACTCGTATACAAGTGTGTTTGACGTTAGCCAAAGAAGAACGACGTTCTAATAGTCGGTCACGTTATTAAGTCAAATATAGTTTGGTGGTATCCGAGGCGTCGACTCACCAGGAGCTTTGGGCGGCTTTGGGAAGGCGACGTGCGCCGGCGCCGGCATCTTGTCGCGCGGCGTGAGCAGCAGCCACTCGTGCGCGCGCGCCAGCGGGGAGGGCGCGCCGCGCGCGGCCGCCAGGCGCGTGGCCACCGACCCCACGGCGCCGCGCGCGCGCGCCGCGCCCGCGCCGCCCGCGCCGCCGCCGCCCGCCGCGCCCGCCGCGCGCAGCTCCGCGCCGCCGAGGCCCGCCATCGCTATTGAGCCTGGGGAACACGTACGCGTCACTAATGGATGGAACGCTCTCGATATTATCATACATGTAAAGATTACACAGATAATTGTTTGACAAAATACACCTTCTATGTAAGAGGATGCATGATGGACAGATAGGTTGCAAGTAAACGTAAAAAAAAAAATCATCATATAAATAATGTTTTTTATGACTGCCTCGTTGGTCTAGTGGTACCATGCGCCGCCTAAGGAACAAGGGGTCCCGGGTTCAAATCCCGGGTCGGGCCAAAAATGTGTGGCTGGGTATTTCAATATCCAAATTACTCTGTAACAGCCCGGAGTCAGGAAGATGGCGGTTTAATCACCCCCGTGCCTCGGAAAACACGTTAAGCCGTTGATCCTGCTCCTGACCTCTCTCCGGTCATGTTGAATTGCCGTCTCACCGGACTATGAGAGTGAAGGAATAGAGAGTGCATCTGTGTTTGCGCACACACTTGTGCACTATAATATCTTCTGCGCAGATGGCTAATCCTCTTTGAGATTGGCCGCAGTGACCAATATCAGTTAGGACATTTTTTAAATAATGAATAAACCATACATACATTAATATTAGCCCTTGTTGAATCGTCACAATCTAGTTATAAATGATTAGCAACTAAAACACCGAAATGAAGGATGCGCCCTACGATAAACCTAGTGAAACACGAACAATATAACAGGGTCAGGCTGTACTCACACTCGTGCTTGACCTGCGCGAGGTTGATGGGCGAGAAGGGCGAGCGCGCGTAGTGTCGCGGGCGGCGCAGCGCGCGCGCGAGGCGGCGCGCCAGGCGCGTGAAGGGCGACGCGCGCAGGTAGAAGGCGGCGCGCGTCTTCATCACCGGCCGCGCGCCCTCGCCGCTGCCGTGCGCCGTCGCCACGTGCCGCGCCAGGTGCGCGCGCAGCTTGAACTCCTGCGGACACGACACGCTTTACGACGCCGCCCGCACCGATGTCGTGAGCTCACCACTAATCGGTAAACTCGCAGACTAATCAAACCCGAATTTGAGTATTGCTCTATAATCACAACGTTAGACCTATGGTGCTCGAACTTTAATAAAGTTTATTATTTTCACAACAACCTTGTCGCTTAAACATTAGCCGAGCAGTTTAAGTCGTGTAGAATAATTTGTGAAATAAAAATTTCCTCAAAATTTCCCACAAAATTGGTCCCTCGAGCCAGATATTTGAATAGTATAACATGCTTTTGCGTCTCCTTTTGCGGTCTGACAGCAGCTTACATACACCATGCGTTTTAACAGTGGTTTAACAAGGCGTGGGTGAAGTAGGCCCTCGCTCACTGCCGCACACTTGTAGGGACTTCGCGAGGCCCTTAGCAAGTATGTTTGGTAAGACAAATTTATTGGGTAGATCTAGGGCTTTTGACCACGTCTATCTTTTTCTTTTTATTACGTCACTTCCTTCTACTTTGTCTCAATTAAGTATAGTTCAGATAAGGTACGGTGTAATCAAACAACCAGCGTCATCAACAATCAGCACACACTGGTTACTACGAACGCCACCGATCCGGCGACAGTACCTTGGCGCAGTTGAGCACGGTGCAGCGGTGCGGGCGGTGCGACACGGACAGCGCGGTGTCGTCCGCGTCGCCGCGGGCCTTCGTCGCCTCCACCTCGGTCTCGCCGAACACGCCAGCCGTCTGTGCGTACCATACGACATGCTATTTACGTGATCACTACTACTAATATCTGAACTAAGTGAACGTAGTATGTACCGAATTAATATAACGCAGACTAGTTAGTTAAAGGTAATTTAATGTAATGAAAAAACAACAAGAACTATTTTACTTATTTAAATGCTTCTTTCGTAAGGATGACAATAAATTTACTTATAACGTTAAATGAATTTATCTCCAGGTGTAATTATTAATTGATATGAAATCTTTAATTTACTTTCAACAACGAAAACTCAAGTGTTTATTATTTGAATGTATTTAAATAAGTATTGCTTTTACCTTGAGTCCTCCATATTTCTTCCAGTACTGCCAACACGAGCCACACAGTCTGTATTGTAAATGCTCCGGGCCCCATGCGTACCACTGGTTCGAGCTCGTGACTACAAACACACAAACTTTATTTAAATAAAATTCAATGATAACTGATGTAATTAATTATCGAGTATACCTACTATAATATCGACTGATTGGACAGCTTCTCTCATCAAACTGTAGGTAGTATTTATTCAGATATAATTTGCCATATATTATTTGCCACAAAGATAGTAGCCAGTATGATTTTTCAGCGTTGCGCACGCGATGGACATCTTTGAGGTTAACGTTTAGACTGAGGACAAATTGTTGCCAAAACTTAACATATCTATCTATATAAATAAAAATGAATGTACGCGAATAACTATGGAACGACTGCACCAAATTAGATATTTCTTTATTTGTTGTGTTTTTAATGATCAGGGCCAGGATTGTACGGGGTTATACCTAATATTTGTATGGAGGCAGGAGTTTATTCTTTAGAAATAACGGGATTAAAAATCTCCCACAGTAACGGGATCAACGGGATAACACCCGGATGAAGTCGGGGCGGGCCGCTAGTTGGTATTATAATAAAGATATCCTAGGACGCGGCCGCGCTCGGAGTTTGTTGCTACCGTTTAAGCTTTTTTGTTACTGCTGCCGTATTCACTGTAGTGTAAGTAGTAGTGAATGGGTGGGGTCAGACGGCACGTACCTTGGCACGAGGCGCAGATCTGCGCGGCGGCGACGGCGGCGGTCCCGTTGGTGCCGCCGTTGAGCACGGTGGCGGTCTTGCCGCCGCTGTTGTTGTTGCTCGTGATCAGCGCCTGGTTCGGTTTGTTGCTGCAATGCGAACGGCGCGGATACTTTTTATACTATACGAAGTTGGATAGACTTACTACTACACATAAAAGCAGATTGCGTTTCACAAAAAGCTACGTTTCCTTAATTAAAATACTCCAAAAATTTGAAAACTTAAATTGGCGAAATTGATATGGCTCGATATATATGTACAATCATTTAATATTGCAACTAAAATTATTTTATACATAATACGAAATTGATTACTCACACATTTTAGCCTATGAATGTGCTATGCATCTACTAAATGACAAGTAAAAATCATAATCTATAAATAACCCAACGCTCAATACGCGTGTACGCACTACTATCTACTCGCTACGGCACAGCCGGCAGGCCACAGACAAGTATAGGTAGTTGTCGTTGGTACAAACACTCACTAGTTGGGAATGTACACTTGCTTCAGCTTCGACTCGGCCTCCACCGCCTTGACGCGCTTCTGCTGCACGTAGCGGTCCGTCGTCTTCCACATGTAGTAGTATTCCACCAGGTTCTTTAGCGTCTTCCATGGTAGCTGCGGAATTAATACGAAGGTAAGTTCAGGCGTCCATATGCATACTCTCATTTATTAGCCTAAGTCCTTATTTGTCTTATATTCATAGCTTGTCTTAGCGTCAATCACCTCGGTGAATTTGGTAATGAACTATTAATTTGTTTACACTTAACCTAACCCAAAAATTCGTGACGGTGATGAAAACACTAAGATAGATCAGGGCTACAAATCGATCTAATCAAAATGGGTGATGATTACGATCACGCAAAACTACTTAACACAGGGAGAGACTATAGCAATACATAATACGATAAAAGTCTTTTGACCATTTCAAGTATTTTAGGACATACATATCAAAGGGGGAAAATAAACTTAAATGTATAATTGGGTAGCTTGGTCATGATTTTATAGACCTGCATTCCGCTATGAGCAAATGTTTATACAAACAATATTGACAGTAGTACGACTCATTGTTGTTTATAAAATCGCATTTAAGTATGTCTATCCATTGTCTAGTACAAACATATAGTCTTAGTGAAGAGCTACGGAATTGGTGTGCTTTTATTATATCCATAATCCTTGTATTAAAATTACTTAATACGAGGATAAAATATATATACTATATGTTACTCGATGATAAGGTAACAATCCATTGGTGAAATATTATTTCTAATCAGTTTCGTCCTCCTTATAATATGAGTGTAGAAAACGTATGCGGTTATAACGGGTGTAAAAAATACCTTAACGAAGCCGTGAACTACATATTCTCCTGGTCATAACGAACATCATTAGTTCTAGAAAAATACCTCGGAAATGTATAGTTTCTGAGATATTGACCTTCAAAGAAAAAAAAAAAATCTACGTTTTTTACATTAAAAAAATTAAAACGTTATTACTAACATTTCTTCCAAAGAAACCATATCTTAATTTTGAACATTTCCTAGCAAATAAGGTCTTACAAATCACGGCCTGCAATGTACATCGCACGCGCACACACAGTCACTATCCCCTGTAGCGGCTGCGCGGATACTACACAGCGCACGCACACGCGCGCGCGCCTCAGCTGTTTTGTGCACCACTCGCGTATCCGAGGGCAACGACTCGCGGGCGCGGTCGGGCCAACCCAGCTGATCGCTCAAAGCCTAGTTTTCATCAAATTTATTAGTTATCTAGGTACATTGCTTAGATACCTGTAATTAACATGTAAGTAGTAACTAAATACACCAATCACCTTTTTTTTTCGACCCTGGGAATGCATTATGTACCCATAACCTCAGTTGGGGAACTTAGGTCATGTTAAGGACTCCCAGGTCCTGACATAATACCGCATTTATTAATTATACGATGTCAGAAAAGATAATTGTACATGTGTTTGTAGAATGATGGATCTTACGCACGTAGCGCGACATTCCTATAGGAAAACTAATAGCAATAAAATTTATAAGGAATTTAATTTGGCTTTTTTCAAATTCACTTATTTATTATTCAAAAGATGAAATTACGTAGTAATTAATAAACGGTTGGTAGTAAATACAGTTATTCTTTCCAATTTACTCGAACCCAGTCTAATTTTTAGTCAGGATTTCTAATAAATTGAACTTTTTTCTTCATAGAATACTCTGGCAATTTCCTCTTTCTGCTTTAAGAACGAACTTATTGACGATAAATAAACGTAAATTCATCATGGATACAACACGGACTAGTAAAAAAAGAAAGACTCCGCGCTACTATTGAAGCTCCTCAGGTGCTCCACCTTGACTCGTAACTTACGTCACACATTGATTCAATAAGTGCTCCAACTGACAGATATTCGATATCTGGTATCCATAAGTATCTCACTCACACATGTATAAACGTGGCGTTACGCAATAGTATGACAGTGTGGAGTCCGTCGTTTTTACTAGTCCGTGGGATACAAGCATAAAATTATTACAATTTTATTTAACGTACTGGGCTCCTCTAACCCAAGTGTGAATTGAGAAGCATTGGAATTGTAATATTGTTTGAAATAATAATTTAATTTGTTTAATTTTACCCTGATTACCTACAGAAATAATTAGTTAAACACAAATACGATATTTCGTTGCCGTAGGTAGGACAGTGTTGCCGTTACAGCATTAAAATAAATTACATGTATTAGTTAAGTTATGTATTTAAAGTTTATTTATTTTGAAGGTAATTAACTAATTACTAAGGTAATAAAATGTTTAACTATTTCATAAAGTAATTGGGTGTACTACTTTTGCAGCATGTCAGTAAAACATTAAGCACTTATTTACCTGGTTACGGGTAGCAAAGCATAATATTAAGTTGTTAATTTCAACACATTTGCAATGAAGTCTGCTAGGCAAACAACAACACTAATCATCAGGTGAAAACTAAGGCAACCTGTAACCCAAAACGCCCAGACTCAAGTAAATTTATAACAAAATTGTTAAATGAATCTCAGCGGGAATTACAAAAATTTACGCCTGGCCTTAGAAACATTTCAACAACGCGTTATTATTTGATTTGATTTTTGTTTAGCCGAATTATTATTTTGAAGAAACTTATTAAACTAAAATTATGTAGGTAGTTAAGTACGGTGTATCAGTATTAACTAAAACTGCACTACGTTTTTTTTTTACAGTTGGTGTAAGTAGTATCAAACAATTAAACCAGTTGCTAACACGTAGGCAAATCTGATTTTGTAAATAATTGCAAACAAAACAGATGTAGCTTAATCGTCAATAATACGACAACACTAGGCGAGGCGGCAATAACGGGATCGCGTGCGCTGATTGGTCAGCCGCGTTTGTTTACTTTAAAGGAGCGACGGTTTTTCTTATTATTGACGTATTTCAGTTCGGTTTCACACGACTTCGGTTGCGTATTGATTTCGGATAATTTTGTGATTTTGTATTGTTATGTAGTTTTCTTAAGTGTTTTCGTGTCGAGTTGAGTGATATTAGTTGTGTTGTGCTGTGATAAGTGTCCAAGATGCCTTTTTATGCAAAAAGCGCTCGCAATTACGTCAACATGGTGTACTGTTACGGCATAGCCCATGGAAATGCTTCCGAGGCACTGCGGCTGTATGGGATAGAATATCCTAATGCACATCAGCCTCGTGATCCTCGAGTAATCACTCGGGCAATGCAGTGGTTGTTAGAACCAGCCTATCACGCCCGTTTTATAGGGCCGTGAGTTTTCGACCGCCCCTGTGAGTCAGCTGATGAAATGCGTCAAAAGATCATCCACGTTTTTGACGAACTCAAAGGAAAAGCAGTTCAAGAAGGACTCCTGGACCGGGTGCTTTGCAACACGCTGTACAGGGCGCGTGTTTGTTTACCCGTAGCGGGTCGCCAGTTCGAGCCACATCTTGTCCGCTTGGAGAGACCTACACTGGATGACAACGATGAGCACTAGGTAAGTACTTACATTGACTTCGTACATGCAAAAAAGTGTTTATACGTGTGAAATAATTAGTATAATATCAGTCATGTTTCCATCGCACACACGCGCTCGCGTCGCGTAGGTACCTAGCGAGAGAGCGGGGATGCCCATTCTCCCGCGCACGCGCCCGCGCTTGCGCGACGTACATTGCGTGGTCTAGAAAACTGATGTTTTTTTATGCAAAAAATTAAAAGTCGTTTCCCTGCAATAATATTTGAGTATAATACTCAGTTATAAGAATGGAATGCGTGGTTCAAGGCTTCGTTAAGGCTTTTTTTACACGCTGTATATAAATAAAATAAATAAATTCTTGAGACTGACACACCAATACCCTAGTTCTAAACTAAGCTGATGTTTGTACTATGGATACTAGGTGAATGGATAGACATACTTAAATACGTATATAAACATCCATGACTCGAGAACAAATGTCCATGTTCATCACACGAAACATTTGCCCTAGCGGGCTTTGAATCCGCCCTCTGGGCCAGTCAAAATATATATAGAGACATAAAGATGACAGAATATGACGGATTTTCTAAAAATGTCACTTACGAAGTCCTGCCGTATGTCGGCGAAGTCCTTGCCGTACTTGTCGAGCGCCTCCTCGAAGAGGTTCGCCTCGGAGGCGGACCACTCCTCCATCTCGTCGCGGCACAGCACCGGCCCCGAGGCCGGCACCAGCGACGACAGCGCCGACTCTATGCTGTACCCGGACTTGTGCAGGGTGTCCATGGCGTGGAACTGGAAATAAAATTAATGTTGTATCAAAACAATAGACTAAGAGAGGTTGTTTTAACCGCACGTTAGTTAAGGAGGTGGCTGGATTTGAGCTATATGTGTCGTAAGAAAGTATTACTCTACGTTCTTCAGATACAAGTCAATCTACATAATTTGCTCAAAGCATCATTTTGTAGGACTTTTGTGTTGGTTTAAATACTCTTTCTTGCGTCTTTATATATTTATGAAACTTCGATATAGCACATAAACAGCAAGACGACCATAGACCACGATAACGTTAAGCTCCTTATTTATATCTATTTACAGAAATAATAATAATAAGCATTTATTTCCTTATACAATGACTTTTACATTCAATAGTACAATGCATAAAATGGAAATGGTTTCGAGCCTAGTAGTATTTACTTCTATAGGGGTAAAATAATGGTCCTTTAGGGGTAGTCTTTAATATATTATGCTAGTTGTGATTATAAAAGGTTTTCATCTCTCTCATAGGCAGTGGGGTGATGAGCAGTGGCGTAAATATACCGTTTGAGATCAATTTCATCTGATGGAAGTATCCGATTTAAGTGGAGAGCGTATGGTCCTCCGTCCTCACGGGCCTTCATTTTAGCGGTCCGGTCACCCTATAGTTACGCCACTGGTATGCGACGGTGTAATGAGGGTAAGAGTGAGGAGGCATTGATTGCGAGCCCACAAGCACTCACAAGCGTGATGTCGCGGCTGGCGGCGGCGGCGGACATGTGCAGCGAGGGCTGCTTGACGCTGGAGGAGCAGTCGAGCGCGCGCGCGAACGTGCCCACCGAGCGCGACACCACCAGGAACTGGTCGATCTGCCGGTCCGTCAGCCCGTGCGCCGGCGTCCACACCAGCGTCTCCAGCTCGCCGCTGCTGCGCGGGTCCTCCTCGCCTGCACACAACCACAATGCGTTAAACACCACCCTACATGTTTATTATCCAAGGTTACTTTTAGTATATACGAAAACTGAAACACGGGTCAAATATATTCATTCAAACTAACTAAACTTCACGCCACTTCCCTAGCGGGGTAGGCAGAGAGAAACAATCAGAATAAAAAAAAATATAATAATATCCTGCTAACTGCTTTTCGTCAAAGTGGCCAATATCAACGAGCATTAGCCATCTACGCAGGAGATATTATAGTGCACAAGTGTCTGCGCAAACACAGGCGCACTCTCATTACTTCAGTCTTAAGGTGATTTTCCACCAGAGGGTCGAGACGAGACGAGGCGTGAAGAGAATTGAAATATGTATGTCAAATTCCATCCACCAAAAATGTGCTAGGAGAGGATTGAAAATTTGCCATACATATTTCAATTCTCTTCACGCCTCGTCTCGTCTCGCCACTTTGGTGGAAAATCACCTTTATAGTCCGGCCGGTGAAATGGAAATCCAACATGACCGTTGTGTTCAAGTGCAGGACCAACGGCTTAACGTGCTTTCCAGGGCGTTGAGGGGATTAAGCCACCAATTTCCTGCCTCCGGGCTGTTACTAAGTAATTTCTATATTGAAATACCCAGCCACAAATTTTTGGCCCAACCCGGAAATTGAACCCGGGACCTATTGGTCCTTAGGCGGGACACACTACCAATAGACCATCGAGGCAGTCATATAAAAAAATATATGGTAGGTATCTCAAAAACTCACGAAGTTACAAGCATTTTGTGTTGCCTGTCGTCTTTCCACGTGTATGGTTTTGCGCTTTTTACAGCGTTTACGCTTATTAGAAATAATACAAATGCGGAAAAACTACCTTTTGACAGGCAATGCACACGTTCCATACAGTTTTTTGTAGTGTGTAGTATTATTTCAGGGTATATTAATATTTTTTGGTAAAAATTTTACATGGAATAAAAACTTGCAATAAATACTAACAATTCTGTGCAAACAGTTTTCAGATTTCGTATATACTAAAAATATGGTTGTAGAATAAAGCAGCTCACCTTCTTTTAATAAATTAGTTACATCAGTCTGATATCTACTTCCAACTCTGATTTCTCCCTTATCTGCTAATAAAGTCTTTTGTGAAGGATCAAATACTAAACAATAAAAAAATGCGTCCTGAAACAAAAGAAAATACAAGTATTATCATACAATTTACGTCTCAACAAAATAACGGCTTCGGAGAATACTTTGTTGATGGTGATGAACATTATCGCGGCGGAAATAATACATAGATACTTAAATGATTATAAATCAGAACTACGTATCAGATAGACGCTTATTGTGTGTATATTTGACTGGCTCTGTGGCGCATTCGGTAGTGACCCTGCCCCATGCGCCAAGAGTTGTGGGTTCGATCCCCACCCAGGACAAACGTTCGTGTGATGAATACTTGTGTTTGTTCTGTGTCTGAGTGTTAAAATCTAATATTTAAATATATATTTGTAATACCACTGTTGATTCTGATATCCGTAACACAAGTGCTTAAGCTACTTATCTCGGAATCAGATCAATGTATGTGATGTAGTCGGATATTTATTTATATCGACGACAAGACCCGACATAGTAAAAACGATGGTCAAATTGTATAACATGAATAGCAATCAATACCGTATCGCATAATTGGGCACTACGCATTTTTACATGAATCGAATTCATATTATGTACAGTCAACAATAAAAGTAGCTAACACTTTTAACCTTACTAGTAATAGCTTATCAAAAACTGTGCTCGGATATTTCTGTAGCGGACCATACTACGTCCATTGTCATATAAAAATAACATAAATATACTCATGCTCCATAATCTTCGCATTTTAATATTTTTATGTCGTACTAATCATTATTTATGTAATGATAAATAATGAATTACAAAAATAAGATGATTGTATTTCAAACATATAAATTTAAAGACGGTATTGCAGCATTAATGAAATCTTCACGAGTTTCGATAGTGCATGTAATCCAGTGTCCCATATTAGTTTTAAAGACAAAGTACCATCTGTTTACCTTGCCTAGCATGTCGTAAAAGGCGACTAATTGTTATTTTATGTTGACGAGCTAGGAACTTGTCACAACTTTTAAAAAAATTTCCAACAACCAAAATTTGTGCCCATATCTTATTAAGAAAGATTATTGCTCTACGGACTGTCTATCCCTTTAGCGATAGCAGGTGTGATGATACGTAAACGTATGTATGTGATGATGATGGAGTCGGTCGTCAATCGTCATGTAGTCCCCGCGTTCGGTACATACTCACATCCTTATTGAGATAGCTGAGCAGCGACTCTGTCTCGTTGAGCAGCGTGACGGTGCACTTGCCGCGGATGTGCGTGGCGGGCAGCGTCTCCACGTGCCGCGAGAGGAACAGCTCGCGGTGCTTCGCTTGGTGCCGCTGTTTGGGCGCCAGGCCGTCCGTGCCTGGCAGATCGCTAGATTCCTCCTCCATTCCCGCTGAAATTTAACAATTGACATATCTAAAAATTACGTCTGTAATAGTGTTACACTAAAATTGGCTTCGTCCGTGGCCCGACAAGACGCCACGGACAAGGCTGCAAAAAGAAAATGTGCGAAGTTGGTAAGCAGCCAGTGAAAAAATCCACCAGAAACCATAGTCTAATCACGCTTAGAAAAAGCTCTAGTGGTATAGCGTCTAGAGGGTGCCAGTTGATTCTGCATAGAAAAGAAGCGAGAGGCGTGCATGTGACGTGTGCAAGAGATGAGTATTTGTATGACTATTTTCTCATAGACATTAGACGATATTGACAAATATAAGCAAGACCCAAACATTATCACTTTTTTAAATATTAGAAAATTATTAGATAATATAATGGAATGAATCTTTATATATTAAAATGCAATTGATTACAGCAGTTTCTTTTTGGCATCGAATAAACAATGGCTTAATAAAGACCACGAATTGTCTAGCGTAGTTTTGGTCTTTGGTAGTAAAAAAAGTGATTAAGCCAATAGACGTCACATTAATGGAAACCTAGATTATTCAAAGTGAATTGAAAAACTATCTGTAAAGCTGGATGTAAATAGGACTATACAAAAAACTTTCTCAGTGAGATGTAACACGATTGGTATGGCTAAACCATCCATATATATGTGTAGCATCATCATCGAATCGTTCTGCCAATGGCAGCATCGGCGGTGCAGTATGCCATTGAGCCGGGCGAGTGCAACAGAGCGAGCGGGAGGCGGCTGGCCGGTGTCGCTTGCGTAAGAGCGGAAACGCGGTTGCCTTGCGCCGGCTAATGCACTTGCCCGCCGCGACAGCGCGCACAATGCACGCCGTGCCGCCAATTGATTAATTGACCAATTGCACAAATCATTTGCAGGTTCTTGATGGTTTTTCAAGACTTGCATTTGCCTTACTCGTGCGTTCACGCCATATTCACTTTTCACTTTTTGTTTAGCATAAACAGAGGGATATAGTCGAAGCGCGCGGGACTGCGTGCGACATCTGTGTTGCGACATATTTTCTTCGCATTTCCTAGTAGTTAATACTCATGAGAGGAGAAAAGCTTGTGCACACATACACACAACACATATAGTCTAAAAAGATTTTAGACTATGTGTGTTTAATGATTTCTATAAGATATGGATTACAATAAAATGTTTGCGAAAAAAAAATGCCATTAAACAGTTCCGTAGATTCATGCTATTAATAAAGAAGTCTGAATTAACGAGAGACTTGTGGTATTGATACTTAATTAAACAGCAGAAGCAAAAAAATTATATCATTATTCGCGAATGCGTACGCAGATAAATTAATGACTGTTAATTATTTACATCCCGGGTGCGCCCGCGGCGCGGGGGGCGGGCAGGTGCGCGCGAAACGTGCACACGTCATCTTATGATTTTTATGCGTCCATGTACCGGCCGCCATTACGGCACGCGTTATTACGCGTACACTAAGACAACATGTCCGCCATTTTATTGTCATTTAAAGTAAAAGCATAGCGACGAACGCTTGGTACCT
Organism: Glyphodes perspectalis; assembly: GCA_951394215.1. Classification (NCBI taxonomy): domain Eukaryota; kingdom Metazoa; phylum Arthropoda; class Insecta; order Lepidoptera; family Crambidae; genus Glyphodes; species Glyphodes perspectalis. The sequence goes on from OX596216.1 coordinate 11,220,003, forward strand.
CCCAAAAAAAAATAAAAATTGTTCGGTTTGTCGGTGCGATTGTTAAGCCTCCATTAAATATGCATGTATGTATATTTTCCTCTTATCAACGAAGGTTAATTTAGTCAGTTTGTTATAAAGATAAATAAGTCATTCTAATGATTTTACACAATAGTTCAGTAGCGGGCGAAGTATAAAAGCAAACATTTGATGAGTCTATTAGCGGATAATTTTAAAATAATCAGAGCGGGTCGTGAAAGTGATCGCTGTGGATGTTGTTTTTTCGTACGGGATCGTCGTAAAGTCAAGAGGGGCGTTGTCGACGAGTAGGTAAACGCAAGGGACCCTCGGCGTCCCCGAGGACTGACAAAAGCGCGACCCCTGCGGGCGAAGTCGCCTGGCCCCGTGTCGCGTCACGCGCCGACGATCCCGTGACGCCATCGCAAATCCTACAACGTTGCTAAATAAATTAGGTCAAATTCCCATTCATTAACTTTATGCCGTAGAAATGCTAACGAAATCCGTCTGTATGGCGAGTTGAAACAATTTTGAAATCAGTATTGAGAGGTAAACGTGAGTGGCGCGTGCGGTCGGCGGGAGGGGGCGGCCCGGTAATCAGGGGTGGGTAGGCACCGGCTACTTATTATTACCACAGTCTCACACAGACACCTCTCTAATCACGCGCCGTAACAATAAACCCGTGTTTGTTAAACCGATGGCGTTAAACGGGGGTGAGACCGGCAGATGCAGTTTATAAAAACGCGTAGTTTGAAGGTCGCGACAGCGGAATAAAACTCGGTCAGGGATATGAACGCAACATCTCCTATTTCAAATTATGCAGCGTTCAAAGTAAGAATATTGCTACCCAAAGTTAACCCATTACTGATATTAGGGATGAACAAAGAAAGAAGGGGAAGAATTCAAAGCAAGCGGGTGAATTAATTCCATTCGTCGATACTCGATAGAGATACGAAGATGAGATCGGCTAAAACTGGAAACGCGATTGTTCGGTCTGTCCGACGGCACGCGATAGTGTGTCGCGCCAATCGCAACAATCGATATACTATTGCATCGTTTATTCGGCTTAATTAATAACTGTTTCCATTACTAGGTACATATTTAATTAATAGGTATAGTTACGTTGATTATCCGCGTTTATGATTGGTATTTTCTAGCATTTAGATTTATTGTCTAGGATTTTGTAAAAGGCGTCTAATGTTATATGGGGTTTTAGGGTTTGTGATTGTGTAGGCGACGAGCTAGCCACTTGTCACTACTTTTCACAATTTTCTATCTAACCCAGCCCAGATTTATTTTTGTCTCAATGGTTAAAGGGGCCAGCTGCCCCTTTGACTCTGCCTATCCCTTCGGGAATTATGGGCGTGATGTTATGTTGTGTATGTAGATTTATCAATAGCTAGCATGACACTTATTTATTACTTCTATTTTGTTGGAAACAATGCATGTATTAATAATAAGTAATATATCAATCAAGACGGTTATGTAGCAAAACTATGTGTTAATTTATTTAACTTGAGGTTGAAACTTAGTACAATGGCGTGGTAACTCCGGAGAGCAGTCCAATGTATACAAGTGGTGTTTCATTCTACACACGAAGACCAGGTACCAGCGTAACAATAACCCTGTTCTAAATCGGGCGCGTAAACATTTAAGTCAATTTCGTTTCAGTTACAAAGAAAAGCCCACGCTCATTAATTTTTGTGAAATTTACTTGTACACCACCTACTTACGTTGAATTCTCAATATTATTTTCAAATGAGGTCTTACTTGTTGTAGGCGATTCTTAAAATGAATCAAGTACCTATATGTGATATATTTAAATAAAAAAGCGAAAAAGTTGAAGCAAATGAATTTGGTAGCATACCTGTCCGTTTATCTGTGTTGGTGCATGATGAGATTGTTGAGTCACCATCTGAATGATAGACAGTAACCGAATTAATTACCGAAACATATACGTGTACCGACAAATTATTTTATGATGTATATTGTATAAGTATAAATAATAATTAAGATCAGTTACAAAACTAAAAGGAAGAGTTTAAGAAATAATAGCTCCCAGACTAACAACTCCAAAATGTTGGCTGGCTGACTAGGGTAGAACACATAAACTATGTTTTTGTTTTATTTTTTTTAAATTCAAGACAGAACCAATAAAGACCTACAAATAACAAAAATAAATATTGTAAATATTATATCACATTTTCAATTCCTTGTACGAAATATCTTAGCTTCTGTTAAGTTTGCAGATTTCTGTTTTTTAAGTAAATGTATATATGGGTATGGCGTAACAGTGTTTGTTGTGTGGGTTCAATTTAATAAATTAGCATTGGCATCCATAACTCGGGAGAGTCAGCGACCATCGGCTGCGGTCAGACCAATTAGAATATGAGTAATTCAATGAGCGCGAGTATTAAATATTATCGATGCATCTTGGTCCTGATAAACATCACTAGCGAGCGCCGCGGCGAGGCCCGCCATTTACCGCGACGCCCGGCCCGGGGGCGGCCGCCGAATTGCGGGGGATTTACTTTATGATAATTATTTCGATTGCCATCGCCGGGAAAGGAGCCGGGGCGCACTCGAACCGATCCCGGCACTCGAGACGAGCGTCGCGAAACGCCCGTAAAAATCACAGCTTTCGCGCCGAACCACTTTTTATCGTCACCGGGTAATTTGCAAAGTGATTGGCTTATATCATAAAGACGGGAGGTCGAAATTAAAACGCCATTCAGTGCCGTCGTTAAAATTCAAACGGCGCTAAACAATTCCTGAGCTATTGCTAAATCATTTTAGCCTCTTGCAACATACGACAAAGATAGCTAACGGCATGGAGAGTACAATGCCCAATTACCCTGTAAACTTTAATACTTTGCGATCTTGTAAAACCTGTCGAACAGTTACAGAAACGACACGTCATGCATAATATGATTTTATTGCCAAATCATTCAGTTCTCTTACCAAAAGTTATTCTGACCTTCCGATTTTCCTAATATTTTTTCTGATAACCATATTTAGACTACTTATCAGGTAAAACCGAATTTGGTTGTCCAAATATTTTTCTGATACATTTAAAAATTTAATATAACCTTGAAGTTATGGGGTATAAGATTCCTTTGAATGTTGTACATAACGCTAATTAATATATCCTCAGATTCAATCCAAACATCTCCAAGAATGAGTTTATTATCGTAGTCAAAATCAATATGGCATGCTCAACTACAGGCTCATATGAATTTTAAAAGATTAAATAAGTATCTAAAATAGAAATAGTTATGGTATTTGAGAATCGTAGAAAAATCTCAAGGCATATGATGCGAGAGCGAATTCCGCGAGGTCTAAACCCAGCAATTCATAAAGCGCGAATGCAATATCCCACTAGTCGATGGTATTTGAAGGTATCCACAAATGGCAAGCACGGCAACCAGTCGCAGCAATGCAACATATTTCGTAATTTCAGATGGTAGCGAGGACGTGATTACACAGAGACCCGCATGCATTTTGTGATAACAGACAACATTCCTAGAAACAAGTGGAATGCGGAATGACGACAGGCTTCATGCGAGGCTTATGAATACAAAACAGTTATAGTAACCAGACATGGGCTACTAAAAACTATTATAAGTACTCCACGAATTTGGCTGATGTGAGTTCAGCACATTTTCGAACCGGCAATAAGCTAGACTTTTATCTTGACACGGGTACAATTTAGTTTATACCTGAATAAAGTCAACTTCTATCTATAACTGCACGTAGATATAGATCTAAGTGCAGTTATATATCGGTATAAAATCTCCAAGTCATACAAACATACGTGGGGCAAGAATTTCCATTTAAACGCAAAGATGTACGAAATACTCGTAGCTCGATTTGTGATAGAGGCACATTTAACGACCATCATTTTATTGATAACGACTGTTCCAAAATGCTCATGACCGTTATGTTTATTACCTTTGTAACAGGTGCGAACATCGTTGCGTGGAATAAAACTAAAATGTAAAAATAATAGACCCATCGGCGGAGAATAAGACAAAAGGATGTAAGGAAATTCTTTATATTATCTAATATTCTATATTATCTAGATATCCAAGACTTCAAGTTTGAAATGGAACCGGTTTGTGATGTAGCATTCTGGAGAATTACTGAGAAGCCTAACATAAAGTTTATTTAGTTCACAATCTTTTTCAACGTAAATGATGTTATTACAAAGAAACATTATAAAATGTGTTAGTTTAAACCGGGAAAATAAAAATTAGTGGGCAACATCAGATTTCGTTAACATGTGAACAAATAATTGCATGTATTGCAACTGAATAAATGATTTTAAAGTTTTAAACACTAATAAGGCTAATATTATTTTCGAAAAGAAATCGTTGCATGCAACTTTTAGAGATCCGTCTGATACGGAAAACACAAAAAGATAAAATTTCACAACTTTCTCACGAAAACATACTATTTTTTTAGAAATGACAGCCAAAACATTTAGAAAACTCATTGGATATATTGACCATTTAATTCTGAAATAATAAGCAAAGCTTTTTATCATCATACAAATTATACGGCTACCTGAGTGATATTAGGGCAGGTCGCTATGTCGTATGTGTTTACAAGAGAATATGCTATGTGATAGCTAAAATGGTTAAAGCAGTATTTAATCTGCGGATAAAATTAAAACGATTGGCGCATGTCATATAACCTTCGTGACCCTTTGACAGGAAATCCAGGCAACTTGGATAGTAGTACACTTCCATGAAATGACGATGAGATTTTAAAAATTCAGAGATTGGTACGTGCTCGTGTTTAAACCAACACCCCTTGCAATTGAGGAGCGTGTCTTTTTTACCCATTGAGCTACCACAGACCCGAGCTAGAGAATATTAATTCTAAAATAAATTTTATTTCCATAAATGGTAAAGTAAAATATATAGTTTATTATATAAAGATTTGACTTTGACTTTGAAAGTATATTTCCCATTTTGATTGCATAATGATTTAATTACTGCAAATAATGTTTTTACATTTATTTGAAGCATTTAGTTTTCGTAGTTCAATTAATTAACAGAGCATTAAAATGTACATTCTCAAATACACATCTCCTTTTAAATATGTTTTCGACATTGATAAGGGCAAAAATTAGCTATCCCTCACCCTCTTTAGCAAGTATTTACGGGCAGACTAACGGACGTAAGAGTGATCAATACATAGTTGAACACAAGAGTGTACTTCTATCTAAAGTTATGTAGTATACATTTCTGATGCGACTGCCAGAGTCGGATCGAATTGGTTCGTTAATGAAGATGCTTATTCTTCCATAATCCTTAATTACTAAATCTCGTCAACTCTCACAATACAGATTCCCATGAGTGTGTAAACGTGAACAGTACTTAGAGTACAACGTAGGGTGTAGAACTTCTTGATCTCCATATGAAAGATCATTTAAAACTAACAAACGGATAACAAGAGAGTTCCTAAACAGCGTTAATGACGACAAAGGTTGACCAGCAGCAAGCCCATGCACTCGCATGAATATGGATAAGCAGCGCCGGGAGCTCAAGTGTGCATACAAAGAAAGAGCTTTGTTAAAAATATTTCACGTGGCGTAGCGTGCATGGCCGCTCGTGTGCCATGAATTATCTACAAAGCTTTATCTAATCTCTCTTCCATGGTGGCATTTCGAGTAAAATATTGATGTCTTGTAAATTTTTAGTCTTGCGGTGTATTCCTGTCCGAAGACAGAATGTTGTGCTTTTTATACTTTGCGGGTCTGGGTGTTTTGGGAATGAATTACAATTGAACCGCAATAGCTGCGGTTTGTGATCGGATGAGCACGCACAACAAGTGGTCAACTTATTGACTTATGAATGGGTCGTCAACAATCGATTTCATAACCTCATATCGTGTTTGCTCCGCGCCCGCCCGACGAAACATTGCTAGGGCACAATTTGTGGTCAGGTGATGAGATTAATTTGGCAATTTAATAACACGGGATTATGGATCCACACGCGTCACTACGCAACTAATTAAAGCGTAGGCAAAGAGAAAATGGCAATCTGTGGAGTTCTGCCCCCCTTTAGTGGGGGGTGTCGGTTACGTGTGCCCCCTTGGGGTGGTCGGGTGTATGGTTTTTCTGCTCGGGCATCCTTTGCTTACTTATTGATCCAGTCAAATGTGTGGAGGTGGCGCTGTGGGTGGCGCGCCCGGCCCCGCGCCCCCCCGAAGGGGGTACGTCCAAATAAATCTGCCCGCCCGCGAAACACCGCAGTGACAACAGTGGCGGCCGGTAAGATGCGGTCTCACTGTTTCCGTTCACACTGTCGTCATTGGATCCGGTCGACCTCGAGGAGGCGAGGTCGGGCAGTCGTTCCGGCCAGACATAAAAATCGGCGAGTGCCATTTTAATTGGAATGATTTCCATCGGAAAGCAACGGCGGGACGACCTTAGAAACAGGCATGCGCGCGACCGTCGAAGGTACCTCCGGTGGCGAAACCGCGACGCTTCTGCTCTCTTCATAGAGGTCAATGACGCTCGCCTCCGAAACTCCAAACATCACATGTATAATTGTTTTGATCAAACACTAGATACCAGGCCAATTTAATATAAAGGCAAAACCCTTCTCCCCTTTGAGTCAACGATGATAATAAAGCTTTGTCGACATGCCCTCGAGATATGCTTGGAAATTGATCACTTCCGAGATAAATAAATCAAATTTATTGGAGCATTGCCTCATACGAGTTTACACAGATGGTAGTAAAAATATGTTAATAATATATTTGAAAACTACCCGTCTTTGATTATAAATCCAAAGAGTCTATATATAGAAACACATTCTGGAATCAAACATTGCAAAGTAATTCTGTCATGAAACCTATCTTTCAAGTGAACTCCGTCGAAATTGATTTCATACCTTAAATAAAATTTGTACCCACAAATTGAATTTCTAGGAATTAAATATAGTCAGCAAACCCTAAAACACGTGGTTTGTTTGCTACAGGCCGCTTATTCGTGTGACCTTAATCTATAATATCTATATTACTAATATTGTGAATCGGAATACTGTGTTAGTTTTGTTAAACGCACTAGTCTCAGGAACTATCATCAGTTGGATTTAAAAAAAAACATAAGAGTCCATTTACAGTGGAAGAAAGCTTTAGGCGAATATCTAAGCTGACAAAGTTGCAAGCGGCCATTAGTACAACATATTTATATCTACTATAGTCCGCACATTATATTCATATTAGACGTACGATAACACCAAACCGATTTAATTATTATATTGATGTGTTAGCCGTCGTTTTGAATAGTCAGTTTTTAAGTGCAACCGCGGAATTAACGACAAGTCGGCGCTCTGCGGCGAAATTCGACTCCCAAGCGGTACAAATTCTTTCAGTTTAATCATGAAAATTATTGGTTAGCCTACACAAAATGCATTACGTAGCGCAAGATCAAAAGTTAAACTGCAACTATTTGCGAATTGTAGATTTACCGTTTTCCAGAATGTCCAATTCAAAGATTTAAATGTCACTTCGAAGACACTGTCCGAACGTCTGTTGTGTCCATTCATAACGTGGGTACAAACAATATTAAAATTTTAAAGTGCAATCCAGGTTTTCGGTGTTGGCCTATATAGCAACTAAAACTTTTGACAAAACTTCTGTTCAAAAAATAACTTTCGAAAAGACGAATATGTACGAGTACATAGTTACAGAAAACGTATAGTCTTCATGTTTATGCATAGTTATAGAATTAAAGCCGTAATTTTGGCTACTGTCGTAGTTTTTAAGGATACATTTTTTAATGGCGAAATTTTGGTTGCCCGGACATATTTTAGGTATCGGTTTATCATTATCATCATAATGTATTCATCATCATTTGACTGGCCCGTAGGTCGAGACCCTGACCACGAATCCGACGGTTGCGGGTTTGAATCCCGCTAGGGGCAAATGTTTCGTGTGATAAACATGGACATTTGTACTCGAGTTATGGATGTTTACAAACATATTTAAGTATATCTATCCGTACACCTATTTATAGCGCAAGCATAAGCTTAGTTTGGGATTAGGGAATTGGTGTGTCGGTATGGAGAATTAAATTATATATTGATTTAAATGTAATTAGCATCGATATGTCTTTCCCTTAGCCGAGTCTATCTAACTCAATCAAGACAATAAATGCATATTTAGATTTTAGATACCTCTAGACTGTAACTTGATTAAATGCAAATAAGGAGAAAGCAATATAAGGAGGACAATTATGATAAGACCAGACGACATAACCGGTCGGCTCTTTTAGGTGCCTCACTCGAAATAATTAGTTGAAATAGATAACATCGTCAATCATCATCCTCCTAGCATTATGTCTCGTGCTTAGTCGGGGTCCGCTAAGACCATGATCTTGGATTTAGCAAGTCTGGTAATTACATTGATCTGACCTTTGTAATCCTTATATAGGGGAACCAGACAAATTTTGAATCAAGGTTACACAACCATAGTTGTTGAATAGTGCAGGTTTCATCATGTTTTCCCTCACCGCTAAGCTAGTAGTATAAATACGTACATGAGTTGAAAAATCCAGAGAGGCACGTGTCCTTACCACTGAGCTACCACCGCTCTAATAATGGATAATATCGTTAATGTTGAATAAATAATTAACTTATGTAGTAAGCAAGCTTTGTCAGGTAGGACATTTATCTTCATATCATCAGCCATTCTAGGTTATTCACATTATATCGTCATATACTTACGCCACATCAACCTGAGCGAAATTTGTATCAGTGTCTTTTAAACCGACTTAAAAAAAAGGAGGTTCTCAATTCGACTGAATTTTATGGTAAAAAAAACTTTCCACAATTGTAGGTATACTATGACCCTTTTGAACAACAAAATTACCATTATTATCATTTATAAAGCTCCGCCGACACTTATAAAAGCGACAACTACAAATTTTAGGAATTTCAATGCGGCTATAAATAAAACCTACAGACGTGTTGTTTCATGAATTTTAAAGTCGATAATAATATTTTGTTTTGTACCGTTACCGTTAGAATCGGAAATGAAGAGGTCAATCTTACCAATTCTAAGTAGCTGATGATAATAATATATATAATATGGCAAATAACAATATGTTTTATTGTCTTAACCACGGAACAAATGACAAGGGGGCGTGGCAGGGAAGCCACAATCCTGCGTTGTAACGCAAGACTACGAAATGTACACTATATTCCTGCTGCGGTAAGGGTTATAATTGCTTTAAAAAAATACGACATCTATTGACAAGAAATTTTTTCTTAACAATTTGAACAAGGATTGCGAGAGGTCTAACAGCGTCATGTTAAAATTTAGTTATTTCAAAATAACTAAATTTTAACATGACGCTTAATTAGCTTAATCTCGGTGCAATGCAGGTCATAGCCATTACGATTGTGGAACTGTAATCTCATACATCAATGTCAATTTATAAAAAAAAAATTATAATGCTACCGTGATCGGCATGCAGGTAATATTTAGAATAATATTTCGTACGAGCAACAAGTGAGTGTCCCCCGTGTTGACCAGTCGTATTGACACGATATTCAATTGCTGCAGCAAAGTGTATTATAATAACTTCAATTTTAATGTCTCATATTTCTACATTTATGGTTAAAAAATATATAAAAATAAACTCTCCAGACTGACACACCAATTCCCTAGTTCCAAACTAAGCTTATGCGTGTGCTATGGATACTAGGTGAACGGATAGATTAATTACTGAAATAAGTTTATAAACATCCATGACTCGAGTACAAATGTCCATTGTTCATAACACGAAACATTTGCCTCTAGCAGGATTGGAACCCACGACCCTTGGTTTTGTGGCCAGGGTCTCTATCCGCTCGACCAACGGGCCAGTCCAACGTGTTATTTCCCTTCTTATGGTACTGTTTTTACCCAACTACGGCAACGTTAAAATGGTTATGGTTTTAGTAATCTGCATGTATTTTTGTATGTATTTACGTATATGTGTTTTGCAGAACCTAAGGATTAGGATTGTGAAAAATAAGGTGTCTATACATTCTTTATTATAGTCAGGGAAACGTAAACTACATTTACCGATTTCAAAAAAAAGGGTCGTATATCAGAACACGATGGTTTCGACAGACGGGTTTATAAATTTTCTTTTACTTACTAATTATAAATACTATTTAAGGAAATCGAAAGCTTAAGTTTTTGGCTTCAGCTAATTCTCATAGTGACGCTTTAGTAAAGTCTTCACTGGGGCAAGAAAATAGGAATAAGTTTCGACAATATTCTATCTGATCACTTAGTGACCACATCCTCGTAAGCATAAGAGCATTAATTGCGTCCATCAAAAATAAGAAGGATCTGACATAGTTCCCTGGTGACAAATTTATTCATTGTTATACATTTTGCTGGGCCATATATTTGCCATGACTCAGCACCAGTGCATGATGAATAGATCGAGATGATAAATATTGTAACAATGACTTTATATCAGATCCGCTGACCCTAGATTTAATAAATAATGCGATGGCCAGTGATCATGAGTGCCACTGTTTTGTTTTAGCATCCTTATATCATAATAGTGTAACCGATATGACACAAATAATAAAAGCGTTACGTAACATTTTATAGCTCCTACTGATTAATGACGTCAGAAAGCATCATATATCTATGAATACTGTTTTACTAGCCGGAGCGACAAAAATAAAGCGAAAAGGAGGTCTTATACCAATATAAAATCAATACCAATAATAAGAAATTAGAAAGCATTACGCGGACTGCAATTCAGGGCTTACTTGATCAATCTTTATATATAACATAACAAAAACATAACATAACATCACGCCCATAATCCCCGAAGGGGTAGGCAGAGTCAAAGGGGCAGCATGCCCCTTCAACCACATACAGCCAAAAATCAAGCCGGGCTGGGTTAGATGGAAAATTGTTAAAAAGCAGTGACAAGCGGCTAACCTGTCGCCTACAAAATCACACACCCAAAACCCGATATCCCATTAGTCGCCTTGCTAGGCCAGAACCACAGTTGGCATATTCTTTTTAAGTCCCAGACCAACACGGGACAGTGGGCTGGGTTGGACGGAAAGCTGTGAAAATGGAGTGACAAGTGGCTAGCTCGTCGCCTACTCAGACCCAGAAGCCCGTAAACCATTAGTCGCCTTTTACGACATGCTAGGCAAGAACCACAGTTGGCACATTCTTTTTTTTTTGTCCCAGATCAACATGGGCCAAGTCTCAGACCAACATGGGACAAATCTTTATATATTTAATTAATAATTACTTTATATCTTCTTATCACGAATAATATTATTAGTTTCAGCATTAATACAAAACAATTCAATATGTACGCGATCAGCAAATATTTTTCCTGGTACCCTTTCCTTGTACTCGGTCCGTTATCGCCACTGTCCAACTAGAGGACATATTTTTTTGTCGTCTAATTTTTAGCTACCTACATTATGTACTTAGGATCAGTCAATTCGGAATATGTATTACGATAATTTCCGTTAATTTAAAATTAGTCCCATGTTGGTCGGGGACTTTAAAATAATGTGCCAACTGTGTTTCTTGCCTAGCATGTCGTAAAATTTTCCATTTAACCCAGCCCAGGTTTGTTTTTGGCTGAATGTGGTTAAAGAGGCCTGCTGCCCCTTTGACCCTGCCTACCCCTTCGGGGATTATTTGCGTGATGTTTTGTGAAAGTAACAATTTGCGGAAATGACATTTTGCGAAAATGACGTTCTGCGTCAAAACCCTTCTGTGTTTTAGTTTGTAGTTCATAAACTTTATTCATTTTAAGGTTAAAATTGGAATTAACCTAGGAAAATACAAAATCAATACGTCGTACCCGTCAAGTATACCTCAAGATTTAGATATCGATACTAAAATGGTAGGAACGGAGACTGCATCGAAAAACTAATTCTATAGAAAAACAATATAACACAGTAGTCGCCCAATTCGCTCAGCATCTGCACGTCACCAACGGATTCTTTTTAAAATACATCGCGTCAAATTTAGTAATTAGATCAAAAAGCGATTTTTAGTGTCCCGCTTATGGCGCTGCCGGGACGCGAATAGGGTTATAAAATGTGCCTTCAAAAAGGGGCATCTGAGGATACTTCTCTTGTAGGTCAGTAGACCTAGGTTAGTTATTAAGACAAAGTTAAATTAAGTGTAGTGTAGTACTCATTAAAAGAACTAAAGATACTAAGATCAGTTGTAGCAAGTAAAAGGAACAAACTACTGATATATATTTGTATAAAATTATATAAAAATTTGAGAAATCGATCACACTAGAAACACTAAAATTAAGAATATATATGAACTTGTTATATGGATTATAGACGGCTATAAACATGTTTAAGTATGTATAACGGATAGACACGAATTAAATAATGAATGATACATACGTTTATAAAAATCCATGACTACTCGTGAACACATGACCGTGTTCATTATATAAATATTTTCCCGTAGTTCTAAACCATTACCTTTGATTTCGTTGGTAGGATCTTTAACCATTAAACTTAGCGACCCATGTATATGGGAAGATAGTAACGAAATCTCCAGAAGGCTTTATAGTTATAAATATAAATATCAGACTACATCACATACATTGATCAGATCCCGAGGTAAGTAGCTTAAAAGCACTTGTGTTACGAATATCAGAAACAACAGTGGTATTACAAATATATACTTAAATATTAGATATTAACACCCAGACACAGAACAAACACAAGTATTCATCATAAGAATATGTGTCCTGGGTGGGGATCGAACCCACAACTCTTGGCGCATGGGGCAGGGTCACTACTGAATGCGCCGTCGAGCTTGTCAAGTTATTGATTGTATCTAGTAAAACCTAATTTCAATCTCATATAGGATAATATTAAACCAAGTCGTAATTATTGTGTACTACATTATTGATTCGCTCTTAGATTTCTAACGTGTAGATTACTTATACGATGCTGAATGGCTTCTAATTCATGTACAGCAAAATGATTTTTTCTGTATTCATGGAGATTGTCTACTAGTGGTTGCCAACCAGTGGTCCGCAAGACTTATCATTTGGTCCGCGGAAGACCTAAAATGTTAGTAGGTTCGATTTAAAAAAAGGTTATTTTAAATTGAATGCCGTTCATTTTAGATCTAGTTGTCCCTGATAACAATAATGAAATCAATGTGGTCCACAGTCACTAAAGGGTCTACATGTATCGGAAACGAAAAAAAGTTGTAAAAAAAATGGAAAGTAGGCTTAAAAGAAGGCGTATAGTCAAGTAGGACTCGATAAGGCTAAAGGTCGCAGGTTTGAATCCCGTTAGGGTTGAATGGAAGTCATATGTTTAGAGACAGGTACATTTTTAATATAAAGCAAGGTTCTCATTTAGTTGGTCATAAATCTGTGTTTTGATCTGATTTGATGAGAAGTCTTCTTATAAACGTTTATAAAGGCGTGTAAATTAGACGATCATTCCTCCTTTATTCTGACCAGAGTAAAGGAGGACTACACTAATAGCAAACTTAGCTTGTAACCTTGCACTTGAGTAAAACCTTGATCAGAAGTTAAATATTCCTGTACCGTCAGGGCCGACAGGGTCTCTGCCAATTTTAATACGGCTTGTAATTAAACTAATTGGTATACAAGTTAAATCTGATTTCCAATCTAGCTCTCTTAGCAGTGCGATACATCTGTAACTAAGCTTTACAGCAAATGGAAATATTATGACAAGTTTAGTAAGCGCGGGAGCAACTGCAGTTATTTGTATTCCAGTGAACTAATATAATATGGGGCTTTCGTTACAAATCTGACTGTAAGCATGACGTTACGGAGTTCGTTGGTTGAAATGAGCGGAATTATCGTTTATTCCCCCGTTAGTGGCACATCGTGTGACTTTGAACCTTAAAGCGAGGTGAGTAGACGTGCTTTTCGAAGCTCGCTTGGGAGTTCGCGCCATAAACGGTGCCGGAATCTCGATTATTATGCATACGTTTTGTTAGGAATAAATGATAACAGAGTTTATTATGTGTTCGGTTTTATTGATGAGTGTGTCAACGGCGGATTGTTTGCGGCGGCCGGCGTCGGAGCCGCGGTAATGTGGTGAAGTGTAATGAGAGGGCCGCGTGTCCTGTGGCGGCGCGCGGTGCAGCGTGCGGCCGGCCGGGGCGGGGCGGGCGGGCGCGCGGAAGGAATGCGTCGTTTTCGCATCGGGAGAAACGAATGCGTTTAAGCGTCGCGGGTACACAATGGCGGCGTGACGAGATCCGGTTCGCGGGCGGCGCGGGGGCAGGGGCGGGGGCTCTAATCGATAGCCGGCGAGCGACGGCCGGGCGACTGCGGCGCATAGGTGACAGCTCGGGCCCAATCAAATTACCGGCCGTGGAGGAGAGCTGCAGTGCCACGCACGCCGGAGAAACACAAGCCGCCGCCGCCGCCGCCCGCTGGCCCCGCGTCCGCCGCCGCCGAAACTGCACCGACGAGGCTCTATTGTCCGATACACCACCTCACATGCGCTTGCCTATGCAACACATTGACGGATAGTCGTCACTTATCACGCCGCCCGATACGCGGGTGCCCCCACAAAACCCCCCTCTTTGTACGGCTCCAATTTGTTCTCTGTACATACACGACGTAAATAGTCTACTAAATCTATCTGCGTTCAATAGAGCAGACGTTGCACTATAAACATATGTAATTGACATGGAAACATTAAAAATGCACCTGCTCCTGCACAAGGCTAAAGAAATAAACGGGCCAGCAGTTAACAGAAAAAATAATTGCGAAATGCGATTGTATGTTTAAATATAATAAAAAAAAAACAATTAACATTTATATAGGACCTTGTATTGAAAGGTATACATAAAAAAACCGCTAGATAGGTTCTTTCTTACAAAAGTTAAATGGATTATTTTGTACAGATACCCCATTCATCATCCGTTTTATTATGTCAATAGATAAATAGATAGCTAGCTAACTATCTATTAGTTTAAAAAAAATTACAATATAAGACTAAATCTACTATTCATCTATTTGAGTTACAACTTATAGGTATGAAGGAAATCAGCAGAGATCCAAAAAAATGTATTAGCAGAAACACAGGGTACATTCACAGTTCAGATCATAAGTCGCGACACCACACCGCCATACACCATAGTTTTTACCATTAGTTCTCATATAAATGGTGTTGCCACAATTTCTATTGTCATCACTAAGTTTAACAATTTTATCAGGACTCATTGATGCCTTCAAGATGACTACAGATCTGCAGAGAATGTGGTGGACTATGCTGCACACCGAAAAGCCTTACTGAGTCCATTGACTGGGCAAAGGCAGGCAGCGGCGAAGCTATTTGGCGACTTTTATCGTCGAGACGATAAATAACTTTCCTTGTCGGTCGAGTTTTTCAAAAGTATAGTGATATCCCAACAGTGATACATAATACTGTGTAGTGATAGTATGTATGTATTTGACAAATTAATAAATTAAACCGATTTATTTTAAGTACGTACATATAGACAGTTCTTTTTTGACACATTTTATGCTAGGGCTTTTTTTAGGATACAAAATAATAAGAAAATATTTAAATACTCACTGAACTAAACAATTTGATTCCAATATCGATAGAAAAATACGTTTACATCACACGACAATGCAATAATAATATTTCATGTGCAATCTCAGCTCGGTTGCGAATTCATTATGACAGGCCGCTTGCTTCAATAGTTAGAGATCATGGCCGCGAAATCAAAGTTCTCAGATTCGAATCCCGATAAAGACAATTTATTTTTTGTGTCCGTATAACGATTATTTTAACTCGAGTTTATTGTTTTCAAGTCATGTTTATAAAGTCTATCCTTTCACCCAGCGTTCGCAATACTAACATATTATACATATGCTTAGTTTGGAAAAATATTGGTGTGATAGTCTATATATAAATAGAGACAGCTAAAATATTTATTTACATAACATTTAGACTACGATACATACATAACATCATCCCGGCTGGGGTAGGCAGAGTCAATGGGACAGCAAGCCCTGCCAAGATTGTGAAAATGTGATGAAAATGACACGTAGCTAGCTCGTCGCCTACACAAACTACCGTCTAACTTAATTTTATTTTTACCTACATGGGGTTTAAGAACGTTCTGAACGTTAAAAACGTTTGTTGCTCCTTGGACTCGGCTTACTCCTTTAGGGATTGCTAGGGTAATGGTATGTATCTTAAACTAAGAAGCTAGATAAGTAGAGCGACGAAACTATTTCACCAATTCAGTTTTGATGAAACAATAGCAGACAAGTCTGCATCCGATCAAAATTTGGGTCAATCTTTAAAATGGATGCAAGTCCTAATTTAAAAATGTGTGCGGATGTTGAGAGAACAAGACATCTACGAGTTCCACGACTGAGTATTGGTGTACGCGCATCTAATTATAGGTTATTCCACCCGTGTACCACACAACAGATCCACGTTCAACCATTAACGACCTGTGCACGAATGTATAGCCATACGTACCCCGTATGTATAGACCCATGTGCATACGCACTCGTATACGTGCATTTATACAGAAATGTGATGCAACCGTCACGCGCAATGAACTGTGCTCGGGCGGGCCGAAGTTAGCCCCAAAGATCGACACAAACATAAACCAACGATAAAGGAACAATAAAACTGGGATCTGTAAGCGGCCACAGTAAAAATGAATCTTGACATTGAAAACGGAATCATAGCAGCAACATTGCGTACTTAAATGATAACAATGCCGTAAAGTTTCCACAGATCGATCGTACGAGTGTAGAAACTACTGAAGCTTATTCAACGTAGGACTAAAATAAATGTCGCTTTATAGGTAGGTAATGAGTGGTCGCCGCAATTAAATCGATGACATCATAGCCTCCATGCGTGCCGCGATGGGAAATAAAAGCACAATTCAATCAACGAGATAGCACCATGTATGTGTTCGCGTATAAAACACTTAAAGAAACTTGACAAATCATAGAATGTTTCTATGGAAATTACTAAAAATCGGTATTATGCAGAACTGGTGCACCTTGGAAAAATGTGCAAGGTTTGTAAATAGTTTTGTAATCTGCATTTTTTTTCCAGCTCTGTGGGCTTCCCTAGACCATAAACATGTAAACATTCCTGCCAAGATTATGCATTTCAAGTCGACTAGGAAATACGTTGTGTTGCTAGTAGATCTATTTAAATATAGATAACTAATAAAGTAGTATTTTTGTTTTGTCTTCTTAGGTTTGTGTGTAAATGGGAAGCAGTCTATTTCTATTCATAAAGCGGGAGACTATCTTAGGTGTCCATAATATGGTTAAGTTTGCGACGTAGTGCCATTCTTAAATGCCGAAGGTTAATGTATTACAAATTATTTTGTAACTTTATGAATCTCTGTTTCCTTAGTACTAGGTATATTGCTAAGTAGTAAAATAATATCATGTTGGTGTGAAGCATCTTGTAAAACGATCGTCTTTAGAAATACGCGAAATCCAATACTACAAAAGTTTTTAATAGTCTTTTCTGTAACATGATAACGCCTTTTAATACAAGTAATACAAGTAAAAATTTTTTTTTTACATTTGACTATAAGGAAACTCCCTGATATTCATTATTCAGGGGCACTTTTTTAAATACATTTCTGAGTGTATTGCATAAGTAACAATATTTATTATGAATGTCAAGTTGTCAACATACTAGACACTATGGATAATGATGATTTTTTCACCAATTCAATTTATAGATCAAGGTCAAGTTATGAACATACATATATCATAACTATAACTAGTTGTCCAAAACAATATGGTAATGACATGTTAAAAGAGGAATTATGCCCTGCCATGTGACTAAGGGAGGGTACGCCGCGAAGACTACTCCGAGGGTACTAAAACCTAAGTGAGCGGATTTTAGTGATTCTGTTACTCAGATTTCTTGTATTGAAGAGGGTTGGTTGGATTTACGCTTCAAATGACGATTTGGTAATTTCATAGGGAGCTAATTTATCGTCTTACAGGGCGTTCGGGTCGACCGTCTAAACTATGTTTACATAATAACGGCAATATGTACACTATTTACACTGAATAATTGGAATCGTTTATAAATATTTTCGTCGATAACAAATTATACAAATGAAATAAATAAGAACCAATGAAGTAACTCACCTAACGCAGGGTCCAAGACTGCTTGTGCCGCCTGTTCCTCGCCTATGGGCGTTTTAAGGCATATTTTCTTGAGTTTCATTGCGACTGGCGAGTCTTCCGACTGGGCCACTGAAATACAAACAAATTATTAGAAACTTTTATAAACATACATATTGGTATTAGAATGGTTAACTATTACCCATTTGGAGCAACAATCTAACATAATATGTTCCGACACGATAAGTTTAAAACATAAGTGTTTCAGTAGGCTGCATACATATTGCTTTGTAGATATGTTAACGGAAATGTATGTAATCCGTCATTGTATACAATTCCGGATAAAATCGCCCGGAAATGTGTGAAATGAATTATAATGAGACAAATTTCCTAGGAAATCTATAGATATCCTAAATGGCAATCGGAAATGTATTTAATTCAAGATGTCAATAGGTACGCAGCGGTAGCGGACCTAAATATCGACATCGATTCGTAGAATAACTTTAAATATAATATTACTAAGAATATTTTAAACGAAGTGAAATTATTTAATTATTAAATACTAGCGGCTCTGCGACGATTAGCACGCGTGGGACCGCCTCAGACCCGCAGCGTCGGAGCAGTCACAAAAGCCATATTTATTTTGTATCTTTTCTATTTACCTATTATTTATTATCAGTTAGATTTGGTAAAATAAGATTTAATGTTGAAATTTTTAATTTAGGTATAATGCACATACGTGTGATAATGTAACCTAACATATTGACTATCGACATTTTTAATCATTTGATATTTTAATCATCCGGCATTTTAATCTTAGACATTTTAACTTTCATCATCTTCCTAACGTTATGTCGCTTAGACCATGATCCAGGATTTTGCGAGTCTAGTAATTACATTGAAGCGACTGCCGATCTGACCTACGTAACCCTAAGATAGGGGAACCAGATTTTTTTTGGATCATGGTTATCTTAGACATTTTAAATTTACGTACAACAATTTTCGACATTTTGATACATTCGATATTTTTATTTTAGCTGTATTGACCATTATTTTCGACATTCTAATATGTCGCCTTCATTTCATACAAGGATAACCCTGATTCTCAGTTTACAAACTGGTTTTAACATATCCTAATACAATTCCTAGTAAATTTATACATTTCCTAGGTTATGTATGTATTAACGAGTTTTTGAAACATTATTTTATACATGTCCTAACTAGCCTCGGAATTGTATACTTTCCTGGAAATTGTATAGAATTCATAAGTTCCAACAATCTATGGGTGTCAAAACATTTTAAATATAAAACAATTTCAAAAATAACAAATCCAAAATTACATAAGGCTGGACGATTTTGACGTAGGCATAGATACATCATAAATCATCATATCAAAATAACAAAGGTTGTCATTTTCGCCTAACATACATAGTTTAATAGAGCCAATTCTCTTACCGGCTATACTCAGTAACTTAATATATGAAACAATTCGCAATTTGCTATTAAGTTCTATTAGGATTGTATGAGTCATATAGATTATACAGGTCATGACGTGTTATTAAAGACGATATAAATATAATGACAATACCATAATGCACATACATGTGATAATGTGAATATCATAACATAACATTTAAGAGTGATTTTAAAAATTGGTAACTTGAATAAACACACTTTTGTGTTAGTCATCATCGTCACATCATCTTCCTAGCGTTATGTCCAGTGCTTAGACAATGCTCCAGGATTTAGCGGGTCTGGTAACATTGAAGCGACTGCCGATCTGACCTTCGACCTTCTTAACCCTATAATAGGGAAACCAGACAATTTTTGGATCACGGTTACAAAATCAAAGTTGTTTGAATTTGTAGGTCATCACGATGTTTATCCCTCACCGTCGAGCTAGTGGTATAAATTCGTAAGACGCGTGTCCTTACCATTGAGCTACCACCGCTCTAGTAATAGTCATATCTTATTGTATGAAAAGTATTTTGTGCGACTATTTACCCCAAATACCTTTCCTAAATTAATGTAGATCACCTCATTATTCTACTAATAAATGTTATTAGATGTTACGAGTCTTATCATATTTTCGGCGGTTTGATAACCTCATTGGCATTATCTTAAAGCGTCATATATGAGAGTTAATTCATCACTCGCATCTCACATATTCCAACTTGTTCAAAATGTTGAACCTACGGTGCCTACCATGAAAATGCATGATGAATTCTTAAAACGTTTATCATCAAGTCTATATTTATTGTTCTTAATATTGTGATGTTCACATATTAGGCAAGCCTATGTGTTATTATCATCAGCACTTGTTAACAGACTAAATTATCTTCTTACAATCTAACGGCATAGATTGTGTATGATTTTATAAATTGATAGAAAATATACTATATGCACAAATTTGATGTAGGAATCTACATAGTTCATAAGGTGTGATTTTAACAGTGTCTATTGTACTACATCAGCATTTATTTGTTGTAAGCCATCGTAGTTCGATGGCTTTGTAGCTGATGTTGTCCCAGCTAATGTTTGAGCACACAATTATATTGAACAGACATTGTGCCGGCCATATCATTATTGTAAAGCACGCTTCGTTTCCTTGGAGATAATAGTGCTATTAATCTACGCTCGCCACGATCACACGTTCCTACGGTTGACCTTTCAATTATATGCAAGTTAGGCAACATACAAGTGAAGAAAAATGTGATTCTAAGACATGCGAGTTTTCGACTACATGTATAATGTGTATTGAAGTTGCGTATGTAATAGCTTGTTTGCTTGAGTAGAAGGTTGAAGATAAGTTGAACTTCGTCCTCAGAGAAAGTAAGTAAAGTAGTAGTTAAGCTAAATGATGTAGACACTGCGCAGAGTATAATATTTAAAAGTCAACAGAATGTGTGTCTTTCCTTCGTGTCCTCGTTTAACGCGACAAAATGGTCGCCCTAACACGTCCGAGACCGAGAGTCCGAGACAAACTGTTGCATTTTCTTCATAAAAGTGAATCGGGCGAGATCCGACCCTGTGACCGAGATATTTTATTATTGTAGACTGCTACACCTGAATGCAGAAGACAATTTTTGTCAATGCAGGCCATAAAAATATACAATCCATTCAGTCAACATAGAAATCTCCAAAACGACTAATGCTTATCAGTGAATAAATAAATAAACATATCAGACTACATAAGGTCAGACCGGCAGTCGCTTCAATGTAATTACCGGACTCGCTAAATCCTGGATCATGGTCTAAGCGGACCCCGTCTAAACACGGGACACAACGCTAGGAAGATGATGATGATGAAGACTACATCAGATATATTGATCTAACTCCGAGGTAAGTAGCTTACTTAACACTTGTGTTACGGATATCAGAAACAATAGTGGTATTACAAATATATCAAGTATTCATCAAAAGAATATTTGTCCTGGGTGGGGATCGAACCCACAACTCTTGGCGCATGAGGCTCTCAACTCTTGGCGTAAGTATTTAATATTTTATACAATTTCCAGACGTGGGAGGTATAGTGTGTGATTTGCAAAAGTGATACAAAAAATTGCAAGGTAACGTACACTGCAAAGTACATGTACGGCAGCAGGTTTGAGCCAAGTTTTGGAATGAACAGAAAAACAAAACAACAGTTTTTCCGTTTTATTTTAGGCTGAATGTGGTTAAAGGGGCTTGCTGCCCCTTTGACTCTGCCTACTCCTTCGGGATTATGGGCGTGATTTTATGTACGTGTGTAGCTTTTTCGTGCAAACCGAATCTGGGCGCCAATTGTTCTATTACCACTGTGTCGTAATATGGTATTGGTGTCTTATGTACCGTTTCTGCCAGGTTCGTTATAAAATTTAAAATAAGGAATACGAGTTGATTATGGGGACACAAATGCAGGGAACTTTACATCGATATCTATCTATACTTGTGCAAAATTTTAACTTATTGTAGTCAGAGTGGCTTAAGCGTAAATGAGTAATAAACATATGTATACATTTTAGCTCTAAATAATTACTTGTTAATCAACTCTAAAAAATAAGAAGGTATGGCTTTCAAATAATATACCTAAATAATGCTGATTTGGTTCGTATCTAAAACATGCTTATCGACAATAATTTCTCAGCGCTGTGTCCGATAGATATGTAGCCAACCCCGGCTAGTCACTGACCGAAGGAGGCGCTTGCGTGTAGGTAGAGTAAAGCACGCCACGCAGCCTCTACATAGCGCAAATCTGGTTTATTGGTATTGCATTAGAGCGTCATCTCGTCGGATTAGTGCAAGGCGGTGTCATTACATATGCGTCGCGAGCGATGTCGCTAGTGTGTCGCGGTTGCGTCGCCGGCAGGTGCAAGCGAGCCTGCACGCTGCGCCGCGGAGGCTGCGGCCGCCCTCGTGCCGCGCCACCCTCCCCACGACCCCCCACCACCCGCACGCCATCTTAACAAATCGATAGGATATGACTGTTCTCCACTTCGCGGGTGCGACTTTTGGGCGCGGACAGAATGACCCCTCTTGATTGCGTAACGCAAAGTAGCGGACAATGGACCGGGTTGTGTGCGATCGCTCTGCTCAGATATGGCCACGGCACGCACATGACTAACATATGATTTATTTGATTGGCAATATATAATTAGTTGGCTGCGGATCATAGCGACAGTATCGATCGTAGTTGTTTGTTTACTCAAGACTATGGCAAGGAAGGCGAGTGCAACTTGCTGTTTGTAAACCAAGTCTATTTACAAACATTAAAAATCTATTGCCAAGTGCGAGGGAAAATGTATGCGTGTGCCCGAGGTGGGCTACTAGTATATTGACAATGGCGGGAGTCATCTACTCAGGCGAAATGTTGTTGGGTGCGCTTTTTCATCAGCAAACAGGATTAATTCAATGAGAAGGTAATCCCCGAAGCCCTATAACACGCGGGCGCGGGAGCCCAGGCGCCGAGCGGGACCGCGGGCCGTTCCCGCCGACTCCGTTTAAATATTCACGCCCTCTAATGACACGATGCCGGCTCACTTTAACAAGGTTCTACGTGGTCAAGTTAGCGCTGCTGGATAGAATCTTGCCTGTATTTTTATTATAAACCAGGCTATTTTGTACTTTTTTTCTATATGAGTATCTACTTACATGTATTTTTTTGTACCTACTGCCAATATGTAATGTATTTTTTTTGTCCCATAACTAAGCCTTTACACCACTAAGACAGCTAAGTAACGTAAGTGAAAAAAATATGATGTATCCAAGTACAAAATGATCAAGACGATTTATAATTTAATATAAATCACATATGTAATGCATTTGACGTCGTCTAATACAATATTAAGTAATTTAATAAATGACGTTACGAGTAATATAATATTTTGCATAATATATGAGCGTATACGGGTAAATCACCTTATAACGTGTGGCAATATTAATTAACACTGAAAGTTCTGTGTAGTTACGTTATATTAAACACGAGCTTTTTCTATAAAAACGTGGTGTTCAAACCTGACAAAACTATTAACTGCTAAATTAAACTGCTTCTTATTTTAATAATGCTTAGCCACAAAAATAAACATGACATTGGCAGATTTGTAATTGATCGAATCCACCCCTGTATTTACAGTCAGCAACTGGTTACTGGGTGTGCTGACGGTGGTTAAATCTACACGGCGCGTTTTATTTCAAAACTCAGAGTTCATTTGTCTGGTACGGAGAAATCGCCGATAAAGAGACAGTTACGTGTTAAATGAAACACAAAAGAAAGCGAACTGAGCAAGTAAACTGTACTAATGATACACATTCATTGCCATCTCGCCTGCTTGCAGCTAACGGTGCCGCTCGGTGACCCGTCTGCTTTGGTAACACACACTGGCTTACGCGGTTCAAATAACTTGGCCCTTGCTTTTCTGCCATGTCATTACCATTTTTAACCGACTTCAAAAAAAAAGGAGGAGGTTCTCAATTCGACTGATTTTTTTTTATCCTTTACCTACACAGTTATCTTAAAAATCTAATTGTTCATACTAAGCATACTAAGCGTCCTACGCTTGCGTGCACCATCAACGCCACAACGAACCAAATTATAGTAAGTAATATCTCCTCGGTCTTGATAATACATTATTAAATTCAATATACTGGTAATAATATGCTAATTAAATAAGGATATATCGATGAGAGAACAAAATAGTAACGTTACTTAACTACATTAATTGATTTTAACCATTATGTTGTTTTGTATGTAGGTACATTTATTCCTAGCTCATCAAGGGTTTGTTACGATTTACGTTTTTAAATGTCATCATAATAGTTTAACAGGTAAGTGCATTTTCATGCAAAGTAAGTGCATATTCCCGTGATATTAAAATTTGTCAAACAGATGTTATATAACACCTATGTATGTTTGTTTACAATTTTAAGGGATTAGACGGACTAGTAAAAAATAAGGACTCCGCGCCACTAACTAGACATTGAAGCTCCTCAAGTGCTCCAAATGACGGATATCCATTATCTGGTATCAATGAGTATCTCACTCACACATGATGCATAAACGTGGCTTCACGCCATAGTATGACGGCGTGGAGGCCTTCTTTTTTTACTAGTCCGTGAGGGATTATAAAACAAAATGAACCGAAACCGAAATATTGTCTACCGATTTGACTGGCTCGATGGCGCATTCGGTAGTGATCCTGCCCCATGCGCCAAGAGTTGTAGGTTCGATCCCCACCCAGGAAAAACATTCGTGAGATGAATACTTGTGTTTGTTCTGTGTCTGTGTGTTAATATCCAATACTTAAGTATATATATTTTGTAATACCACTGTTGATTCTGATATCAAACACAAGTGCTTAAGCTACTTACCTCGGAGTCAGATCAATGTATGTGATGTCGTCAAATATTTATTTATTTATTTGTAGTTCAAACTTCAGTTGCGAGTGGTCGCAGAGAACACAGGAAGCGGTCTAGACGCCGTTTCTTCGCTGTTATCATGCATATACTGTGACCATACTACGGGCCGCGAGTACGCTCGCTCGGATCCTACGCCCGCCATACACAACGGTTAGCGGGCAACACCTGCAGAGCCTCAAACTGTACGACCTTGGACACTGGATCGCTATACCTACTTAAATGGGTGGCGTTCAGCATAATGTGCTTTTTCATATATTTCAATATTAATACAATGCACAAAAAAGTTGTCCTCTGCTAATAATTCTAAAAGTGTGCCACTAACCCCGAACTGACGTATGCTAGAGTATATTTTGATCTCAATCAATGGATGAATAATAATAATGAAGGTCTTAAACGCTATGTCTTGTAATATGCCTGTCTGTGATGTGGAGTTTGTAATGTGTCGCCGAGCACGCCTATCGCTAAAAAACAGAAACTCTACGAAACGGATATTCGGTCCATCTGTGCTGTGCGTTTCCACTTAATAACTTTAAAATATTGTCATACACATAGTTTTATTTTATTTCTACTAATACACACATGGATATAGCAGAAATACTAAAAATAACAAATTTTGCACGGAACTAATAGAACCGGTAACAGCCGCGTCATAAGATTACACTCAAAAGACGACTAGTACAACATATCGAGTTGCTACTCCGAATATGGCGTGCGTGTTAGGTGTCCGTCTAGAGTTTAGAGTCCGGTTTCAATGAGTGAGACGTTAGTGTAAGCGGCGGTAGCGTAAGCTACGGGATGTTAAAACAATGCGACGGTGTTGTACCAAGTGCGGATTGGTTGGATGCGCGGGTTCGTCGACCGATGGTGTCCCCCCGCGCGCCCGCCCGTGGTCTCACTTTCGATGCGCCCGAGGCCTCCGCGGGCCCACGTGCCCGTGCGCAGCCACCGACGCCGTCGACGGTGACGTCACGGACTTCGGGAGCGCGCAACGGTGCGGCCTGCCCGAGCGTGAAGCTGTTTGTGCTCTTCATTAGGACCCCCATGGGAATCGTGCTAATGACTGTAGAGTCCTTTCCCTCAATATTCATCTAGTTGAGTCACTAGACTATTAGGTCAGTAGCTGGCTAGGCTAGTCTTTTATATCAACTTATTACTAAGTTGACTCATTACAACAGCAACTACTGTGTAGGCTTATTTTTTATTGGGCTGCCGATACATTTTTCCTTTGAATTAGTGAGAAGTCGGAACATTATGTAGAAATCACAAAAAAAAATATATTTCAAAGCGATAAACGTCACAGTGGCATTCTCTTGGCAGTCCCACTATAATTCTACTTATGTCACAGTTAGAGTATATTAGTAGTAAACGAAATTATGTATTTCCAACTGTTGTAGGTATTTATTGCGTTCCATAACAGAAGATTACTATAAAAAGTGGTACATTGTGAGTCAAGTGGGTAGGTAAACATAACCTAGAGAAGACACATATGACCCATAACGAAAGTGCGAAATGTCTCGCACTGATGCAAAGCATGATGACTAACTACGAAGAGTTTCAACGCATGATTATCATTCTAAGACCTTTATAAGGGATGTTTAATAGGTCATGATACTTAATGGTAAAACAGTTAATTATTGTGGGTTAAACAATGATTCAATCTGCGACTGATGAGACGATTCTCAAATATATGTGATTGATGTGTAGATTTAATGGTATACATATAATTATACTACTAAATCTATAGTAGTACCGTTGTTTTAGAAACATGTTTCTAAGACATGGTATTCTTAATACGTTGATATTCACGTAGAGATATTAATGCTTTTTTGGAAATATTTCCGAACAAACACATTTCTTTACAGCACACCATAACAATCTAAGGGCCCGGGCAGCCCTATTCTCAAACATTATTAATAAGTAGCGATTGCAGTGAAATTGCATTTAAAAGACAAAAGTAATAATGTTCCTCGTTAATTGTATTTAGGGTAGATAGTTCCTGTAGCATTTGAAAAATTCTCAGACTACCAATATGATACGGTATTTTATACTAACTCCTTAGTTTTTACACAAACATTAACACCCTATGG
This sequence comes from Glyphodes perspectalis, assembly GCA_951394215.1. NCBI lineage: Eukaryota > Metazoa > Arthropoda > Insecta > Lepidoptera > Crambidae > Glyphodes > Glyphodes perspectalis. Next base: position 11,247,135 of record OX596216.1, read on the forward strand.
CGCGATGAAGGCGGGTTATGATCGGGGAGATTAAGCTCCACCTTGGGATGTCACTTATTTACCAGTGACATGATTGATTACCACACGAGTGATATACGGAAGATACATAATACCCTCAACGAAATTTAAGTCTCACCGAAACGAACCAGAAAACAGATTAAATAAAAGTGTTTCCACTATGCCGCGAGTTAAAAAGTATGTACACACAAAGTGAAATATGATATATTCCAAATTTTCTTTGCTATATGGATGTAACTCTTTACTCTTATGTATATGCGTTTTCAAGAGTTTATTAACCTCACATTATTAGATGTCTTCTTACCTAGTGGTGAAGCCTGATATTACGCAGGAGACGCGGAGGAGGCATTTGCGAAATTTATCGACAAGTCAACTTTTTGCCGCTATAAGACCGGTCAGCCATTACAACATATGCCATATTGTAGTGAGGAGCGGTAAGCGGAGCGGAAATAATTTTATTGAACAACGTAGGTACATTGATTTCAATAATAAATTGCTTATGAGAACTTTTTTGACATGCATGGACCCGAATGTCATCATCTTCCTAGCGTTATGTCCCGTGTTTAGACGGGGTCCGCTTAGACCATGATCCAGGATTTAGCTAGTCTGGTAATTACATTGAAACGACTGCCGATCTGACCTTCGTAACCCTAAGATAGGGGAACCAATTTTTGGATCATGGTTACAAATCCAAAGTTGTTTGAATTTGCAGGTTTCATCACGACGTTTTCCCTCACCGCCAAGCTAGTGGTATAAATACGTAAATAGATTTTAAAAATCTAGAGGTACGTGTCAGGTTTGAACCCGCACTCCTCGGTTAAGAGGCGCGTGTCCTCACCATTGAGCTACCACCGCTCAATATGGACCCAAATGTGTTGACAGTAATTTCAGTGACTTCACGTATATCTAAATAACAATTACATTTAAGTTCTAAGCACGAGTGAATTTGTCGCCGAACTGGTGTCTCGGGGCACCATCACATCGCGGTATCACGCTTGCAATATGTTGCGATAGTTACCTACATTTCGGAAAAACTGTACGTATTGCTGGTTTTGTTCGGTAATATCTGTAGAGTACCTTACAAAATTAGAGTATGTATTATGTAGAAAAAATAGCGATTGGGCGACACAATCCTTGATGGTTTGAGGTGTTATAGATTATTATATCTATTGATTCATTTCAATTTCTATTGGTGAATGTAATCATACGTACGTGTTCGTGGTAATTACGCAGGAGATTAGACAAAGGAGAAATTTCAAGAATACAAATAAATAATCAAATCAATTATTATATACGCAAGGATTGAAAGCATTCACCTATATAATTTAACTTAAATAAAACGATTCAACCAGTTCCGATACATTTTCATATACGGCAGTATGGTCAGGTGCAGAAACAGCTTTATATCGACTGGCCCGTTGGTCGAGTGGTCAGAAACCCTGGCTACGAAACCAAGGGTCGCGGGTTCGAATCGCGCTAGGGGCAAATATTTCGTGTGATGAACATGGATATTTGTACTCGAGTCATGGATGTTTATAAAAGTATTTAAGTATGTCTATCCGTTCACCTAGTATCCATAGCACAAGCTTATAAGCTTAGTTTGGAACTAGGGAATTGGTGTGCCAGTCTGGAGAATTTATTTATTATTTTATTTTATTAACTTTTATTTCTTAGAACTAAAGTTAATTTTCTGTTTAGGTACCTTGTTGGCAACCGTACGAGTAAAGTGAATACATTTCGTGGTTTTGTTTACTTTTGTTTACATGGTTACTAAGTGTAGTGGTCATGTTAGAAGATGGCAGATAGCTTTTACTTTTTCTGTCCGCTAGATGTGAGCGAGTGCCCTTACAATGTTGCTTTAATCGACTGAACTCGTGTAAGCAACCATTACACAATCGATTACGCAATAGAAAGTTTATAAAACGATGCCTTTATCAGCTACATGTTTAAAATGTTTTGCGATAATTATCTCACAAGTTAGCAACCACCAATAGCCACATCTTTCTTGGGTTCACATTTTTATATTTTGAAGCAACATCGATTATAAAATGTCTAACCAGAGTAGATCCAAATAGTGATAAGGCTTATGTAGATAAGATACTGTAATTTAAACATCGTTTATAGTGATCTATGTATTACAAAATGCAACGTTACAATTAGATCGGCTTTATAGCAAAAAAAAAATATTGAAAAATATTGATATACCTTATTGTAACATTATTCTTTACCAAGTCAAAAAAGGAGTTCTGTCTGACCTTTATATCGCTATTACATTCCAATTATTGAATTCACTTTCGAGAAAGTCGTTAGCAGGTAGGCTACAGAGAAACAAATTGCTTGCATCCCGTTATAAACGGATTATTTAAAAGACATACTGTCATAATACTATACACATTTTCATGTTAATTGATTGCCAACAAAGCAATTTATCACAAAGATTATGATTGAATGCCTACACAGAATGGGTAGGACTAAGTAAATTAAATATTATAAGTCATAGTCTAGCCGGGGCCTCACCGACATAGACGTGGCCCGAGTCGACAGCGCGGGTCATCGGCGCGTGGCGACAATTAAAACCGGGATAAGTGTTGCGTGTACCTGCGAGATGAGGGCGCCACGGTCGATACGGGGTCTGGGGCTGTTCACTCAGGGGGGAGGGGCAAGCATCCAGTTAAGGAGTTTAGAATACAACTCACAGTATTGATATTTTTCGACGCTATTTTTGCTACAAAACAAAAAAAAAACATTATATACCTATACAAATGCCGTATCTCCGAGTCGGTTACGACTATTGTTCGCATGTGATGGTATGTAAGGTCATTACAACCAAATTTTATGACTCGTATAATTGTACTTTCACCGTGGCGTGGTATTCGAATATAATAATGTATCTCCATATAAACCGGGAGGTGAAGAGTACACTTAGGAGTGTCTTGAGAGATTAAGATTAAATCCTACATTTGAAGTTAAAAAATAAATGTATGACCTTTTCTGCGAGTACGTCACAAGACGTGTGGGCGTCGCGGTGGCAGACAGTCGGCCCGGGGTGGAGAGGGGTGTTCGGGCGAGGTAACTCTTCATTCCCATTTAGCTACTGAATTGTATAGCGGGAGGAGGCCATGATTATGTTTACTAACCCCGGCCGCCGCGCCCCTTGGTCTACGCGGTCCGAATTAACACACGATCTTTGTCCCGAATCGAGCTTTATATAGCAACCCGCGTTAATCGCTGTTGCCATGTGCCGTCGCAGATAAATACTACAAATAAGATCCCGTTCATCGTCACGGGCGTTTATTGAATATTGAAATTTAGCTCGTTTAGGACGATAAACTTTATGATAAGAGATTTCTATTAAATTATCAGTTCCGCCCGATAAAGGAGAGACATAACAAAAGATAAGGAGGTTGCTGAATATTCAGGCGCAACGTTTTAAAAACGGATTTACAAAAGGCATACCTATGTATACATACAAAAAATACAACTAAAGTTTACGAGAAATTTTAAATACCGTTGTTTTTTGCCTAAACTATGATGATAATGAATATTATGGTGGCCGATAAAGTGGCGAAGTAGGTAAGTTGTATTCTTTTAACCCTTTAGTCGTCCACGAACACGGTATACGCAATGCTTTGACTTAGACCTCTCTGTAAATACTAATTCATTCCTTTCAAGTGTATTAAATATACTGGCAGCGTATTTATCAAATAGTTTGGAGCGCTTACATAGTGTCCTCTTTATTTCATCGTCGCTTAGCGACGGAAAGTATTCTAAAAAGTCGACCACGGCACCGCAGCCGTAACCCCTGACCACTGAGCGCTTGGCAGTAAGTATCGCGCTAAAATACATAAAGACAGAAGGTGTGACAAGAAACGTTTATATCTATCGTGTCTAAAGTTAGTACAATAAATAAGTAGTAGTAAACACTTATTCAGCGCTTATTACTTCATTATTGTTTTATTACAGCGTTCAAAGCTAAAAATAGAATTTTATATTAAAATATATAAACAATGGGATAAAAATGAATTAAGAGATGAGGAAAATTGTAGTAAGATTGCCATGCAATAAAAAGGTTCTGTAAAAGTGGACTGTTTATTTAATGCACAATAAAATGGCTGATATTAAGTCATTTTTGCGGGAGAAAAAAATATGTTATGAATTCGTTTTTAGTATAATAATTACTATAGGTGTAACCTACCTACAAAAAAAAATTGTTTTTTTTTATCTGGTTTCTAAATTAAGAATCATTAAATGTGAGACGCTTCCACCAATCAAAAATCATGAGTTATATCTATCACTCCAGAATCAAGCAAGTATGAATGAAATCTCTAGTTAACCATTTGACACAGTTTTTCAGCCCAGCACAGTAGGACTCGCGTCTCGATGACAGCTACTAACCGCGGCGCCCCCGGGTCATTACCACAGCCGGGGAGCTCCGAGCTCCCAAATGTTTATGTAACACAGTCCTCTCTACTGCAAGTTTGATTAATTTTTGTTCATAATATTGCAATTTCTTTCTAGTTATAGACACAGAATGGAGTAAAGACAAAGGTAGGTAAGATATTAAACTTGGGTCTCCAGAGCTACATTTCTTCTACAAAAAGGAAATTGATTTACATAACATATCACAAATTCTGACCTAATTGACAACAAGTGTTAGGAGTAATAAAATCCGTATAGCTTGTATGAAAAGGATCATGAATGTTGAAGAAGCAAGTGAGGTGTGTAAGGACCGTGCCATATGGCGTTCGGTTCACTCTGCCTTCCCCGCTAGAGAAGTGGTGTGAAGTTTAGTTAGTTAAGTGAGAAGAACCAAACATACTATTGTAACATATCTGACATTTAATATATTACATGGATATGTGTGCTTCTTATCAATTTCACACCAATCGTGTTGTACGAATGGCTAGTTTACCCAGTAGATAAATGATTTGCGATCTAGCGATCTAACTAAGAAGAGTAAACGTATAGAGAACGAACGTATAGATACACGCAAAATAAACGGAACGAAGAAAAAAAAACTATTTGAAAAATACATAAGAGAACATTTACGCAATCAAATAACACGTATAAAATACCTAGAGCAATAAAAATATATGTCAAAAGTTAATAGTTTTATCAGGCTCATTATCACATCATTAAATTCAAACTGTTTGATCTCCTGTGGTTGTGTCGCTTAACTTCACAAAATTGCGGTAACCGTGTGGTTAGAACAATAGTTGAGCATTGACGTGAATATGCAGAGTTATAATAATAACCCTTTTAAATTGCACTAGCCTTTTCGCCGCGGGCTTCCCTCGCGTTTTTGTACCCCAAGGAAACAGTACTTTTGAATGAAATGAACCCTATACCTATCCTTTTCTGTTCTTCTGATAACGTGTGAGCCTAATTTTATAGAGATCGGTTGAGTAGTTAACACGTGCAAGTGCAAGAACACATATAAACTCAATTTCGAGTGAATTTTTTTTTGGTCATAGCAGCACTTACGGCTTTTTTCTCACCGAACCCTAATACCCTCTTTTCCTATAGTAGTAAAAGTATGCTAGGTTACTCTTATATAACTGATATACAGTTTTGATTTACAAGTGAAATGCCAGTGAAAATATCAAGAAAATAAGTTCAGCCGTTTCAGATATTAGCCGGAACAAACAGACGATACAGATTTTTGTAATACTTTCATATGTTAGCTGATAATGTAAATAGACGATTTAAATTTTATTAATTTATACAAATTAATAAAATTTAATTTACATTTACATTGTTACATTGAATCAGCGACACGCAATCACAACGGATATGCACGGGTGTTTGTTTCCTTATTCTCTTTGCGATTGGCGAGTCGGGCTTCAATCCACGAACACGGTCACTGCTCATGCTCTGCATTTGTGTTGTTCGGGTACATCTCAATGATACTGAGAACATATATGATAAGTCTGTTCATATTAGTCACCTTCTTTTGAATTAAGTATACAACGGCTTCAATACGGCAATAATAACAACTCAGTTAAATACTTTTCACCGTAAAAGTTAAAACATGTAATAATAGTTCGGTATTGATTTATAAAATCATTTTAAAAGATGCGCTGTCGTATCTCAATAGATTAGTGTACTGATAATGTAAAATTTAATGACGTTGTCCAAGGACCCGAGCAAACGTTTGTTTCGAGGCAACCGACTCGATGCTTGCGTGAGCACTCGCTGTTCACCTTTATCGCCGTGGTGAGACGGCGGATCGATTCCGAGCCAGTTTATAAACTCAATCATTATCGCGATGGGCATTTCGGTGTTGTCCAAACGTATTACAAACTGTCCCCCAAAAAAGTGACAATCTGACCATTTTAGAGTAGCTCGCAACAAACGCCATGTTTCCGAGGCTTTTTAAGAATTATTTAATTATTGAGGGTTCTAATTGTAAGCTGGTGACTACTTAGCTGATAGAAGACGGTATAATATTGAATAAATAAACGGCAGTACGGCAGTGGTTGTGGAATCCGGAATTCGTCGAATGAAATAATGATATGAATGAATCGAGTCCAAAGCCCCATCAATCACGACATTGAATACATATAATTTCAATTTCATTCTATTAATTGGAACATTACACATATGTTCGGTCGTCGCCGTCACCACGGTCTCATTCAGTTGTACCATAACAATATATAACTTTATCAATACTGCCGATGGTTATAACAAGATTATAACAAATGGGCTGAACAGCAGATGCGGCGGCATACCAGCGCACTTAAGATGTATTGACACGGCCGCCAGTTCCAGACACCCGGCGAGCAATCCTAGCAACAGCTCTCACGGATAATCGAGCTATTTATAGGAAAGAATCAAACACGCGTATTACCACATGGGCACACGTGACCAAGGGGCATTGCAAAAGTATTATTAACGTGCCTGCTTGCTTGTTACCCGCCCAATACGGCTGTCTTTGCCACTCTTTCGCGAGACGGAGTTACTAAAATCAATAATGGGGCATTTTCCATCTACACAAAGGTCGAGAATTCGGCATGCATTAGTCGTTGCCAATTAAATAATTTAAGAAAACTTTACTAGGTTTAAAACAAAATAAGTGATAAATAATACGCAATAAAACAATATAGTAACGATCAATGAGGAAAACATAGGTTTATAGGTAGGTACCACAATCAGTATACGTTACACGTATATATTTTTGACAAATCACTTATGGTAATTTACAAGACATTTTATTCTTCCATCGTTAGTTTAATTGTTTAACTGTATAGCCTCCGTCGTTTTGCTAACTTTAGTGTCGATATTACATTGTTATTTACGGTGTTTTAAAGGAGAAAATGTTGAGCACAGCAGCACAACCAATCCTTTAAATCAATAGTAGTTTTGGAGCTATCAGAACATTCGATTTGCAGCGGGTCATTCATCTATGTATTTTAATTCGCAATTAAAATGATACAGGTAATAATACTCACTTTGATGCTTATCAGCTAATTGTATAAGGGGGTTCGGCAGGTCCCGCCGCCTGTAGAAGCACATGACTTTTGCCTCCACGTTGCCCGACGCCGTTTTGTTCAGCTCCTCTATCCGTCGGATTTGGTACGGAGACTTCGGCGACGTCTCGAAATAGACGCAGTCTGGGGACAAAAAATACGTTACCATTAATTTTGAGTCTCCTGGAGGTTCCAATCCTTATCGCAGAAAGAGAACCGAACGTTTTATATAAGTTATTTAAAAATGATTTCAAACTAAGGCAATCGTCAGATGACGCAACCGAAGGGGAAGTCGACATGAATCAACCATGATACCATCATAAAAAAGTTACTATTAGAATTAGATCTAAGAATAATATCTTAATTTGTACATTACAGACACCCTTACATACATACACCAACTATTATAATAGACCAACGTGAATGAGTCAAGTCAAACATCCGGAAAACATCATTTTTAAAGGCTTAATATTAAAAAAAAAAAGTGTTTTTCCATGATCAACATTGGTCAACCACCGGGCCCGAATTTGACATCTTTTTTTAATATGTCGCAAGTTTGGTAACTACCTTTCATATCTAGTTTATTGAACTAAACTTGTCATAGTCTTCACATAGCCAGTCAAATGCCTGACGTATTCAATATTACGAAGTTTTATATATTTTGAATAGAGATTTACATGTTTTTGGCCCTTTATTCATATCTACATGCACAATAATTAACAACAATGTATATAATTTGTAACTATCATGGTTATTATAAGTACAGAATACGATAAATAACGTTAGCTATACGTTCATTCCATTAGCATTTTGTACTTGTTTGTTATAATGGACGCTGTGACGAAACTTCCGCATTCTGATTTACTCTAAATACTTATGCGTTTCTCTGTGCGTACTAATATACAGTAGCTGTTAGATGGTATATCTGTACGGTACCTAACAAGTTATTATTTATTCCTACGACTGTACTGCGTAAGGACATTGATTTAAAATTATGATTGCAAACGTCATCAATATACACGGCGTTTATATTGCGTGCGAAATATAAGCCACTGGCTGGATGTAAGTTAGATATTTATTTTGATTATTTGTTGAAGTAATCCGAGCTTGCGTGATGGAGCACAGACGGTAAACCAACTTTGATGACGTACGTTGACTCTTGTGCCGTACTGTAGGGTAAATGGTGGAGTAATTGTTGTGTTCACAGTGTATAATGCACTCTTTTAAGCTTACGAGACATACGACTTTTGAGGTGTTAAAGCGAATAATGTTCAGCAGTAGCTTGCGGAGGCAAGCGAATTTAATATTAATGAAATGTCAAAACCGACAATACAAAATTAATTGAACGTCAAAATTTTGACAGCCGAATTGGGGGTCTGATCTCAAAAATTGAGTCTTGAGTTAATTAATTAATTCTGAACGCCTTAACCACTGCACTGCCGACATCATTGATTTGTTTGTGCAGAATACTTCCAGAGTTCTAATTCTGCTATTCCAATGAGGGTATTCAAAAATACAAAAACCGCCAGATGGCACGAGGGAGTCTCGTGGTCTTATCACTGTCACTATTGGCTCCTTCTTGACAGCATGTCAGTTTGGTCTGACAACTAACCAATGAGGAGGGTGACAACACCGCAAGTCACAGTTACGCCATCTTATGGATGGTGTAATTTAAAAAAACCCTCATTGTTAATCATTGAATTTGACATTTCTATTTGGCATAAGTATCAAGTTGACAGTTACATCATCAAATTCTCTATACTTAGACCGTACATCAATACATTACTAGGTCATTTCATGGACTACTAAAATTTACTAGGCGGCAAACGCTGGCCTTGAAACCCATAAGATCTTGACCTGTTCTCGAACCATTCTGTGAATCCAAAGTCTTAGGTAGTAACTGAGGTCTTCAACAGCTGGTAATTTTAATAAGTTAGTCATGGCAGGATTATTCTAATACGGCTATGTAACTGTTGTTTTATTTTTGGCTAAATGTGATTAAGAGGGTTGCTGCCCCTTTAACTCTGACCACCCCTTCGGGGATTATGGGCGTGATGTTATGTGTGTATGTGTGTGTGACTATGTAACCATTTAAACATAAAATTCAAAATTTTACTGGCCCGTTGGTCGAGTGATCAGAGACCTAGGCCACTAAACCAAGGGTCGCGGGTTCGAATCCCGCTAGGGGCAAATGTTTCGTGTGATGAACATGGACATTTGTACTACTCTAGTCATGGACGTTTATAAACTTATTTAAGTATGTCTATCTGTTCACCCAGTATCCATAAGCGTACAAGCATAAGCTTAGTTTGGAACTAGGGAATTGGTGTGTCAGTCAGGAAAATTTATTTTAATGTGTAAACATTTTATTGAGACGTCAAAGCAAACCACAACCATTTAAGTAGATAGGTAATTAAATATTTCAAAAGAGTGTAACTATGTAGATTTGTGTTATAATAGCCGTTAAGAATATCGTCTTTTATGTAAACGTTACTGCGTGAACACTGTAAAATAACATAAGGCGTAAACTTTACAATATACAGATGTCTGATGCAGCTTAGTTATCGGTGTAGTTCATATATTTAAAAAACGGAGGCTAAGTCGTGTCCGAGTTGCTGGCGCGGAACGAATAGCTGCTCTATCAGTACCTACGATGCTTATGGCTCGTACATGGACGACTAATGTAAATGCCGCCTGTGCACCGTTAGCCGCGCACAAAATAACGCACGCGTAATGACACTGGCCTTTCTTTTCGAACACAGACGCTCAGGTTTGGTTGTGGACGATTAATCTTTTTGTTTGTCCATTGTGGCCGGTATGGCTCGTGGAACTCGATACTTAACCAATTCTGTGTAACAGTATTATGTTTGCATAGTAATGTCTGAATTCAGGGGTTCTTTCACGCAAGTACTAGAAGTAGTACAAACTTGGAGATTTTAATAAATGCATAGCCATTATGTCCGCTACTAAGTGCGCTTGATTCGATCTCATATTTCGTATGAATCTTCCCATTCTGGTGCGATCGCGAGGTAAACTAAAATTAACTTACGATGAGACGTGAATTTACGTGCAATGGAAAAGAGCGTCATACTATAGTTTTCGTGATCATTAGTATTAGTATAACGTATGTTTTTTGGTAAAATCCGATATCTCCATGTACTAATAGTGACGTTAAGTAGAAAAAACTACTTATTGAGAAAAAACTAGAATTTGGATATATCATACCTAAAATTTAAATTTAAGTGACTAGTGAGTCTCTTAAATTTATTTTATTTACTGATAAGAATTTCATTAAAATCCCGACGAGCGTTTCAGAAACAATTTTGGTAGGTATAAAAAACACGGAAGCGTATCAGCGCGAGCATCGATATTATTCATGAATTCGTTCCGTCTGCTACCAGTCTAGCTGCTCATCGAACACAAGGATACACGACAACAGAGTATCGATGTAATCCGTCCGATAAACAATAGAGCGACGACGTGAACCTATGAAACGGCGGCGGCTCATATAATCTAGAGTGCCTCGCGACCTAGCAGTTTAAGAACAACATCGGCTGTGCTGTGCCGCCTGCCAGTGTGTTGGTGCTGCGGGCATGATGTAGGTACTCTATTGACGCGCCTCCTCCACATAGACAGCAGGCGATGTGAGTGTGGCGGATACGTCTGTAACTAGCTGTTGTTATGTACGTGTAAGTTGGGGCATTATGCGGCTGATAGCGATGTTAACGCCCGTTCAGTTTTGCCAAGACTTTAGTATATTTTTGGAACGTGTCAATAAGTAAGTGTTGTAATTTTAGCACGGACACGTCATCAACAGAGAGCGGAGAATGATTGAATTCACCAACAGATTCACGTGGAAGCTGGTCATTTTATATTCCCGTTATCTAGTAAATGCTAAGAAATATGCACCACATGGGTGCTTATCGATGTAGTATTTATTTTGTGGACTATTCCAAAGGCCACTATATTCTATACATTTGAATTACAGTAAGTAAGTATATGAGTAAAATACAAAATAATGTAGATAAAAACATATTATAATACAGCGAAAACACTTAGGGAATTGTTTCGTTCAGTTCACAACAAGAAATATAATTTATTCAAACATAAGTATAACGTAAAGTTTAACAAAGAAGGTCACAGAAAATATGCAAATTGGGGTTATGAATGATGTTCAGCAGTATCAATTCACTAAGAAACATCGTATAGCGCCATTGCCATTACTTGCTAATAGTAATTTTATTAGCAAATATTCAATAATGTCTTTGAGAACATTTCGCGATTACTATTTTTATTACTTATATGTGCAAAAATTTCATTAACACGGAACACAAAAAATGGAATTTAAAAATGAAACTTGATTTGGTCATTCTTATCTAAGACCACCACAAGCCATGTTTCTCTTTATTAGGCAGAAGGCCGGTCGCGACAACACTTCCGATAGTTATTCGTAACATTGTTCAAGCAGGTAAGTAAACTCAAGATAAAGATTTTGGTATTTAAGATGAGGGGAACAATTCTCTGTTTAGCTCGATGTATTACAACATGTGATGTTACTATATTAGTAGTAAGTAGATACTCTTTTTGGAGACTGGGTTTTATCAGAAGTAGAAGCTCAAGAGCTGCAAGTCTATAAAACCACAGAGTAAAAGCAATGGCCAATAAGGTGAGTGTGAATATTAGATATTGGGGATCAGTATCTATATTTTGTTGCCAGATCTTTATAACAATACAAAGGTAATTTATTGACCGACCAGTAAACACCGTTTTTAATATACTTAAACCCGTCCTGGCGTCAGTTAGTCTGATATAAAGTAAGATGAGGTTTTAAGATGGATCACGTAAACATATAAAATTGATAATAAAATGACAATTATTTGGTAAAAAAGACATTATTTTTGTAAATATCCTTCGAGTATTTATTCGCCATAGTGTCAGCTCGTTCAGTCCTTAGTAGGAAGCGTCGAACTCGAAACTGATTACCATCACGGCATTGTGAATGCTGATCATCTCGCGACATAATGTCTACACGATTTGCTTCATTTACCATTATCTAACTTATTGGTGGTAAATGGTATTTTTATATAACTAGGTACACCAAAATTCAATTTTTAATGCTTTTTTTCCGTATCTCTCGGTCGTAGCTACGATCGTTAACGCGCTTTATGAAAAGTCAGGAAACAGTGAACAACATTTAAGAACTGTGTGGCATCGCCGGATAAGTAATATCTATCGTCGTTGGTATACGTGTGATTTGTTAGTGTAACTTTACAAAATGTATTTTTTTACCTCAAGTTTGTATGAATAAAGATTACATATCTGCATAAAAATGTGTGTCCGTTGTGATAATAAGCATATTAAAAAAAAACGGAGTTACTTATTATATAAGAAAAAAAATATACAGTAGGTACTTATTTGAATAACAGTCGAACAAAAAGATTCATGTCAAAGATAAAAGTATTTAATACATGATTTACTAACGAGGCCTTTTCCAGCTCAGCCAATAGGTACTTATGCTTTAGCGAGATATTTTTAGGTGAATGACTCTCGAAAACTTTATTGCGCAGTAGTAGCGGGCGTTCAGAGAACACGCTAAAGATTACCCGGTTCAATTCCTAGTCTGGTCAATTAAGAAAATGCGTTTTTGATCAATTATGGATTTAAACGACGCTTGGCACCTAGATAGTTTTTGCCGTTTGCAATCCAAACGTACATACGATCTTTTATTAAACTCCGTTCCCGTATACAGCCGCGACTTGCTTGTATCGAAGTGAGTTCTGATGGCGCCACAAGACACGGTACGATAACGCCGAAGCTATAAAAACTATTATGAAAAACATGTCCTCCATTTTATACCGCTTAATCAGGACGAAAAATTAAAACATTTTTAATTTGATAGGATAAGAAATACTTTAGAATTAGACATGATACAATATATATTTCAAGGTTAAGGACAGTTGCGCATTATTTCATTATTAATATACTTAATTAATCAGATATATTCATTAAGGTTAAGCACTGTTTAATGTTGACTCTAAACAGATTATAGAATTGGTATTTTATTATTGCATAAACTGATATGAAAATATAAACTGGTACTTAACACTTAACAGGTCAGTGAACTCTTACTTTCACACAAGTGAAGGCCAAGCAAATAGATGCTAGCATTTTGAAGACTTGTGTTTAATAAATGAAAAGTATCTACAATCACAATGGTAATTCTTTAACATAAATCAAAATGTTGATATTAAATTTGTGTGGTTTGGCCATATAAGTAAGATTAGATATATCTTACACATATGAGTAATAATATAAATAAATTTAATATAGAACATGAGCTACTGTATATGCATATAGAGTAATCAATAAAATTTTGTAGGATTATCAATAGTTAAAATTTTTGTAGGCATTAAAGCAGATTATACTCTATTTAGTCAGACACAAAACTGAACACATTAAACATGTGAATTGCCTACCTTGGAAGGGATAAAGAATGCTGCTTTTGCTTGCGGCCTGGATGTTCAATCTAATTTAATGTTACTGGTCTAGATTGGCCATTAGCCTCGCTTGACTTGATAGCTCTTTGTAACAATACCAATTTCTATTATTCTACTCGAGGATGGCACTATATACTATACTTAATGCTTTGTTTGTTTTCAACACAATTAATTGTAATAACTTCAAACAGAAATGGTTACCACAATTCTTAGTTTAAACTTACTTGATGTCTTTAATATTTTATGTGACTTCAATAAATAGCGACAGCCCTTCAGCATCAAACACAAGTAGAACAGGTTTCATCCCCAGGTCAGGACAAAGTTGGTGATGAAACAGGTGTTTGAATCAGGTCTAGGTATGTGTGGACCTTTGTTAGTTCTGATCTACATAGCACAAGAGACTAAGCTTTGGAATCAAATTAGTGTATGTAATGCTGTCTGATATTTATTAATACCTATACTAAAGTAGATTTAATGTAATTATACTCATTTAACAAGTAAACATTGTATTTTCCTAATTTTGGAAAAAACATTTGTATTGTTAAACCTTTTTTGTAGAACCATACTTTGTACTGAAATAAGCAATGAAAAATTCATTTAAAGATTAAGTGTTGTGGTTTGTTTGTTATTATACTTACAGGAGTGATATCAATGATACGAATATTATTATTTATTGATAATAAAATATATGGTCATCAACTTCAGTAATAAATACGTAGTGTCTTTATGACCTAGTCCGGTTCATTAGACAATGTATCAGATACATTCATAATAGGTATTTGTTGTGAGAAGATCCCAACATAAAATTTTAATTTGCTGACCATACATTGAGTGTTCTGTGACAAGTGTTCCTTTTACATATGAAAGATAAATAATAGTATTAATCTCATTCATAAATACTATGTTAACAATGTATTGAATAAATGTTATGTTTACATTTTTCATATAAAGTACTTACTGACAAGTTATCAACATAGTTTTTCACTTAAGTTTTTCTTTATTTTTATATGGTAAATATGAATTATTAAGTGAATTATGATCATGCATAAGCATAAATTAGTTTGTAAATTAAAGTGCAAAGTAAATAAACAAACAAAACAATCTACTGTTAGTGGGATTTATGTAAAAGTAGAATAAAATAAAATAAAAAATACATTAAAATGATGTTAATCAATCTGTTGCATTGTTTCAATCTGAGAGCCTAGTCAAAAATTAAAAATAATATTTTTTAAACAGGTAATAATTGTAGTAAGTATTCAAAAGTTCATTGCTAAAGAAAAAACTCAAGGTAGTGAATGTAGATCAAGTTATTCTTTGTTGGAGATACAAGTGTATTATGTATGCAACCATTTTGAGGTCAGCGCAAAATGATAATAATAATGTAAGTTCTCTAGAAAAGAGTTGATAAAGCTTTGCTATAAAAATAAACATATGAAGAATTTAAATATTTTTATACTATAAAATGTTATTGATAGTATGATAAAATCCAGTAAAAAGTCTTAATCGTAGCTAAGGACAACTATATTCATTCACTATGATAGGATAGGAAGTAGTGTAAAAGGAAGAACTAATTAACATTCGACGCGGCGAGCGCCGAGCGGCACATGAGGCGCCCGGGTCCCCCGCGGCTACGCTACCAACTAATCCCGAAGACCAAGCGCCGGTATTAACTACCCAAACAACCTCAACTGCCTGGACGCGTACACCCCAAACGATACATCCAACTCGATTCTTCTCCGAAACATCCCCCATGCCACCCTCAACCTCATCAAACAACCAAGTCTCGCACGAAAATGTTTTGACAACATTGAATATAACCTAAAATCTCGTGTCAAAATCATATAAACTTCTCAGAGAAACGTGAAAATGCAATATCAGGACAAGATAAATGAAGACGATTGATGTCTAAGCACCCGCACGCAGATACGCAACCGATACAATGATACCTAGATGCAAATGCTAATGTCCTATTTGACGAAATTTGGTTGAATAAATGTAACTTTCCCGCAAATACTGGCTAACCGTCATCCAAAATGCTTCATTATTCTCTGTTTACGCTAAGATTATGAAAATTCAAGGGATGTAACGATACTGAACTAATTAATATGAGCAATTAACGAAGGTACGACAATCAAAGCAAAGCACCGCTAGTCGGCTGGCGGTGAACCGGCGAAGCTACAACAAAAATAACCAATTATTGCTACTTACCGCCGACTCTGTACATATTCGCAGCCATTTTTATACACAATCACTATTCATTAACACTTAATTAATCTACATCTGACACAATTAATAACTATAACACTATGTAATTGAGCTTTGAACAATGTTTTTCATCACGTTAACTCCGGACGCCTTTCGCTGATCGCCATTTTCTTTCACACTACTAATTTGGCCAGTGCGCAGTCGCACTTTTTGGCGTAAACTTCCTGCTCTTGAAACAAAGCAATGACATCTCATTAAATTTATATGCACAAATAGTATCAAAAAGATTGTTGTTCTACAGTATAATCCGAGATATTTTACAAATATTGACCATAATTGAAATATAATTTACTATGTCCTAAAAATAAAAAAAAATATTTCATTCAACAACGTTCCATTACTGAGTAGGCGCAGATATTGCCCTATACTCAATTTTTTAATGATGAAAAATAAATAGTAAAATTATGGTAAAAACGTAACTAAAGTAAATTTGTTTATTCATAAATTGCTTCTTATCATTAAATCTATCTGAACTGCAATTTTATTTAAAATATTTCAAAAATTCATATTAATTTTGAACAACTATTATGTGGAAAGGAACGTATTGTTTGTGCACCATAGACAGAGACGCTCTAATTGTCTATGTCTACTTCTATAGTTTACGTTGAACAATAAACAATATCAAAGACAAGATGCGTATGTTTTTTCTTAAAATTTATAAAATTTTCAATTAAGTTAAAATTGTTAGTAAGCTTTAGTACATATATTAAAAATGAATTTAATAAAATAAAATGAAATACAAAGTATTATAAATTGATGCGTTTTCGAAAATGACGTGGCTGATCTGACAGCTGTGTCGTCTATGGCCTTTGACAATTGCCAAATCAGCCAGGCTCTCCCGTCTGTTAGAAATTGCAAAAAATCCAATACACTAGTCTTTTTCTGAATGAATACTTAGTGAACAGTGCGATTTTACGTATGTGGTTAGCTCCGTGTCGCCGCATGCTCACCTGGTATGTACAAAGTGGTAATTACATTGTAAATTATACTTTTGCCAAGTGCTATGTTTTTCTCAATGTTTCGCTTCTAGATCAGCGCTATGGCGACATACGAGGAGTTTATCCAGCAGAATGAAGATCGAGATGGCATACGGTTTACATGGAATGTATGGCCATCGAGCAGGATCGAGGCTACGAGACTAGTCGTGCCTTTGGCATGTCTGTACCAGCCGCTAAAAGAGCGGCCCGACTTGCCGCCTATTCAGTATGAGCCTGTGCTGTGTACCCGGAATAACTGCAGGGCTATCCTCAACCCGATGTGCCAGGTCGATTATAGAGCCAAATTATGGGTCTGCAACTTCTGCTTCCAAAGAAATCCTGTAAGTACCAATTAATATTGTATACCTAGTATATCTTTCCTTAAATTTTTATATTCCATGTGAAAAGATGTCGAATTTATCAATCTAAATGTTATTTTTGTTATAATTCTAACTATCAATATAACTTTAAAATAAAAAGGCATTCTCATTGAAATTATATGCGTTTGTATGTTTTCTTATTTGAGTCTAATTTGACAATTTTTTTTTATCTTGTCTGTAATTTGTAAATCAGGAAATATTATGATTATTTTTGCCAGTTTCCACCCCAGTATGCAGCTATATCAGAACAACACCAACCTGCAGAGCTGATACCAAACTTCTCCACAATAGAGTACACTATCACTCGAGCCCAGACAATGCCGCCCATCTACCTTCTCGTGGTAGACACATGTATGGATGAAGAGGAGCTGGGAGCTTTGAAAGATTCTCTGCAGACCTCTCTAAGTCTTATGCCTCAGAATGCTCTAGTTGGACTTGTTACGTTTGGACGAATGGTTCAGATTCACGAATTAGGTAAAATGATTTATATTTAAGGATTCTTTTTATCTTATTAAGATGAAACAAAAGGACTTTCTGCAATAACATTTGTATGAAACAACCTATTAATCTTAAATATGTAATTCTTTTTACAGGCACAGATGGTATATCAAAATGCTATGTCTTCAAAGGTACAAAAGATTTATCTGCTAAGCAGATTCAAGAGCAACTGGGTATTGGCCGCGTAAATGCACCCAACCCTCAGCAGCGTCCTGGCCAACAAGCTCCACTGCCACCTGCACACCGCTTCCTGCAGCCCGTTAAGCAATGTGATATGGCTCTGACAGACCTCCTTGGTGAATTAGGAAGGGACCCATGGCCACTTGGTGTTGGGAAGAGGCCTTTGAGGAGTAGCGGGGTGGCTCTCTCATTAGCTGTTGGCTTATTAGAGGTGACATACCCCAACACTGGCGCTAGAATAATGATGTTCCTCGGAGGGCCATGCTCTCAAGGGCCGGGCCAGGTTGTGAATGATGAGCTGAAGCAGCCCATTCGGTCTCATCATGATATCCACAAAGACAATGCCAAGTACATGAAGAAGGCCATTAAGCATTATGAGGCCTTGTCTCTGAGATCTGCGACCAATGGTCATTGTATCGATATTTATTCTTGTGCCCTTGACCAGACTGGGCTAATGGAGATAAAGCAATGCTGTAATTCAACAGGGTATGGATTACAACCAAATTATAAATAACTAACTAACTAAACTTAACGCCACTTCCCTAGCGGGGTAGGCAGGCAATTATAAATATTTGTAATGAAAAAGATTGTACTGACATCTCTTTTTAATATTTCAGTGGTCACATGGTAATGGGTGATTCATTCAACTCCTCACTGTTCAAGCAGACATTCCAAAGAGTATTCGCGAAAGATCAAAAAGGAGACTACAAGATGGCCTTTAATGGAACATTAGAAGTGAAATGTTCTCGTGAATTGAAAAGTATGAAATACAATTCATTTTTTCTTTTAAAAAATATTTAAACAATTGATTTGACCAACAGCATTGTATTTGGTTTTAATATTATATAGGGCTGTAAAAGTGAAGCTGAAAGTCTACAAACGTAATTTAATTTTGGCACTTTCAGGTTGCCACTTCCATTTATCTATTTTGATTCCGATATCACTTCCGTTATTTTTTCGAGGGCCTTAAAGTATTTGGTGGAAGTTATTACTGACCGAAAGTGTCTCGCAATGTTGAATATATTGATGTACAATAGTATTCTACACAACATACATGAAAATTAGCAATTAGAATTTAATTTAAGTGAGAAATATCTTATCCTAACTTTCGCACTTGATACCTAAAAAATGGCCCACTACCCAAACTAGCTAGTACCCGTACGTTTATAGTAAGTAGTGATACTATCCTATACCACACATTGCATTCATCAGAAAATAAGTGTTGTCTGGCGGCCCTGGGATCTTACTCTAAATGTTTTTCTTATGTGATTTGAGTATGATTCAATGTCATAATAAAAAAACAGTATGTTGTAATTTCTAAACTAAAAGTAATTAGTGCAATTTACTTTTTAAGAAACAGTTATTTTTAAAACAGTATCTGGCGCGATCGGTTCGTGCGTGTCGCTGAACGTGAAGGGCCCCAGCGTGGCCGACCAGGAGGTGGGCATGGGCAACACCTGCCAGTGGAAGATGTGCACATTTACTCCGAGCACCACAATGGCCATATTCTTTGAGGTAAATCCTTGTATATCTGATAAATAAATAAATGGTAGAGATTTTTTGTTGAAATGAACATTTGAGATAGACCTGACGGCGTTGCGAAATATCTCCGCAAAACAATAAGAAATATGCATGAAAAATATTTTAGTAATTTATCACATTCATCGGAAAATATATGAAAATAAAATACTAAGAGTGACACAGACCCATGCGAAACACAACCAAGATTTATCAAAAACCAATGAGATTTAATAACAGTTTTAAGCCAATATATCACTCTCTATCTTGATCTTGCTATCTTATTCAGGTTGATACTCTCATGTGTCTATTGTGATCACACTTTGAAAACGATTTGTTCCAGAGCCTAATTAATCCATGTGTTTAAATAAATGCATGGTCCTCATTTATAATAGTTAAAACACCACAATAGCCCCCCCCATAAATAGATTTGTAGAAGTAGGTATTAAGTAGCATTGTTATTGTATACAAGGCGATTTAAAAGAGTAACTACCGAGTTTCTTGCCGGTTCTTCTCAGTAGAATCAACATTCTGAACCTAGCGGTAGAATATTTATTTTGTATTATTATGACTATTCATTCATTTCTATTTCTATTTCAATAGTAATGTTACTCCGTCGGCAGGTAGCCAACCAGCACGCCGCCGTGCCGCAGGGCGGGCGCGGCTGCGTGCAGCTCATCACGCAGTACCAGCACTCCAGCGGGCAGCGCCGCGTGCGCGTCACCACAGTGGCTAGGAAGTATGCCCTTTTTATATTATTATCTATTTATGTTGCAAATAGACTCTGCTATGATCTTCCATGTTGGTCTAAGGCTTAAAAATAATGTGCCAACTGTGTTCCTTACCTAGCATGTTGTAAAAGGTGACTTGTGATATTTCCGATTGGGTATGGTATGTGATTGTGTATGGCCACTTGTCACTACTTTTTTTTATTTTTCCATTTAACTTAGAAGTTTTATTTTTTGGCTGATATTGGTTTAAGAGAGTTTAAGGGCTAGCTCCCCTTGGACTCTGCCTACCCCTTCGGGGATTACGGGTGTGATGATATGTATGTATGTACTGTTATGAACATTATAAGTGATTATTTATTTTCTCTTCTTATTATAACCCTTGCAATATTATTTTAGCTTTTAGCCCAACTTTCATTGAGCCAAAAATACATTTTTAGCTCAATGAAATTTGGGCTAAATTGTTAAAAAATGGGTGACAAATGGCAATCTCGTCGTCGTCTAGAATACGTCGTCGTATTTACATACCCAATAAACCATTCGTCGCCTTTTACGACATGATAGCCAAGGTACATAGTTAGCACATCCTATTTGAGTGCCAGACCAACATGTGGAGAATTAGTAAAGCCATAAAATTACTATAAAAGTAATTTTATGTAGGTATGTTTGTATAATTATATTGTACATGGGCTTGTTGAACAGTATTCCCTACAAATATAGCGGTGGCAGATTAAAATAAATAAATTACTATAAATAACAGACTAAATCAGTTACATTGATCTGACTCTGAGGGCAACAGTATACTTAAATATTGGATATTAACACCCACTGCATGTAAGAGAGTATACTCGGGTGTCGTGAGCTAATCGGTCGGTGCGTGTGCAGCTGGGGCGACGCGGCGGTGAACCTGCACCACATCGCGGCCGGGTTCGACCAGGAGGCGGCGGCCGTGGTGATGGCGCGCCTGGTCGTGTACCGCGCCGAGCTGGAGGACGGGCCCGACGTGCTGCGCTGGCTCGACCGCATGCTCATCAGACTGGTGACGGAACAACTTAAATACTTCAGTCTAATCTTTCAGGACGTCTGATTGATGATCCTATCGTTATTTTGATATGCTATTTGTAAGACCCACCTCCATAATTGGGTCACGATGCGGGTCTCAAAAATGACATAAAATGTGATGAAACTATCAGTAGTTTAATTAATACTAAGTTAGTAATTCGAGTAAAGTAAAATATTTGCTAAAACCGATATTAGTTTGGTATACAAACTAATATCCGTTTTGATTTAGAAATTTTACTTACCTTTTACATAACTATCCTTATTTTGAAATTGAGTTCAATCCGAAACTCTAAGTTTTATTTCTAAAGTTTTAAAAAACATAATATGCTCAGCTCCCTCTGACCCGACTTATCTGTTGCAATAGTGCCAGAAGTTCGGCGAGTACGGCAAGGACGACCCGAACAGCTTCCGGCTGTCGGAGAACTTCAGCCTGTACCCGCAGTTCATGTACCACCTGCGCCGCTCGCAGTTCCTGCAGGTGTTCAACAACTCGCCCGACGAGACTACGTTCTACAGGTGAGTAGCAGTGGATAGGGCTTTGGTCAAGTTTAAGAAACGTGCGTTTGAAGTCCCCCTTTGACGCATGTCTGTTGAGGATACAAATTATTTCTCTCATCATCATCTTTCTAGCGTTATGTCCCGTGCTTAGACGGGGTCCGTTTAGACCATGATACAGGATGTAGCGATTCTCATAATTACATTGAAGCGACTGCTGATTTGACCTTCGTAACCCTAAGATAGGGGAACCAGACAATTTTTGGATCATGGTTACAAATCCAAAGTTATTTGAATTTGCAGGTTTCATCACGATGTTTTCCCTCACCGTCGAGCTAGTGGTATAAATACGTACATAGATTTGAAAAATCCAGAGGTACGTGCCCGGGTTTGAACCCGCACTCCTCGGTTAAGAGGCGTGTCCTTACCATCGAGCTACCACCGCTTCTATTACTCCGATACAAATTTTTTCTCTATAGATTTTAATTTCGTGTCTGAAAAGGTTAAAATTTCTACCCACAAAACAAAGGGCTTGACTTATATTTTTGGTAGAAATATTGTCAAAGAGAATATTGTCGTGTTTATGGCATTTTTATGAGGATCAAACTGTAAATACAAAAGTGTCGGATGACATTTATTGTCACCTGGATATCAAATTATGGAAATAAATTTATTATACTAGATGCAGTACATATAAGTTTTATATATGAACTATATTTGTCACACAGCTCTGCTTAGGAATCTTTTAATGGTACAAAACAAACATAACATCATGCCCGAAATTCCCGAAGGGGTAGGCAGAGTTAAAGGGGCCTGCCCGTTTAACCACATTCAGCCAAAAACTAAACTGGGCTGGATAAGATAGTAGTGACAAGTGGCTAGCTCGTCACCTAGCCACTACCTACCATTAGTCGCCTTTTACGACATGCTAAGCAAGGAACACAGTTGGCACATTCTTTTAAAGTCCCAGTCCAACATGGGACAACTTTTAATGGTATGGCTAACAAAAGAAACTGTTATCTCCAGACACATGTTGATGCGCGAGGACCTGACGCAGTCGCTGATCATGATCCAGCCGATCCTGTACTCGTATTCGTTCGGCGGCCCGCCCGAGCCCGTGCTGCTGGACACCTCCTCAATCCAGGCCGACAGGATCCTGCTCATGGACACCTTCTTCCAGATACTGATCTACCACGGAGAGGTATGTGTTCGTTTAGCAGGATTGCTGCTCAATCTTTTTAATGGACAGGCTATATAGGGTAAATATTTGCCTATATCAATTAAATCTGGAAAATTGTTTTAAATAGATCCATACAAATATACAAATACCTAAACGCATATTTAATACATAAAATTAACAGTAATATCTGAAATAAATCAAATTAAAAATGTTTTACGTAATGCAATGAAATGCATTACGTAAAACTTTTTTAATTGACAAACAACGCTCACGACGCGGCGACGATAGACCTACGTCACAAGCAAGTAAATCGACATTATTTCGAACAAATCTATATAGTACAAAGTTGGACTTAATGTCCAAAATTCTCTTTAAAGTTTGACAGAATTTCGTCTACCGACGAGTGCCGAATATTCCCACGCAAGTAAAAAGTCAACGGAGTAGTCTATGCAAAGTGTATATTTAAAGAAAATGTTTAAAATCTTGTTTTATCTGCCATTGTTATATACGAAAAAAAAAACTATTTTTTCGTGTTAATTAAGTGCTTAAATTTAACGTAAAAGTGGTTTCAAATATTAGTCAAATACCCTATTGCCGTTGCAATGTCCTCCTGGCGGTTTAGTGATGATTCCAATTATTGTTATTTTTAAACTTGTACAGCATAAAAACCTGTATTTGAACAGCCTTGAGCTGAAGCTTGTTTACAGATTCATTATGAAATTTATTTGTTTAATTTGAATAACAAAATTACAAATTACTGGCTCTGTTTTGTTCAATTTTATATGTAGAAATGACAGTAGTTGAATAATAAGTAGTTTATATTTTTCGGCTCCCTACCCTACAAATAAAAAGTATTAATTAGTTAGTTAAATAATATAGACTGTCTTTCCTTAATATAGTATATAGTACTGGATCAGTATTATAACCTTACTCTTTCTTTTTTATCACAATTTAATGTCTGGGACCATCATCACTATTATTTTTACTTTACTAAAGGAGGAATGATAATTACATTAATGCTGTATAATTTGTTAGCTACCGCTTTAGTACCTAATTATATAATAATGCTAAGTCTGTTCGACTTGGTGCATGACTGTTTTCGCATCCCTTTTTGGTATTTCACAATAGTATGTACATTCCATTAGCAGTATTGTTACAAAGTATGTGTTGTTCGCAGACCATAGCGCAGTGGCGCGCGCTGCGCTACCAGGACATGGCGGAGTACGAGAGCTTCGCGCAGCTGCTGCGCGCGCCCGTCGACGACGCGCAGGAGATCCTGCAGAGCCGCTTCCCCGTGCCGCGCTACATCGACACCGAGCACGGCGGCTCGCAGGTACATACGTACATACAAACGTACATGCATGTATACATGCGCTAATTGGATGACTAATCAGTCAGCTTATTGACGATAAAATTTGAATCATTTTGCTGTTTAGGTCAGACATCTTCAACGGGTTCTAAATATGCTAAGTTGTTAAACGTTAAGCTAAGCTCGTTTAATTAAATGTCGGCTAAGACACCAAATTGGATGCTAACGGTTAATGAACAGACTAGGCGATTAATTATTTGGCTAATTTAACCAGATTGCTGCGACATACATACATGCATATGTGTAACATCACGCAATCGGGATGATGACATCATCATCATAAATTTACATATGTACTTGATATGTCAAAATGCGTCGTGATAACTAATCTTCTTTACATCAAGGGTTCGATCCCCGCGGTAATTACAACAAGCTCGATGGCGCATTCGGTAGTGACCCTGCCCCATGCGCCAAGAGTTGTGGGTTCGATTCCCACCCAAGACAGACATTCGTGTGATAAATACTTGTGTTTGTTCTGTGTGTCTGAGTGTTAATATCCAATATTTAAGTATATATTTGTAATACCACTGTTGTTTGTGATATCCATAACACAAGTGCATAAGCTACTTACTTTGGAGTAATATCAATGGGTGCGATGTCGATGAAAAAAAAAAAATTACAACATCTAGGTCACTAACAAGTTAAGTTATGTCCAAACTATTGAATTAAACATTTCAGTAATAGAATAAAAAACGGTAGACAGTGCAAATTATATTTATTAAGTTTTGTTAAATCTATGGGATATTTGTAAAAACCATTTATGATTAGCACGGAACAAGTATTTTTGGATAATATTATCATTGGTCGTTTGCGCTGTCTTCCTAAGTGGTTTCCACACTACGCGGCCCAATATGGCTCGTTTTGGTCGCCAAAATCCTCTCGAGCATATCATTCACTTTCTGCTGCGTCTTTATAAAGTTATTGAAGTGGGTGTCGTCGTACCTTGTAGCTTTCTTGATTTCGTTCAACGGCTGCTGCTGCCTCGATGTCAACGACAGTTCTTTCTGCACCTTCACGTTGTTCGTGTTGTCATTCCAATCGTCGCCTCTTTCCAAAATTTCATGGAAGCGTGCCCGATCGCGACCCTTAAAAGATCCAAAGCTAATTTTATCATCACGATATTTACTTTCAACGTTATATATCTTCGGCTTATCCCCGGTCATTTTGGCATTCAAAATATCTTCAAAGCTTAACGGTCCATTTTCGTTGCGATTTTTGTTCCTTGTAGTTTTATAAAGACTTTGTTGCAATGGTTTCTTTTTCTGCGTCTGGAAACGGGGTACAGGCTTGTCGTCTCGATCGTTTATTTTAGCACTCGAATAGAGAATTTGATCTAGCGGCTTGGATTTATCGTCCTCAAAACGCGGTGAGCCGTAGCCTTCTTTCTCGTTCCGGGTTCTTGAATATTTATAAAGAACTGGATCCAAAAACTTCAGTTTGTCGTCTTCAAGTGCCGGTGAAGGTCGATCATCATATTGATATTTTAATCTTACAGTTTTATATGGACTTTTCTCTAATAGTTTAAGTTTATCATCCTCAAACCGCGGCAAACTGTATCCATCTTCTTGATTCCTGATTCTCTTATAAGAATTTTGCTCCATCGATTTTAGTCTATCGTCCTGCAACCTTGGTGATCGATAGTCGTCTTCTCGATATTTAGGTCTTTCAATTTTATACAAACTTTGTTCTTTTGCTTTTAGTTTATCATTCGCAAACCGCGATATACTCTTGCCATCTTCATCCCTGTTTCCCGTGTAAAAACTTTGATCCAGCAATTTTAGTCTGTCATCTGCTAACCGCGTGACTTCTTGATTTCTGGGCCTAGTCATTTTGTAAGAGATTTCTTCAGGTGGCTTTAGTTTATCTTCTTCGTACCTAGGGAGACTATGACGATCATCTAGATTCCTTTGTCTTTCAGTTTTAGCAATCTGTTCTAACGCCGTTTGTTTATCGTCTTCAAACCGCGGCGCAAGATGACCGCACGCTTGATTTTTATCAGGTTTACAGGAAATTTGGTCCAAAGATTTTATTTGATTCTCAAACCTCGATGGATATAAATTCTCGTCTCTATTTCTAGGTCGGTCAATCTTATAGAGACTCGTTTTCAACAGTTTTGTTTCGTCGTCATCCTTATATCGCGGCTTATATTTTTCATCCTTTCTGAACTGTTCCAACGGAGTTTGTGTATTTTCCTCGAATCGCAATGGACGTTGATCGTCTTCTTGAATTGAACGTTTTTTGTCCAATTCATGAGGACTTACCTCGATCGGTTTGTCGACTTCATATCGCGGTAGATAGTGACCAGTTTCTCTATTTATTGGTTTTTCATTTTTAGCAATTTGATTTTCAGGTCTATTAATTGTGTAAGGACTTCGTTCTATAGGTTTCAGTTTGTGATCTCCAAATCGCGGTGCAGGATTATTGTCGTCTAGACTTCGGAGTCTATCAGTTTTAAACGAACTTTGTTCTACCGGTTTATCTACATATTGGAAAGGCTGGCGGTCTTGTTCTTGATGACTATATCTAATACTTTCATAAGGTTTACCATCCGAAAATTTTGGTTTTTCATTCTCGTAATATGAAGCGCTTGTAGGCAGCGGAGTGTCTTTTGAACGAGTGGTATCTGTGCTCTTATAATATCGTTGTTCTGAGGATTTCGGCATTTCCCCAGCGTAGCGCGGTGGCCGGTGATCATCCTCATGATGTATATGAGAAACATAAGGGCTGTGATCCGGCGATTTGTATTTCTGGTCATCAATCTTTGTATAGCGGGAATCCTCACGTTGATCTTTAATTTGGAAACTTTTCGAAGGATATCGATTGGAGGCTTTCGGGCTTTCAGACTCGAACCGTGGTGCAAGATAACTCGTTTGTACATTTTTAGTTTTCAAATTATTATATGGCTTCTGCTCCGATGTTTTCGGTCTGTCTTCATTAAACTTAGGTGGAAACTGGTTCTGTTCTTGATATTTGATCTTTGTGGTTATGTACGATACGGGCTCCCCATTTTTATTAGATTTCTGTTCATATAACTTGCCTGAGTTGAAATGGTCTGTGTTGGAGTATTTATATGATCTTTCTTGACTAGTCCTAGTCAGATCACTCCATCGATCCCTTTGTTTTTTATAATTGTTGTTGGGGCGCTTAGTTACGACAAGTATGTTCTGATGAATCAATTTTATTGGTTTTGTTATGGGAATACCCAATGGTGGTATCTCTCCCGAATTAGTCTGTATCATTATGGGTGCTGATTTCATTTTTATGAAATTATTGTTTGCATACAATTTTGGGTTGACTTTAATCACGTTCGAACTAGTTATTGGTACGTCTACAGATTTTATAGGTAGACTTTGGATGCCAAAAGGTGAATATAACATTAATCTGTTTTTTAAAGGTTTTATGCTCGGATCGACTACTAGGATAGGAGCACGAATGTCCACACTTAAAGGATTCCTATATTTAGGCTTTATTGCAGTTGTCTTGGAAATCTTTATTTCCATTTTGCTCGCCACTGTTGGTTTCTCTTTAATGGCCTTAAATTGCTCAAATAAATTGATAAATTTTTCCATCACTTGCGTTGCATCTTTGGTTTTGTTTGCATTTGAACTTTGATTGGCTGCGGCTGTAATCAGAATTAAATATTTTTAATGGATGTATATTATAAAAAACATCTAAGAGCAGTATTAGCTCAATGGGTCTTTCTATTCTAAGTACGGCTTTATACCACTTGCTCATTGGTAAGTGAAAATTGTGTGGAATGTGCACTTTGAATGGAAATATATGTAACTACGATCCAATTTGTCTCATCTAAGGGTTTTTTGTTTTTGTCTCATTTCACCTTAGTAAGGTCAGATCCCTGTCACTGGTATGTAATAGTCAGGCTCATTAAACCTAGAATTATTGTCTAAGCGGACACAGACTAAGAATGAGACATAATGCTAGGAAGTTGTTGGATGTATTAAAATATTATTTTGATCACTATATTTCACAAAATCAGAACATAAAATAGATTTTTACCTGTAGTACTTGCTGCAATGGTCGTAATGTTCATATTTGTTGGAGAAGTTACATTAACAGTAGTATTGGGTGTTACCGGAGCCTTCACAGTGGATGTTATTTGTTGTCGCAGATCTTTTAGCACCAATGCTTTGATATTTTCAGCAATTTCTTTAATAACATCTTTTGATACAATGTTATTTCCTTTTCCAGTCATATTATTGTAGGTTGTCGTATTTGTAACAGGTGCAATCGTTCTAGGAGATACATTGTTTACAGGGAGATAATTATACGGATAGTGGTTTGTTCTTTGACGATCAACATTTAGAATCTGTGTGGCATATGTTTGGTCAAATACAATAGGTGATGCATTCAAATATTGTTCAGTTATTGCCATATTATAAGGATCCATTATAGCTTTGTAATTGGTATGTTGTTTCATTCTTTTTGCTTGTAATACAGGTTTTTGTGGTATGTCTATAAAACGATATTCATTTGGTATTGGATCTTCAGGTGGTATAGTTTCGGCAATACTGTGTTTCTCCTGTGATTTTGGACTGTTCAGTTTGTCGTTTCGGGAAAATAATTCGATAACTTTCTCAATTTGTTGAGACAGTTTATTCAAGTCTGGCGGTGTATTTGTAGTTTTTTGCGTGGTTTTTTCGTGATTTTCATGAAGGTAACTTGCCAGTAGTCTATTGAAAAAGTCAGGTTCGATATCTGTCATTTGTGTAGTACTCGGTATTTTCGTTGTGAACTCAATGGTTTTGTCTGGTAAATGAGTAGTCTTGAATGATTTCCAAAATTCCATCATTCTCTCTAGTTTAGGTTGTTGTTCATCGCGTTTGATGACTTCTGTGTCGCTATCTGTTGTTTCTGAAGATGACGTTGATGTCTCGGTGTCGTCACCAGTGTTGTCTTTAATTTGGACGCTTTTTATTTTGTTTTCAACTGACTTTATTGTAGTTGCATCTGTAAACGTTGCGTTTTCTTCGATCTGGACTTTTTTATTCATCAGATCCGCCATTATCTCGGCCAAATTACTTTTGATGGTATGTTTCATGTTTTTACCTGAAATAAGTATTGATAGAAATAATTGGACTAATTTATTTTCAATTGATTTAAATTGTAATAGCTTACTGTTGATCTTCGTTGTTGGTGTGGTCGTTTTATTAATTTCTCGATCTATATTGCCTGCCTTTTTTGTCACGCCATTATTTTTGTGAAGTTGGAGGCACTCGCGGCGTAGCGCTCTATATAACATAAGCCCTGTTAATGAATGGTTATCAGAGTTATTGGCGCTGTTGAAGAAACAACAAAAGTACTCACTCGCCGTTCATATCATCGATGTTTACATTGTGCCGCTGCAACTTCCTCAACATGCTCACGTCCAAGTCTTCCTTTTGCATTCCACTCAACCACAGAACACACACCAAATCTGAAAATTTCTCAACCTCATCATGAATATTCGGGGAGGCATGCGTTGTAAACGTCACACAAGGAGTAACCTTCGTCGCGCGCTACTGGCCAGTCTACAATTTGTATTTACAATAAACATTGTTATGAAACCTTTTTTGTGGACATTACGCGGTGTGTTCTGACTGATTACTTCACGAGGGAACGTACATGAGATGGCGATGGCCGTCACCAGAGCCCGGCACAACATTTTGCGCGTTATCGCAGCCGCCAGCGCGCCGCTCTCTTTGTTTTGTCGACATTCAAACGCCGTAGGTTGTTTTTTGGCCACGTCGCTTCTCACTTATGTAGCTCCTCTATCGACATCGTAGCTCATGTGTTTCCAACAAGCCACTTGATTAGTCGCCCCATTAACGTATTTCATTTACAGACATACTTACATAGACTAATACCACTAGAAACAAAACTTTGTGTAAAAAATAATTGGTGATTTGTATTTAATTATTTTGTAGTCAGGACACTGATGTGTAAAACTTATTGTTTTTGTATACGTAGGTATGTTCTCCTAGCAATTATACCGATGTGCACATAATATTATCTAATAATACTTTGTATTCATATATCTCGTTGAAGCGGAATGAATATTCTAGAGTACTAGGATGAATTAGTGTTAATTTGTAATAATGTTTGTTCCAGGCCCGGTTCTTGCTGTCGAAGGTGAACCCGTCGCAGACGCACAACAACATGTATGCCTACGGAGGGGTCAGTATAACCTTTATAGTGAATTATATTATAATAATTCACCATAAAGATTTTGCCTATCACTTAACTTAATGCATGAAACCAACATATTTGAAACTTAAAAATTTAATCTCGTCTCGTGCAAAACAGAATGATTAAGTTTGCATTGCACTTAATTTTAAATATATTTTTTGTTGTAAATTAAAGTCGAGTGCCTCCCACTGACATTATATTCAATCGCACAAGTAATGCATGATTTTTTTCTTCACTCATGTTATGAATGAGCCTTTGTTTTTGAATGATTTTTTCATTGTGCTATGAAAGCATGGTTTGATTTGTATTTTTTTGTTTCATCGATGTTTTGGCGGAACCCAGGCGATGCCGATACCATCAGCGGTAGTGTTTTTTTTTTTATTACTATTCCAAATTTGATTGGGCTGTGTGGGATCTAACCTTTCCTTTTATCATATTTTATTGTATTTTTCTTAACAGCTTCATACATGCTTACTACATTTTTTGATACCAGTAAATTATTGAAATACTATATTTCATGTCTGAGATGTGATGTCATACCTATGATTATTTTTTATTTTTATTTTATCGGATATTGGGTTTTATCTATTTCATAACATTTATTTATACGCGAACATAAGGATTAGCGGTTATTTGTATATGTTCATACATTTTGTAAATTATTCTATTAGTATGCATATTTCTTGTATATTTGGCAAATATCTTAAATCGTATATCAGATTTCGTATAACGAGAGAAATATGTAGGCGTCTTTACATTATGTCGCTTTTTTTTTAAATATTTTTAGCTTTATCGAACATACAATAAATGTGCATACTAATTTGTTCTTATTAAAGGAAATGAAGTGAGTTTTATTTCCTATATATATATTCAGCGAACATCATCATTTGACAATATTTTCTTATAAAAAGCTTTAATTTTTTTCCTGTGCTGCAAGACTGGTTAGAATTCCAAAAAGTATTGTTTCTTACATTTTCAATAATGTTTATAAAGAGATAGATATAGTATGTCGTCAATCGCAAAGCTGTCTATAGACTTGATGTTGGTGAGTCGTCGATTGATGGGAGCCGATACCGTCATTTTGTTCGAGCTATCACAACGAGTAAGACAGTTAGCATAGAGTATAGTGTTTATACTACGTGTAAAGAACCACAGCAACTGGGCATTCGTTCCGAGTTTCTTTTTTGACATGTTATCTATCTCTTTCAAGTGATCAATACCATCTTGTTGTATTGGCTAAAAGCAGTTGGAGGAGCATACCTGATTCCTGGCGATGTATGTATTTCGTTATAATATGTATGTATCTCGTTGTTGTTGTCCAACTGACGTATATATACCTGTTCCCCAGGACGGTGGCGCCCCCGTGCTGACGGACGACGTGTCCCTGCAAGTGTTCATGGAGCATCTCAAGAAGCTGGCCGTGTCCTCCACCGCCTAACATTCGCAGAGCCCCCCGCGCCCCACCCAGCTTTTCAACTTCAACATCGCGCGCGGCGGCCCTTCCGAGGAGGCTCAAAGGGCGTACCTCATGTCCTGGCCTTCTTAAAACAGTGTATACCTAGACTAAGAAGTAAAGAGGTCAAACTATTCCGTTCGTTTTCAGTTATTATTTATGGTCAAGATTGAATGGATCCAATAAGGCAAGGGGACATTACGTGAAATTCCAATGGTGCGTAAGTCACCACCTGCGAAGGAAGTTCTGGTGGTGGACGTTGGGAATCCAGTCAAAATGTGTACTTTACAAAAGAGCACAATCATCATCCTCTTGCCCTTCTCCCAGTTCATCTGGGGTCGGCGCAGCATGTCTTCATTTTCCATACGTCCCGGTCAGCCGTCATCAAGTTACAAAAGAGCACAATGAGTGTGTAAAATTATAAACTAGGCTGCATTAGAGGGTTTCAGTTTTTTTATGCGTCATTCCGTCTCATTCTAATTGCTTGAAAGAAGTAGCAGCGATAACTTTCTTCATCGAATGGCGGCAAAATGTTACGACGGCCAAGAATGGCTTACCCATTGAACTTCACTGCTGGTTTGCTCCTTGCCTTCGCTTCATACTTCCAAGGAGATGATGTGCCAATAAGGCGCAAGGGAAGAGTTCAATCTATTTGTTTACGTCTTGCTTTTTAGTCGCGAATGAACAGCGCCCTTTATTTGTACAAATCGAATATATTACCTATATGTCTTTTCTGACCCAAATTATGCCCTAATATTAATTTTCTCATGGCTACGTTTCCAACGATCTTGTGTCCTCGCGCATAGCTATAGTTAAATTGCCGTCTGCCAACTTTGGTCAGCATTTCTGATTCGCGCATCTAGGTGTGGCGGAGGTCAGTATTAAACCTACAAATAAAATAAGACATACATGATACTACTCAAAACGTAGCCACTAGTGACCATTTAACATAAATAAATTGAACTTTCATTGAAAATTCAGACGAAACATGTAAGTTAGTATCAAATGTGGGGTAGATAGTATTTACGTTACTTTTAAATATAATGGATTTTAATCGCGTGTTAACAGGCAACAATACTGTAGAAGCGGACTACAGTTGACTTTGCAATATAAGTTATATTTTCTACAAAATACTATGTAATATAAAATATCATTAAATGTTTATGAAATTATACAATGTTTATTTCCCAAAAAAAAACTTTTTCATTAATGTAAACCAAGGGTGAATATAGCTTATAAAACATTAAGTAAATTTGTTAATTAGGTCAATTAAAACACTTCTTCGTTTGTATAAAATATTTATAATTGATTTATTTTATCTAATACATCAAATAAATACAGCTACACAATGTCTAGTACCACAGCTTATCTTTTTATTATCTTTGCCGTATTTTTATTATTTTGGTAACAACTCACTAATTTGCTTACATACATAAATATTATTTAGATTGTACACTCGGGTTTTATTATTTTATATGTTATATACAGAAATACATTTATGTTCATGAAATATATTTAAAACCTTTTTTAATTGAAATCCTTAGGATAAAATTAATATCAAACAACAATAATGTAATCAAGTTGTGTCCGAGTGTACACTTTGATCAGCCAGGATCAAGAGAGCTTGTGTTAAAAATAAAATTATCTATACAACAACAATGCTACAAAAAGCCCTCTAAGTACAAACAAACAACCAGAATTAAATGCGAATTAAATGATCCATGAATGACCTTCAATGAACATACATACATATTGATAACACTTAGGATGAACAGCTCAAACAGAACCCATATAAAATCAATACATTTATTTTATACATATATAA
The DNA here is from genome assembly GCA_951394215.1 of Glyphodes perspectalis. Lineage (NCBI taxonomy): Eukaryota > Metazoa > Arthropoda > Insecta > Lepidoptera > Crambidae > Glyphodes > Glyphodes perspectalis. Next base: position 11,281,235 of record OX596216.1, read on the forward strand.
ATTGTCAAATATATACATATAGGCATGATGTGTATTTATTAAAATATAACTTAGAATCTGATATTCTGATTCGAGTATTTTTTCCCTTTTAAATTTAAAATATGTTTTTCCTGTTCATCCACTGTCGGTATTTACTTAACACAAGCTAAGTGCTTAAATTACTTCCAATAACGTAATAATAATTTACTCAACTTAAGTTTTTGCCCAGTCGTAATTATTAAGAATCAAAATTAACTTAAGTTAATAATAATCTCCCACATTAATAATTTTCTAAAATAATTAATAAATGTGTTGCCAAGACCCTTCTTTGACTACGGATTCGAGTGGATGCAGAAATCTTTATTCATCATCATGAAAGAAAATTAAATAAATTTTGAATAATATTAACGAATAAAATATTCACAGGGTAGTAAATGAAACATGATAGGTGGCTTTCTATGTGATCTACTTTTAGTCAATTTAAATATAGAGGATATTTTATAGCTTACAATTATTTATATCTAGATTTTGACACTCGAATCAGCGTGTCTGGATAGATGTTGGCATTTAGTTACACAGAACTAAGAGTTAGTCTAGCTAATACAAATACATAACGATACTAAGCTTTTAGTACTTAATAGTCCAATATAATAATGTTGTAAATCCCAAAAGGAGGCGAAGTCTGGGAGTAGGTGCCTTTTTATTTTACCGAAGGTAATGCTTCATGCATCGCCACGCTGTTCGAGGGATACTTCGTGTTAGTCAAAACTCAATCAACCTTACACGCTCACCCTATAGGGTTGGCCCTACTAACTCCTCTTAGATGGGGTAAAAGAGATGCCAACTTTTGGAAGCAGAACACCGACCTCTACTATACCTAATATAGGCTAATAGTATAGATAAATATTTGGTAGCAATATATGAAGTATGCAAAACGATTAATTTAAAAGGCTAGGGTTTAGTTGTATCATAGAGGTCAGTTTTACAATAATTTACTTTTTAGTGAGAAGTCCATAGACAATGACAGCGAGCACAATCGTAAGGAAATACTTGAGGTACCCGGTTCAGGAGTGTGGTGGTCAGTTGAGGAAGCGGATGGACATCTTTTGCTCGACGTCGGTGCGCTCCAACGCGTGGCAGAACTCCTCGAAGCAGATCATTTGGTCGTTGTTGGTGTCTGCCTCCAGGATCGTCCGCTCGGCGATGCTTGTCAGTTGTTCTTCGCTAGGGAATAGAGAAAGCAATTAATGCAATTAGCAAGTTAACAATATTATGATCAGATCTATTGGAATACATCTACATTTTGTAAAAAAAATAAACTCAATATGCAGATATGAAATTGGCTAACCATTTGGTTTATTAGGATCTATCTCCAAGGATTTCAAATTGCAATAAGTATACATTTAGAGGGATACCTGGATGAATGATTAATTCTATGAAAAAAACTAAGACCTTGATGCTACAGAAAAACTATAGAACAATTTAGGTGATCTTATCTGCCTTGATGAGGTTTACCTAATCGATGTTATGAAACCCACAACATTAGCTATTTCAACATCTTACATAAACAAACACAACATGTTTTAAATTCATATGTGCATGCTTACCTTATGTTGGCTCCCACCATCATGTGTAGAATGGCTAGCAATTCATCTCTGGAGATTTTGCCATCATTGTCCAAGTCATACATCGAAAATGCAACTGGAAAATAAAAATCAATATTAGCTAAGTGTCTGTTATGTTTTATCATTACATTACTTAACCCTCTGACCAAATTAACAAGATAAGTAAGTACCAAAAAGTGTAATCAATAAGATTTTATTTGTGTTACCTTTGTAATATTGTGGTCCAAACAATTCTAAATGACTTCAAAACTTAACTAATATTATAATATAGAATGTAATCATTTTGCTTATTTTTTTGTTGTGACACTTTCATTTCTTAATCATCACTATTTATACTAACATCATGGAATCCATATGCATACACATTGGCTGAGATTTAGAAAACAAGATAGGATACTTTAATCAAGAAAAGGAAAGTACTCTTCCATAGCAACATGCTAGGATGATAAATCTATTTGAATCCAAGTGAAACTTGATTGAAAAACTGGCAAGATATAAATAAAATAAAATCACTTAATTTATGGTGATTATAGATATTTATACATACATACATAACATCACTGACTGGTTTGATGGCGCATTTGGTAGTGACCCTGCCCTATGCACCAAGAATTGTGGGTTCGATCCCCACCCAGGAAAAATATTTGTGTTATAAATACTTGTGTTTGTTCTGTGTCTGGGTGTTAATATCTGATATTTAAGTATATATTTGTAAAAATACCACTGCTGATTCTTATATCCGTAACACAAGTGCTGAAGTTACTTATCTCTGAGTCAGATCAAGTATGTGATGTTATCAAATATTTATTTATTATTTATTTATCATACCCATATTCCCCGATGGGAATAGATATTTATGAACTTTATTATCACAACCTATACTACAAAGTATATACGATAGAGATCAAATGTGGTCAAAGTTCATAGGTGGGTTGATATAATGTCTACATACATCTCAGTTTCTCCTCCCGGCTGTTCAGTTTATTGGCCCTGTTCTTCCTGATCGGTCTGAAGTGTGAGAGCACCCTCATAAACTGCAGAAAGTTAACTCGGTCGTCATGGCTCTCTGCGAAGAATGAGTGAACAATCCTTTCGCTCAGAGGATTGATGGCCAGCTCAGGAATCCTCAGGAAATCGTCACGGGAGAGAGTACCGCAGTCATTTTTATCCAGCGAAGTGAAACGGGAGTATAATCTCTCAATTTGATTAGGTGTGACTGAAAAACAACAATTATTGAGTTAAATCAGTCTAGGATATTAGAAATTGTAAAAAAAACATTAAAGGTTTTCTTTCCATTTTTAAAACAAATTAATGAAATTGGCTATTTTATTCAGTAAAATGCCTATGATTCACTAAGATAAACTAAAATTTATTTGAGTTATTTAACCATTAGCATATTACAAACAAAGAATTTGTTAATATAATAGCCTATTAAATAATATGCCCAAAATCATTTAAAAGTGTTTTCATTAAAAAAACTTTTTTATTTCCATCACATTTTCACCACACATTTAGTGATGAATAAAAGATTTAGAATTTTGGAATTTGACCCGTATTTATATCAACAATGAAACATACAGTACCTATGTACTAATCTTAGAGTAACACATGCTGATTGGCTAATCATAGTCCCACTCAAATGTATCAGTTCCTCTTTGACCTTAACTTTTAACTCAATACACGTTTATATTCGTGAAATTACGTATTTTACTGTAAAATTACAGCTATATATACTTACAACCAGTTTCCTCCTGAATTTGCGCAATTTCTTCCTCTCGTAACAATAACGACGATTTGTTACCCATCTTGGATTAGGTTTAGCTCCGACCTCCTTGCACTGAGTACGACCTTCTGATTTGTACAAGACCGATAATGCGTATAAATCTCCACATATACGGAATTTATTTTCTTTCAATTAGTCACACGAGCACAACATACATTTAAATCTTAGGTTAAGACTAGAAATAGCTTTATTTTTTTATACGACACTAACGGAACAATGTAGATGATATGCACTAATGACGAATTAAGGTTTTATTATAGCTCTAATCCGATTTTTATCAAGTAAGTCTCTTTATTTTGATAAACGAAATTTCATGTAAATTTTGCAGCAGCTGGTTGTCAGTGTCAATTAATTGTCACTGTCAGTTTGGGTGCATTCTTGTTTGTAATCGCGACTGTGGTTAATCTCTTTCTAGTACTTTGAGGGTAAACGAGTTATATAACATTAACATGTTATCAAGAGAAGACTGGTAAAGCCAAGTGGAACGCATTTTTTTTTATTATTATTTTCTAAAACAGCAAAAAAAAACCGGTAAATACAAAACTACGGCATTATGATGGTACACATATTCATCAGCCCTTTATTAAAATTCATCCACTGGGTTGACAATTTAACTCTATTTATGCTTCAGTGACCTTTCTTTTCATGTATTCGGTATCTACTGAAAACTGTAATCAGTTTCCTAGCAACAGAATTTTGAAAGAAAGCCTGAAAATTAATCAATGTCAACAGTAACATGTAATGTTTCTATCGGTAGTCTTTGTGACTACAATACTTTTATATTCTACGAGAATTTTCTATTCAGTTAAAACTGTGTTCACCATGAGTACTATATTAAAACCAGTATCAGAAACGTTCGGTTTGGAAAAAAATAAATCTGAAATCGAACCTCTTGATCCAGTCCTCGAAGTAAACGAAAATGTAGCGAGCGAGATTTTTGATCGACCCTATGAAGAAGGCGAGTTTGAAGAGATATCACCTCGGATTTTTAGTTTGATAAATATTACGGAGCGTCTGAATTTAGCAGCATTGAATAACGCTATTTATGAGCTTGGAGTAGTTAATCTTTGTTGGCCTGAGATTACTGAGCCAGTGTTTGAAACACGCACAAGTTTTCCAAAAAGTTACTACACAAACAGCACTAAAGAACGCCTTCTATTGGCATACGCAGAAAACTTTAGGCGCCAATACAGTTTTCACTACAAACACAAGTTCCGCAAGCCTTTATTGCTTCAAGTACCTAATGAGTGTGGTCTGCAGGTACGTATAGTGCATAAGTACTACGTGGTGCTCTAAGTTTAGCGCAAAAATTAAATTGTTAAAAATAAAGACGTAAAACAATAATTAAAGTTGTAAGTTCAAACAAAAATTTAGAAACCCTAAACCTTTTTAACTCAATTAGGTACTTACATAGGTACTTTACTTCTAATCATACTTTTAAAAGAATACTTTCTTCTACAAAATATCGCTCAGCAATAAGTACCTAAATTAGTTTTTCACAAACAACAATAGATGGCGCTAGCTGTCACTGATCTTACTACTAATTTCCATTATATTTTAATTGCGGCAGATATTGCAATGGACCTAGTTGATTTGAAATTAAATTAACTGTAAAATTTTTGGTACAGAAAATGGTGTGTACTTCTATCAGGCCGACGAAGCTCTGTTATGCCAGCACAAACACATGGGAGGGAATCGCTAAGCTGGTATCGGACTACTTCGATTATGAGCCTCTTACGAAACCGATGCTGCACGTGAGTACTTCATAATTGATCACAAAGTTTTATGTTGGATTTAAGTTTCAGAAGTATAGTCAAAACTGCTTGTAGAGTTATTTTACTTTTATATTCACCAATAGATGGCGCAACTTGTTCTTTTATTACAGAAAAAAAAACTTCGATTTATGATTTATTTATTCACCTATATTGCAATTTATTATTTAAAATAAAATCAAACTAACCTGGTGGTGTTTGCGTGGTTCATAATCCATAGTACATTTGATGCGTTATGCTGTGGCATCGTTCCCCAATCTCTAAGTTGCGATCCCTTTAGGGGGTCGCGTATCTCAGCAAGTTACTAACTTATATTTAATAAATAAGACTTTTTTTTATCAAAGGTTTCAATATAGCAAACGTGTTTATATTGAGTAAGGCTTTGTAGATCGCGACTTAGGCGACGTTTGGTTGCTATAAAGTTTAATTCAAATGTCATCAATATCATAACTTTAATTTTGACACTTTGAAAGTAAGAGATCGTCTAAAAAATATATCACCAAAAATCCTCCCAATTTTTTTGTGATTAGCCATGAAGAGTGAATCAGAAGACAAAACTGCTTGTTGGATAATAGTAGGCTTTTATAATTATATTTAGTTTATTTGGGGTTGATAATACTTCTAGGTTCCTTTTTTTTCGTATGAGGATATAAGATCAAATATTTGTATACTTAATAGGTTGTGTCAAATAAAACAGATTTTCCATTTAATGTTCAATCAAGTTTAATCATTCAACGTTTTTTCGAGATCACAAACTCTGTGACAAGAGAATCATTTTAATAATCCAATTTTCAATTTTGTACAAAATATCTTCTCTCGAATAATTTTAAGTAGAGCTAATATAATTAACATGAAATGCAAATCAATAATCCTATCTTCAGTGGAAAGGAGATACAATTTTTGAACTTTAGCTAGTAGATATTAATTATATTACACCTCGGTGCGATGTGCCACCGGCCACCATGGACAAACTCTTATAACATTATGATAATACGCTCTATTCATTAGGAATGTACTTACAATATTTAATAATCTCTCAATAATTTATAATTTTGATCACAGTGTCCTTAACTGTTAACTTTAACGTATAATACAATTCCGCGTCGAGACATCGAGAATGTCTACAATATATAAAATACTGAGCAATAGAAAACAATTACACAACGAGTGCCTAGCGCTAACGCAATAGAGTCATCTATATCTTAACAATATTACCTTGTTCGTACGATTGGCACAACGAATACGATCGCGCCCTTTCAATATTTGGTATCGCGACGCGGCGCGTGCCGCGAGCGCGCGCGCCGCCGCGCCGCCCCGCGCGGCACGCCGCTCGTCTACTGCTCGAAAGGGCGCCGTGACTTAGTATTAGTTTGACTTGAGGTAGAACATAGGGATCCGACTATAAACTATACCATGGGTACAACTAGGAATGTAATCGTCAAATGGCAACATACAGCTGTAACTACTTAATCTAAACACGCAACGATGTGCAAGAAAGTAAAGTAGATTGCATCAAAACATCAATCTTACAGCTTCAACTATCAAGTTTATAGATTCGGAGACCGGTCACTAGCGACGTAGTTTCGGCGAAGCGCTTCCGCCGGCTTATCGGAGAACGACGTCGGAGTTCACTCACTTACAACTATTAAGTCTTAAAATTAAAAAGAAAATAATGCATAGCTTTCCTTTTAGAACAAAGAAATTACGCAAATTTGGCTACACATATCACAAGTGAACGCTTACTGGCGACGTAACTATGTACATATAATTGAAATATTCCCTGTAGCGAGCGCGGAGCGGGCCGCCGGGGCGGGCGCGGCGCGGGAGGCGCGGGGAGGCGCGGCGCGGGGCAGGGCGCGGGGTGCCTACTTGCGACGCGCGTGGTCGGTTGGCTCGGCGGGCAGCGCGGCGGCCGGCACGCGGCGCGCGCGCAGGTTGAGCAGCAGCGAGCGCAGCTGGTGCACGTGCATGCGCGTCACGCTGGGGTCGCCGCTCGCCTCCAACCACGCCAGGAACTTGTCCCCGTGCTCCAGCGCCTCCGCCGTGCCCGCCTCCCATTCGCCGTTCGTCGCCTCCACGCCACCCGTCTCCTTACTCGCCACCTGGTTGTTGTTGTTGAACAGAAGGTTGTCGAGCACTGTCCGTGCTTTGGTTTGACTTCTCGAATCTTGGTTCTTGTCAGTAAGCGGCTCCTTGTTCTCTGTGCCGATCTCCGGGCTCGCCGCGGGCTCCGCCACCCGCGGCTCCTTGTTGTGAACTTCGCGGACTTCGTCGTGGTGCCCTCGGGTCGTCGAATGCACCGGACTCGTCGAACTCCTCTCCTCGTCGGCTTTCCCTTTGGTTAGTTGTGAGTACAGGATGTTTTCGGGGGCTTTCTCTTTTGGTACTTGAGAGGCTGATTTTAGTTTGTCATCCGGCAGTGGCATTGCTCCTCCGAATTGTTTGTAGTATTGCCACAACCACGAGTTTCTGTTGTAGTCGAGGTGCGAGTTTATGGGCGCCGCAGGGGCCACCGGTTTAGGAGGTAAACTCGTGTCTGTCTTTCCAAGTTGGAGCGAATGCGCTGTCGTCGTCTGCGCCGTTAGATCGAGCATCGCTTGCTGTGTCTTCAGCCAATACCATAACGTGTCATCCACTGGCTGACTGGTGACGGAGGCTGACGTGCTGTGGTGGCTCGATTTTGAGCTCGTCCGGTACGGATCCGAATGATGTGATTTGCTGCGGTGTTTGCTCGATTCATTCATAGTTAGTACTCCATTGTGTGCGGGCTTGGGAGAACGGACCGAACGTAGCGCTCGGCTCGCGGGCTGGGCGGAGAGCGCGGAAAGGCCTGGGTTGAGTTGAGCAAGGAGCGTTAAGTTGGTGGCGATCTCGTTGAAGCTGAGGCCAAGGTGCGAGTGCGTGAGGCTGGGAAGGTGGGCGAGGCCGGACAGCGGGCTGATGGCGCTCATGGAGACGCTGGCGCCCGGGTCGGGGCGGCGCTCGCGTGGCACGTGCGCTGGCGGGGAGGGCTCGGCGCGTTTGGTGGTGAGCTCGACGGGCGCATCGGCGGGCGGCGTGGCGCGGTGGGCGGCGTGCGTGGTGTGCGTGGCGTGCGCGGCGTGGGTGGAGGCGGCGGGCGTGGTGAGGTCGAGGCCAGCGGCGGGCGGGCTGCGTGGCGGCACGGGCGACTCAGTGCGCGCGCGCTTGTCCGGCGGCTCACCGTCGTTGCTCTTGTCAGTGTCGGGCGAGGAGAGCCGTGAGGTCATGTAGCGCAGCTTGTCCTCGTTCTTGCACCAGCCGCGCAGCGTTGACTCGGGCACGCCGATGTCGCGCGCGACGGACGCTTTGGACTCGCCGTCGTTGACGCGTTGGATGGCCTCGATCTTGTCGCCTGGTGTCAGGGCGCGCATAGGTCGTTTGCCCTTTGTCGCCATAATGGCGTCTCGCTATCTGTAACAAAACATAAACGCAATTAGTCATACAATCCTATTATCGAAACAAATTTGAATTCTACGTGGAAGCTTGCATGATTTCAATCTACGAATCTTTTTATCCTTTAAATGTTAGCTGTGGATCAGCCTTACATCATAAAGTTAAATGTAAGTGGCATACAGATCAATTTGTATAAGATACATAAATATTTACATTTGAATTAGCAACGCACAAGTGTCTGTCAGTATAAATAAAACAATTGTAAAAGTAAGTAATAAAAGAGTTTTCTTCATATATTCCGTTAATCGATAGTTACAATATATATTTTTAAAGTGGCACCAAATAGTTGTAGGTAACAAAATTCTTTAGTTTTGCAACAGTTTTTTGTAGGAAAAGCATTTTGTTGAAATTTGCGGATCGTAATTTTCATTTTATATCTTTTATCGTTACGTTGAAACTGAAATTAATAAGGAAATCTCATACAAAATTGAATAATGTTGAATGAATTTGTTATTTAAGCTGCGGCTTAGGTCAAAATGATAATATGAACAGCAATGCCGGTTGCGAATTCTACAAAAACAAGTCAACGACACCGCGGCTTATCGCGTGATGCAACCAATACAATTGCACAACATAAAATATCATCTGAATCGTAAACCGAGCAGCTTTAGAGCGGACACAGTTAAATGGGCCCGTTTACGCAGCGAGCTATAAAGTTACGAAAAGATAAACAAAAAGAAGACATAAAATTATGACCTACGACAACAGTAGACGGCAAAAGTTGTTGGGTCATTGACACGGTGACCTTGCAAGCGGCTGACGCGCGCTTCACTCGGTCACCGACAGATGGCGCCGCAACATCTATAGTTTGCGCGTTGCATTTTTGTTTTTCTTATCTATTACGTTAATAAAAAGTTTTAATTTACCAATATATATGCTGAAACATTTGTATAGGGTAGCGACTATGCCTTGTATCTGTTTTACTTTGTACTTTTGGGTATAGATCCTAATATTAACAGGTTTATGTTAAATTTTATGACTTATACTTATTTTAAAATTTAGTCGAATCCTAATAATTATTATAGGTGGATACAACTTGAACTTTCCTTAGGGGATACCATTTAATTTCGAAGAGGCGAACTATTAGAGTTTAATTACTACAACCTGTGTTTTTTTTAACACGTCATTTAATGCCTTCAATTATTAATTTTACACGATGCATGATGGTTATTTACGCTGATCAGATTTCAAATTCTCATCGCGGATTTAGTGTACACCAAACAAATTTATCGTAACCAAATTACCTACCTATACATTTTCTGCAAGTCGGTCGTTTAAGTATGTTATTGAATCGTGTTATGTTCCAGAATAGACGTGGGTACAATTATGTTAAAAGGTTACTCAGCAATAAAATTGATTCTAGTTTTTTTATTATTGAAAATCATGTTTCTGCAAATTGCAATACAGACTAGTAAAAAAAGAAGGACTACCTACACGCTGTCATACTATACCGTGATGCCACGTTTATGCATGTGTGAATGAGATACTTAGGGATACCAGATATCGGATATCTGTCATTTGGAGCACTTTTTATGTCAATGTGTGTCATATATTGCGTGTCAAGTTAGCGCTCCTGAGGAGCTTCAACGTCTAGTTAGTGGCGCGGAGTCCTTCTTTTTTTACTAGTCCGTGACTACATAATGTGTCTAACAGTAGATTATATACTGTCTTTGCGTTTCACTTTCGATGTAATTGAATTTTTATGACTTGACAAGTTTTTGTAAATTATCACGTTTTTATAATTTAAGCAGAATAATTTCTGTTACAATCACTCGGCAAATTTTATAAGATGATGGTGAACGCCTACCTATTTTTTATAAAATTTTCCTTAAAATTTCACTAAATTAGGACGAATTTAAGATCATGTATTAAAGTTACATACTAGTTTTGAGTAATTTAGATTTTTTTTTCACTTTTTATGTACTTTTGTTACTTTTATCCACAAATTTGATCACAAAACAATCTTCAAAAATGCGTTAAGTACGTTATTATTTTCTTGTTACGATTATACTCAAAATAAATATCCAACAAAGAAGATCACACAATGTGATTTTTTTTACGAAAGGAACTTCATTCGAATAATAAATTTCACCAGAACTTGTCCTAAAACGTTTACAAACGCAACTAAGGTAAAGTAACCCGGCACGGTGCAAGTTACAATTTCGCGCACAGTTTGCGAGCGGTACACTGATTTTTCGAACACAGCATCGGAGAAACGTAAAGTTTGCAACTTACTTGCGAGCCGGCGGCACGTGTGGCGTGTTTACAGTGTTGACAGCTCAGCCGTTTTGCAATATTACAAACAGCCGTGAATGGGGAACTCCAACCAATAAAAATATAGCACGGATGCGCAATGCGCGGCACAAGTTTCAGTTAGTGTTTCACAGAAGTCGATCACGAGCGAGCGCGAGTGGCGGCGCGGAGACGAGTTCGCGGGGCGTGCGTCGCGGAGCGCGCGCGGCGACTGTGTGCCCGCCGTGATAAGACCCGGCTCGCGGCCCGCGTCCGCGGCCGGCCGCTCCTCTCCTTTGTGTCCGTCCGGCCCCCGCGCCCGCGCCACCCCCCGCGCCGCTATCTCGCCACCTCCGCGGCGAACCTCGTAAACAACCTACCTATCCTCGAACACGATTAATTATGTACTAATTTCACCGACGCATCGGACCGACGCCAGAAAAAATCGCGCCATTTAAACTTTCCCGGTGCGAAGTTCCGAGATCGCGCGTTCCACAACTTTTCCAAGTGCTCAACTTTGCGTCGTAATATCGTCTCGCGACCGTCTACAAAGTATCTAAATAGTTACCAACTAATTACGATTGTCTGTCTTTGTTCTTTTTCTCGGAAGCGAGCGTGAGGTCGTTTGAATAGACGAGCTTTATTCATATTCATATTTTGATGCTACGAGATTTCGTAGCGTGTTGTGCTACGCTCGGTATTTTGTTTACAACTTGTGGCGGCTTTTTAGTCGCCGGCTTCAATCGAGTTTCTGATGCGGCTTGTAGTTTGTTACGTGTTATTAAATTATGAGTTGGGCTTCGTCTTTGTGAATCGACAAAACAGGTTTTAATTATAATGCACTAATAGCACTTGGGTTATATAAGCGGAGGCGACCATCGCGAAGCAGGTAGTCGTTCTATAGGCGTTAGCGCCGGCTCTTTTGAAACGATATTAGATAACAAAATAGAAGCTTAGTCACACATTTCGTCAGCGCGCCCGCCGCTCTGATATTGGACGTATTGTCTTCGCTCTACATTTTATAGCTCTACTTAGAAGAGGGCTTATGTATTTACCTTTTACCTCGTGTTATTTCTATTTTATTCATGTTGTACTAGCTTCTGCCCGCGGTTTTGATCGCGTGGTACATCGATGAAACATAGCCTATATGTTATTCGGGTGTATGAGCTATATTATTCTAAAGTTTTATTAAAATCCATTCAGTAGTTTTTTGGTGAAAGAGTAACAAACATCTATCCATACTTACAAACTTTCGCATTTATAATATTAGTAGGATAATATAACATGGAATTTAGTTGACATCGTGGTAGTTGTTTGTGACCTAATTTGACTTTTAACTTATTTACCTATGTATATAAAGATGTGTGTTTTATTAGTACTAAATACGGAGTCCTTTTTTATCCTATACAATAAAGCGTTTACGAGCGAGTTTATTTGAAATTTTTTTTTCATACTTTTATTGTTGTTAAATTAATTGTTCGATTATTATGGTATAGTAATGGGATACTGAATCGTTTATAATCTTCTATTATTAGATAAGTAATATCACTTATATTGAAGTGTATAAAATATGTCGTTGATTGCAGTCTTATGTTGTGTATGCTAGCGTGTTTGGTGTAAACAAATTTATCAATTGTAGTGATACAACTTAATAAACAATCTCTGATAAATGCCGACGTGTGGTGACGTTATCTGTCAAATGTTTGACTACATTGCGTTTTGTATTGTATAAGTAGTTACTGTCTTTTGTCCCTAATTGTGTCCGAATATTTTATATGCATTTCGTTATAAGAATATGGTTTTATTTGTTTGTCTCTGCGCCATTAATCGCCGGGGGATAAAATATTGTACCTACATAGTTATATTTAAAGTATAGTAAATGTTAGCGATTTACGAAATGTTATGGTAATTTGAATACATAACAAATAAGCAGACACTAAATATTAATGTAGGTGCAGGAAGGGTTTTCAATACTATATTATAATAGTACCGTTTGTTATTGGTAAATAGTAATTATGAAAGTTCTAATATATTATTATGTAACATTAGTTAATCTTTTATTTTACCGGTAAGGTCAGCTGGTCATCGGTGAGCCTAATAAATTTTTGACACAGGTGAATAGCTAGCTAGAAAAGGGATGGTCGTTAATTATTACAAATGTTGTAACATAACGTAACTGGAGGCTTAAGCGTTTCCCATTACCAAGCCGTATTACAGTTATCAACAAAATTACTAGTTAAATTATCTCTGTTCCTAAGAAACACTTGCTAAGCATCCCGCTAAACTGCGCATTACGCGTAAGATCTCGTGCCCTCAGCCTCCAGGGGTGAGGAAAAAACGACATTTGTCCTTTTCCCATTGTGTTAAGGTTTAGTTTGGCGTGGCTGTGTTGGTGGCGGTTTTTGCTGTCTCCCCGGCAACCGGGCCGCCCCCGGGGCATCCGCGACTGGCCGCGGTCTCCCGGGACGGACATACCTACCTGTCCTGGAGAACGTTTAAGTCTTTGGCGGTGGCGCGAGAATGATTAATCAATAGAAAATATCAGTTTGCTTTTTACTAGTTTTTAGTCAAACAATGAGGCTATTTAGAGCTAACTCACGTCGCTCAAAAATTCGTATCTATACTGGCTGCAATGGGATCGATTTGAGGTTTGTTTTGAAGTAATAAAAGGCAAAATGTATTTAACCGCTAAATATAGTTATATTAAGATTATTAAGTACAAAATGTTTCACAAAATTTAATATCGCAGTTTTATTAGTAGGTAGCAAAAGTCAGTTTAATTTAAATTTGTATAGTTGACTTAACATCAATAATCATGTCACACATGCACTGAAACATGGTATTCCATCTGCATTGTGGATCTTCAAGAGGTCACAGGAGATTTTACTAAAGGATAATCGAGGACCTACTCAAACAAAGAATCTGTTACATTGATTTTAACCCATCACAGTTAAGGACACTATTTGGTGAAGTATTTAAGTGCCTTACAGGTTGTAGGTAGGTATAACAAATAGCCTTGTATGAAAGCTGAGCAGTTTCGCATAACAAGATAACCCGACTATCGCTAAACGTTTCTCTGTAGCACCGAACAACATACAATGTAAGCTTCTTGTAGTACTTAGTTAGTCAAATTATGTACCGTACATTTTGCCGGGATGCTTAGATTCCCGTATCCCTAAACCGGGAATTAGATACGCGGGAGATTGTCTTTTTGCCGCCCCCGCGTCGGATGGGCGGTGGAGACCGGTCCTAAGGGCCTTAGGCCCTGGATAGCACTTTAAATGAAATTACTGTTAATGGCTTGGAATAGGATGTGGTAAAACAATATGGCACTTTGAGCGGTGGAAGCTTTATGGTAAGACACGCGACATAGTACGAGGGGTGTTGGTTCAAACCCGGACACATACCTCTCTCATATGGATATGTAACGTGTAAACATGATCCTATATAATTTCCCGTGGATTAAGGTTAAGTAGTTCAGATGGTCGCCAGACTTGCTAATTCTGGGATTATTATTAGGAGTAGGTACAGGAAAAAAATTATTTCGAAATATACAGGACTAGCTTCTACCCGCGGCGTTACTCGAGTGGTATAGTTTATGTGTTATTCTAATGTTTATGCTATACTATTGGTAAGTTTCATTACACTTTTTACGTGAAAGAGTAACAAACATTCACACATCCATACAAACTTTCGCGTTTATAATATTAGTAAGATAGTAAGATTTATACATCAACACGAGCGAAGCCGCAGAATAAACTCAATTTGTCGTGTATTATTCAAAAGGTAGCATTTTTGCACAGTTATCGGCATTAACGATTTAATGTGCCTTTTTAAGCACGGATGAGGCGACGAGACGAGACGTAGGCAATTGCCTAATCTACCTCATGGATAATTCGGCCCTGACTGGTGAATATCTAAGCTAGTCAGAGAGGATAGTAAAGGCGTTGAAAGTGCTAAAACAAGTACTTAATCTAGCCGTGAGGTTGAGCGCGCTGCGGCCCTGGCGCGCCCTTGAGCGCGTAGCCGAGCTACAAGATTAGAGAAATTAACCACATTCATATGCATGAATGTTTTTAACTATGTACATATGTATGTGAGCATGTACACGATATTTTTGTGTTCACGTAGAAGTCTCGAGAAAGAACTTTTTACTGAGTGCGACTTTATTCAAGTGTTGCGTTTGTGTTACATACCAAAGGCTTAATGCAGACGTAGGAATTACAAAACTTTGTTGATTTGGTTGATATTCCTAAGGCGATTTTACTGTGAGATTAACAAAGGACAGTAAATATTCTCATTTTGAATCTGGGTGATATCACTCAGATAAATAAAGAGGAATAATTATTTTGCTCGGTACATAGCATTTAACTGTTGCACCCATATTTGAAAACATTATATTTATTTTTGGCTGAATGTGGATAAAGGGACCAACTGCCCCTTTGACTCTGCCTACCCCTACGGGGATTATGGGCGTGATGTTATGTATGTATGTATGTATTATTTTTGTTCAAGATCGATCGTGATCCAATAACGCTAGGATGATGATGATGATGATGATGATGATGATGATGATGATGATGATGATGATGATGAACGTGTTAGTTAAAGAAGGAGCGTATTTATATCACGTTAGTATTGTTATAAACTACAAATACACTGGCTTCACTTGGTTATCTTCTCATCTCCCCATCATGAAGTTTAAACTTCCAAAAACTTCTGACTTTATTCTAAAAAACTTCAGTGCTTTGACATCAAAAATAATTTAGCATTTAGTTGTTTCAACACGCATATTATTTACGATTTAGCAGTTGTGCTCCACACTTACTCATATCATATTTGTCACCATTGGTACGCTCGGGGAAGGATGGCACATATTCCTCGCAGCGATAATTTACTGAGATAGGGACACGCGTGGATTACAATGTCGTCATCGTCTTCCTGGCGTTGCGTCCCGTTCTTGGGTAAGTCCTGGGTTTATGGAGTCTGATAATTGCATTGAAATGATTATTTGTTGTTTGTAACTTTTTGCTAGGGGACCAGAATATTTGGGACATGCTTACACAACCAATTTATTGGAACGAGCTTCCTCGCGATGTCTTTCGTCATTGCTAGTTTGGTGATGTATGTAAGATCCTAAATCTTATCGCTTCCTCTACAGATCTTATCTTTCAATGCATGTCTGTCGGTTTAGACTGCCAGCTCGTCGCCTACGCAATTTTACGAAGAGTGTACATACAGACACACATATATTATATATCATCACGCCCGTAATCCCCGATGGGGTGGTCAGAATCAAAGCGGCAGGTAGCCCCCTTAACCATAGACGGCCAAAATATAAAACTAGGCCTAACTAGGGTCAGATGGGATGTTGTAAAAATGTAGTGAGAAGTAGCTAGCTCGTCGCCTGTATAATCACACTCCCAAAACCCGATACACAATTAGTAGCCATGTACGACATGCTAGACAAGGAACACAATCTTTTTTTTAGCGCCCAGGCCAACATGAGACGAAGAGTGTACCGATTTTATGAGTCACTACTACCTACCTACTACTTTATAAGTCAGCTATGGTGTCGGGTAGGGGCGCGGCGCGGCTCGCTCGCGCTGCAGCGCCAAGGTCGCGCCCGCGCCGATATTGAATAATGGATACAGTTTTTGTGCGGCTCTAGCGAAACGCCGGCGGAGCCAACCTTCCAAATAACAGTAAGGGATTTCACTTCGTCTTTATTTCGTTGTTGGCTATACAGCGAGACTTAGTCCTGAAGCAGTAGCATGCGCCACGTGAAATGAGGAATTTGGGCGAGTGTTGAAACAGCAAAGCAAGTTTGTAACCCAAATAATCACTATATTTTTTGGAGAATGAGTCGCAGGTTTGACTGATGACATCCCTTGTGGATACCTAAAAAAGTTTGAATTCTCGATTCCTACATACATAACATCACGCCCATAATCCCCGAAGGGGTAGGCAGAGTCAAAGGGGCAGCAAGCCCGTTTAACCACATTCAGTCAAAAATAAATCTGGGATGGGTTAGATGGAAAATTGTGAGAAAGTAGTGACAACTGGCTAGCTTGTCACCTACACAAACACATACCTAAAACCTGATATACCATTAGTCGCCTTTTATGACACGCTAGGCAAGAAGCACAGTTGGCACATACTTTTTAAGTACCAGACCAACATGGGACTTACTCGATTCCTAATTATGTAGCTAGTTTAGAGATTAGATGAAGTTGTGACTGTTCCGAAAAGCTGTCATTCGAGTGATGGCTTTTGCGGTCTTGTTATGTTGTTCTGTCAGACTTTTACGCCAGGTTAAAGGTTATATTTAATTTACTATGTTTCTCAACCTTACTGTAATTACTCAATCCGACTTTCGATTCATGTCCTATCTCACTGCCTTCGATTTCACTGTGACTTCTTATTGTTAACTTGCGCTGCGCTCTGTACAATCCTTATAACTATAAGTATAATGCACTGGGAAAACCCGGCAACTTAGCTCCCTCAGACGGCAAGAAGTGAATGATTAAGTTTTCTAAAGTATTAATTAAGGTTATGACTCCGGTCTGGGTGTCTTAGAATGGTCATTATGTGCCGTTTGATAAAGATGATGACGTGCTACTAGCTAGCTTGGTCAATGGTCTCACGTGAGTCAAGAATTTATGATGGCAAATAAATGTATATTACCTACATTTATATTTCGTAATGTTTTGCACAGTTTTTGAACTACAAGTTCAACTCAGCTTTATTTTTTTGGCTAAATACGATTTAAGGAACTTTATTCTGCCCACCTCTTCGGGGATTGCGGGCGTGGTTATATGTACATTAATAATACATATGTATGTATATATCGTGTTCGATGTGGAGTGTTCGTTCGGTCGTCTTTTGTTAACGTCGAAGGCATGCAGTCCGCGCAGTCCGCGGGCCGTAATAAGGTTTTCAATTAAGCCCTCAATTGCGAACAGGTCAGGTGCGGCCTTTGTCGCGACTCTTGCGCCGAGCGCGGCCGCTCCGGCGCTGTTTATCGAGAGCCGGCTAGCGGTAGCCGTGGAGTAGGTAAGTTTTTGCCGCGACAGGGCTGCCTCAGACGATAATTGAAGGAATTACACATGCAACGGAATGTACATTTGATTTCGAAGCATGTTGCCGCGGTTGTGTAGTGGAAACAGCATATAATGAATGTACAATAAGAGCCGATACGAAAAATATGATTCATAAATAAATTTATAAATGTATGTATATGATGAATTGTATAAATTAATTTGATTTGCATTTGGGTGTGCTATGTTAAATATTCCATGTCAAATATTAACGGAATTCATATCCGCGCGGTTGATTTTATGGCTACCGATCCTAACCAAGAGACCAGCAAGACTACCATGGATGACAATCAAGCGTTAGAATCACCGAAGCTGAGTAGAGGTATCAACCCAAGTAACACACAAGCATGATAACAGTACTAATGCGACTCATAACACAGTTAATAGTTACGTAACATTTGTGTTACAGTTAAGGAAATAGCTAAATTCTGACTAACGTTGTATTACGGCTATTATAATTTTTTAAGCTTAGTAAAATTTGTATAATTTCGGCTTCTTTCTTAAGGCTTAGTAATAACTTTTATTCTCAATATTACACAAACGTTTCTAAGCTTACAGAGTTTCACATAGCTTTAATTTGCATAACAGTAAGCTAAAAGATAACAAGCTGAATAAACGTAATGTACAATACTATTATACAAACATTATTAAGCTTATTGCTGTTAAAAATGCTATATTCTGTATAAAGTACCCTCAGCAACTAGATGCTGAATAATAGTGTTAAAATTCGGTTTTAAAATGCTTGTATCTGAATAACAGCTTTAATATTATTTTGAAATCTTATAAGGTTCTTTATTTTGCGAATTATTCAGCTGCTGATAAAAAGTATTTTCTGGGTTCTAATTAAGCTTATATTGGTATAAAAGAAATGTAGACATAGTTTATAACTCTCTTACACATACTTCTATTCTTATACCGAAACTAGCAGTTTTAAAGTTAGTTAAACAGTATTTACACAGAAGAATGCTGAATATTGCTTTATTTGTAGATATTTATTAAACGTTAGTTGTTGTAAGTTGGGCGTAGGCAGCATAGTGTTTAGTAAACTAGCTGTGGAAGAAAGCGGTCAAGCTAACCTTAACAGTCAAGTGCGATCGTACGTAGAAGAGTGTTCCGTACCCGCAATTTCATATACAGACTGTGTGGGTGACGATGATTACACATCTAGTGGAGATGAATCAGATGAGAATATTAACGAATTCAAAAATACGCGCGGTCCGAATCATTTTATTCTAGCGTTTTGTATTTGTAGTACATTCAATGCGGTAGTATAAATCTACCTTTTGTTGTGTCCGAGGTTTTGAATTTGTATAGTATACTCAAATTATGTGTCATTATGATATTATTAATACGTATCTTTAAATAAAAAAACTATTGTATACCTATCTATATTGTAATCTGAATGTCGAAAACGGCTCCAAGAATTTTCATAAAATTTAGTATGTAGGGGGTTTCGGGGGCAATTAATCTATCTAGCTAGGTTTAATTTTGTTTTAGGTTTCCGTTTATCTATACTTATAATAAATCTGTAGAGAGGTCAATTCTGTACATGAAATATATTTTCAAAATAACTATCAGGGGGTGATTAGTGATCGATACTGATGCCAAAAATGCAATCAGTAAAATTTTTGTCTGTCTGTCTGTCTGTCTGTATGTCTGTATGTTCCTTTTAGAAACAAAGACTACTCGACGAATTTTAACGAAACTTGGTACAATTATTCTTCATACTCCTGGGCAGATAGTATACTTTTCATCACGCTACAATCAATAGGAGCAGAGTAGTAACGGGAAATGTTGGGAAAACGGGAGAAGTTACTCCATTTTTAAGCTTCCGTCGCGTGTGCAGCCTTAATGATTAAAGTTACATAGAAATCATGTATGACGGAAATAGTCTATATAATATTAACCATAAACGCGGGTGACACCGCTGGCACAGCTAGTGTAGGTATAATATCCGTTTGTTTTCAGACAATGAAAAATTGCTACATTATCATTAGAATAGATGGGGAACCAAAAGAGACCTCGTTTCTTTTCCATTTTTAGCATTTTAATAAGGTATGCAGTACATACGAGTAGTTAACTCAAACTAGACATAGGTACGTAAGTTGAAAAAAAAAAAACATGATTACCACAGCTTTTTTTCTAAATAAAACAAAATAAAAAAAATATTTTACATCCTTTTTACGTTAGATTGGTATACCTAAATAGCTTTAATTCATTTGCTTAATTATTTTTTTTTTATTTAAGTGAAATGATTGCATTATATAATAGTTAAATAATAAAGTTCGATCGATCACCTAATCATTTTTCCACGAAATTCTAGTTTTTGATTATTCTGTTTTGAACCCTAATAAGCTGTTTAATAAAACATGTGAACAAATACTCAACTGTTATTCAGAAATTATTCCGCCATACCGCGCTTTGCCAAATAAAGGCTTAATATGTGACGAGTCAAAACTATTATTCAGCAGCAGCTCGGTAAAACAGCTCCGTGAGCAGCTAATAATCAGATTTATAGGAATCGCCATTATAACCTCAAAAAAAAATGTTTTTGGAATTGTTTTTGCTATCAAATGCTGTGTTTTATTAATTCAGATACAAATTCGAGTATTATACATAAACTAATTATTACTTTTAAAACACTAAAATAAGGAATTACGCTAAAAGTTTTTTTTTGCCTTATTTCTGTCTTGTACATTAACTTATTTCTATCATTAAACTTCGATATTGAAGCGGCGCGTAAAACCAATAGTTACAGGACATACGTTATTGACGACAAAATTACTTGCGCAATATTATTTTACTTGTATAATAGCTAAAACTCGTATTTTTAAAAATTACTTAACAATTCCAAGTATTCATTCCGTCCACATTAATATCTTAATAAATATTAGTGATGTCAACAATTTCTTGAAGGAAACACACATTTTGTTTGAAATAGTGTGGTACAAATGTGCTTATAGCTGAGTAGTTTTTGAATATCACAGCCACAAATATTTATCTGAATAAACATGATAAAACATCTGTGTATAAGTAACGACTGCCGTTTTTCAGACGTTATTAAGCTATGTGGACAATTACATTGCTACTACTCAGATTTTATATTGCTATTATTCAAATTAAAGCATTTAAAAGTGTGCCCAATTTGCTTGAATAAGAGCTGAGTACACGTTTACTCAGACATTAATCAACAGCTTTTTAAGCTTATCGCTCCCGGGTTTGCTGTTACTAAGACCTTATACTGCTATCTGTGTTACTTGGGAACAACCAAGTACGTGACGTTCGATACTTTAGAATCGCGAGTAGTCCTATAAACATATCGCAGCTTTAAGACAACGACACTTTGATTAATAACAAATAAAAGGGTTGTCGTTGGTTGTCAATGTTTTCGGGTAGCGCTGAGCGCGGGCGCGCGGCCGGTTGGCAACCTTGGCGGCGCGGAGGCAGCGAGGCGAGGCGAGGCGAGGCCACACAAAGGCCCTCCGCGCCACGTCGCGATTTACGACGCGTCGCCCGCACTGTATTTCGGGCATTGGCGGTGGGCCCGGAGCGATAAGCGCAGATGCGGCATCTGTTCTCAAAGGGATGTATTAATTCAACGCTGCGACTTTGACGCACATTTCGATGTACAATATGGATATTGTCTGCGTTAAATGTCGTGCGGCGTCGTTGTATAATGGAATCGAGGAAGGAATGTTTGGTTTGTGCCGTGAGCAATTATATAAATGAGTCATCGTTGGACGCCCAGGTGGTTAGTTTGTTAAGGATAAGCTTCCAGGAAATTGTTGGGTGATCCGAATATTGGGTCGAAATAATGGCAGATAGCTAAATTAGGTAAACTGATGCGTTGGCAATACTATATTAGTATATTGGTAAATAGTAAATACTTGGTAGAAATGAGTTGTGCGAATTGACAAGTGACAAGTTCCAGTAGGTATAGACCAACATTCATTGCCTATTTGATGTGTGCTATTGAGAATTATGCTTGTTTATGAGTTATTCTGTGCAACGGACGATATATTTGCATCTTTTTGTGACAGCAATTGCTGTTTATCATAGTGAACAATATGGCATTACCCGAACCCAAAACAAGTGTTATTTTTTCGAATAAGGCGCTAAATTACGAACGCAACGCGACCGTTCGATTTTTTTCTTTCGACATCTGCACAGTCCGCTTGGGCGTGTCCAAAAAAGGTTGGCTTCTCGGTTCCGGCGCACGTTCTCTAGTGATTTTGTTATCGGCGACGCGGCGGCACCCCCGGCGACATCCGACGCCGCGCCATTACCGCCCCCCCGCCCCCCTCCGCGCTCATTAGCCCGACGTGGCGCGAGCCGCGTGCTGCACCCGCCTCGCGTAAGCCGACTTGAATTTTTAGACGTACGTCTAGCTGGCGGCCATGTTGATTCTCTGCGAAGATTCCAGAGCTGAGCGCTGCGGGGAAATGGATTGGATGGAGATTGCCTCGCTTGTTTGATGATTCGAACTGCTCTGTTGAAATTACTTAAATACTACCTACTTAGGTATCCATTATTATGTAGGTGCTATCCTAATACCAACGGGTTACCTAATTATCTTAAGCCTATACCATATGGATGACTGATTGTTATTGTAAAGTGATTTTCCACTGTCTTAAAAGTCGACTAGGAAAAGTTTGCTCAAACAACTTTTGGGAAAATGTCTGAATCTGGTTGTTATAATGTCCCAAATGAAGGGTTCAAATGCATGGTTGATGAATGAATACATAATTTTCACGTTCCTAATTCATAACGTCGAACTTTAATCTTGAACAAGGTTGTGTTTCAAAACAAAGAAAGTCCCCGCTTTGATGCGACCGGCGCAGACCTGACACTGTGTGTGTATGTGTATATGTGTGGTGTGACCTACCTATCTGTCAGCACGCGTTAAGATCACATACACGCACAAGGATGGAGAGGAAAATTTCAGCTCGACTCAGCTCAGTAATCAACAATCACAACTCATTAATGGCCTATTTAAGTCAGACTGAGGGAAACATTAACTTATCGACAAATTGAACCAACTCCTTGAGAACGTTACTCGGTTTATACTAAAACAAAAGTACGTAGTTTATTACAAAACACGAGGCTGCGTTTTAAAATCCCACGTACTGTAGGGAATACATATCGGATAGTTTTGTTTTATCTGACTATCAGACATCAGTCTTAGGGCAATCAGAAATTAAGACACTTTTCCTCAATAATTGAATATAGAAAACTTGTATATGGCCATATCGGAATCTACAAAATTGTTTACGAATTGCCGTGATTTTTTTAACTACCTATCTACAGATTTAATAATCTTAATATAATACTATTGTATTTAGTAGGTATAAGTGTTATAAAGCTTTTCTTGTATTGTATTAAGTGTAATTAATTACTAGGCACAGGCAACTTTATAAAGTCTAATATAAATTAAAGTTTACCCTACCTATGTATTCGCTCATTTGTTTTGTCAAATAGTCTTTAATTGTTGGTATGCCTACCTCACAAACTAAATAATCAATAATTAAACATTCCTATAGCTTTAAAATATACATACCAATGCCAAAAATGCTTGTGGTTTGATTACGCATAAATATGAAATTCTGAAAATCCATTAGGTAGTGCCTTATTTAATGAAAATCGTTCATAACAGTAGTCTCACTGACTACTTTAGTGTGCGTTGTTGAAAATGAATCACGTTAGACAATCAATAGACATAGATAAGTAAAGTTTGTAGCAAATAAACTCCTGCACATTCTATTTAGTTCGATTCCATCGGTTGCTATGGCAACGCGCAGCTATGATAAGGTGACGTCGCCTGTGCCATTTATTGTAAATGACGTCACTAAGTGTCAGTAGTCACTTTATCCGATACGGGAAAACCGCGACGACCGACAGTTTACGTTGTGGTTGCGAAAATCTAAGTTTGTAAATTATATGTAGTATTTTTAATCCTTAATTTACCCACGAATTCGCATTGTTGCATCGGTCCAATTGGTCGTAATTTCCCACTACTTATATTGGCAGTACGTTGAATAGTACTACTGGGAATACTACTACATACTATGTTTACTCGTATGTTTAGTTTTCTTCTTCAGTGCGTCAGTACTATGTTTCTTTACAAGTCGTTGACTGCTTTAATCCTCGATTTGTCGAATCTAACAATAAAATTAAAAGCGACTGTCATCTGACCTTCATAACCCTTAGACTAGACAATTTGGCTCAGGGTTAGATCCGTAGTTTCATTTGACTGCACCAATTTCTATACGATGTTTTCCTTGATCTTCGAGCTAGTGATATGAATATAAAAAAATATTACTGTACATACATTTTAAAAATCTGGATCTGAGGAGTTCTGTGGTCCTTATCTAATTAGCACCGCTCCATTATATATCATATTATCATTATCCTAGGCAGCATGGCACTCACAAATAAAACTGGTCTGGGTTAGATGGAAAATTGTGAAAAAGTAGTGACAAGTGGCTAGCTTGTCGCCTAACACAATCATATACCCGAACTCCATATACCATTAGTCGCCATTTACAACATGCTAGGCAAGAGACTCAGTTGGTACTTTTTAAGTCTCAGACCAACATGGGACATGCGACATGAAGGCATTTTATCCACTTCCTGGTTGTTTAACACTGTCCTGTGGTTTTTGTTAAATCCATTTGAGGAATCACTGACCCTGATAATACAGTTTTTACTAGTTTCGGGGTCAGGGGTCCAAGTTTTTGCGACTTTAAAAAATAAAACAAACCCTAGATTAACATAATTTTTCTAATTACATGTTATTGTAAACACTGGGTTATGTAAATAAAAATATTATATTATTTTTATTATTTGTTGTGGCAAGGCATTTTTGGATGTTTATTTATTTTCATACAATTTCCCAGTAATTACATTGGTAGAGCGCTCAGTAGGACTACTGGGAATAACTTGCACGGCGTTTGGGGTGGCAATAATATGTTCTGTTTGTTTTCTGTCTGTCGTAGCCCAGTTTGCGTATACCGGTCATATGCACATAGCAGCATGCATACAGTTGTCTAGCGGTGGACGAGTGGCATTTGGCCGCCCGCGCCTATTATGTGTGTGGTGCCGCGTTGAACGGCCCATTTGAACTGGGATTTACACCGAACGACCTTCAAGTGAATTGTTTTGTTTTGTGTTGGCGTCTTTGTCGGCGTACGTGTACGTGTGGGAATGAGTATAAGCGTTTGCTGTGTTGCTGCGTTGCATTATAATTGCAGAAAAGATAGACAATTGTTCAACGATTTGTATAACGTATCATATCATTAACTTAATATACATAAACCTCGTAATAGCTCATAGCAGAGGTAAGTTGCTTAATGCTTGCCTCCTAATTACGCAGCACGGACAAGTAAAAAAAGAATGACTCTGCGCCACTAACTAGATGTTTAGGCATCTGCGGAGCTCCAACTTTACACACATTGACATAAGCGCTCCAAATCCGCTAAAACATCTCACTCGCATAAGGGTGGCTTCACGCTGTGGTATGACACCGCGGAGTCCTTCTTTTCTACCAGTCCATTTTACGTATTAGGTAAAGTTGCTCAGGGTTTTTCTGTTATTGTCGTTCCATGTAAAGGTGTCTCCGTCTGCTGATCTGATCAACATCATATGATCTTTGATTGCTGCGATACCGCTCGCTTTGTTTAGCGCGGGAGGACGTGCATCACCCGCCCGGGCGTGGGCTCCCGCCATCTTGTGTCGATGACCGTTAGTGCCATCGCGACGCGCAACATGTTGTGTTGAGCTGTTGATGGGAAGATTAAACTTTTTGATGGTTCTTGCAATCCCTGTGCTCTTTAATTTATTAGAAAGTTACAGGCTAGATAAATTATAAGGTAATAAATAAGATATAAATAAATATGTGGAAACCTACTTGTTTTGTTCTTTATATGCTACATATTTTGTTTTGGTGTCCTTGTGCTGTCTTCAATTGAAATAATGAGATGATGAATATGAATGTATAACGTAAACTATCAAGGATAGACAAGACAGGGTTTTAGGAAGATTCGTTAGCTTGGTTTTGGAAATTCTAGTAGTTTTTTGTGTTGGCATTATTATGGTGTAATGATATCCTCTAGTCAATGATATCAGCCAATTTAATGGTGCCATATTTACTATTTTCCCGATCTTGTCGTCACCATTCAGTGGTCATTACGCGTTTGTATATCAATGTCCCCATTTAAAGCTAACCCAAGTAACACAGATAGCAGTATAAGGTCTTAGTAACAGCAAACCCGGGAGCGATAAGCTTAAAAAGCTGTTGATTAATGTCTGAGTAAACGTGTACTCAGCTCTTATTCAAGCAAATTGGGCACACTTTTAAATGCTTTAATTTGAATAATAGCAATATAAAATCTGAGTAGTAGCAATGTAATTGTCCACATAGCTTAATAACGTCTGAAAAACGGCAGTCGTTACTTATACACAGATGTTTTATCATGTTTATTCAGATAAATATTTGTGGCTGTGATATTCAAAAACTACTCAGCTATAAGCACATTTGTACCACACTATTTCAAACAAAATGTGTGTTTCCTTCAAGAAATTGTTGACATCATTCATATTTATTGAGATATTAATGTGGACGGAATGAATACTTGGAATTGTTAAGTAATTTTTAAAAATACGAGTTTTAGCTATTATACAAGTGAAATATATTGCGCAAGTAATTTTGTCGTCAATAACGTATGTCCTGTAACTATTGGTTTTACGCGCCGCTTCAATATCGAAGTTTAATGATAGAAATAAGTTAATGTACAAGACAGAAATAAGGCAAAAAAAAACTTTTAGCGTAATTCCTTATTTTAGTGTTTTAAAAGTAATAATTAGTTTATGTATAATACTCGAATTTGTATCTGAATTAATAAAACACAGCATTTGATAGTAAAAACAATTCCAAAAACATTTTTTTTGAGGTTATAATGGCGATTCCTATAAATCTGATTATTACCTGCTCACGGAGCTGTTTTACCGAGCTGCTGCTGAATAATAGTTTTGACTCGTCACATATTAAGCCTTTATTTGGCAAAGCGCGGTATGGCGGAATAATTTCTGAATAACAGTTGAGTATTTGTTCACATGTTTTATTAAACAGCTTATTAGGGTTCAAAACAGAACAATCAAAAACTAGAATTTCGTGGAAAAATGATTAGGTGATCGATCGAACTTTATTATTTAACTATTATATAATGCAATCATTTCACTTAAATAAAAAAAAATAATTAAGCAAATGAATTAAAGCTATTTAGGTATACCAATCTAACGTAAAAAGGATGTAAAATATTTTTTTTATTTTGTTTTATTTAGAAAAAAAGCTGTGGTAATCATGTTTTTTTTTTTCAACTTACGTACCTATGTCTAGTTTGAGTTAACTACTCGTATGTACTGCATACCTTATTAAAATGCTAAAAAGGGAAAAGAAACGAGGTCTCTTCTGGTTCCCCATCTATTCTAATGATAATGTAGCAATTTTTCATTATCTGAAAACAAACGGATATTATACCTACACTAGCTGTGCCAGCGGTGTCACCCGCGTTTATGGTTAATATTATATAGACTATTTCCGTCATACATGATTTCTATGTAACTTTAACCATTAAGGCTGCACACGCGACGGAAGCTTAAAAATGGAGTAACTTCTCCCGTTTTCTTAACATTTCCCGTCACTACTCTGCTCCTATTGATTGTAGCGTGATGAAAAGTATACTATCTGCCCAGGAGTATGAAGAATAATTGTACCAAGTTTCGTTAAAATTCGTCGAGTAGTCTTTGTTTCTAAAAGGAACATACAGACATACAGACAGACAGACAGACAAAAATTTTACTGATTGCATTTTTGGCATCAGTATCGATCACTAATCACCCCCTGATAGTTATTTTGAAAATATATTTCATGTACAGAATTGACCTCTCTACAGATTTATTATAAGTATAGATAAACGGAAACCTAAAACAAAATTAAACCTAGCTAGATAGATTAATTGCCCCCGAAACCCCCTACATACTAAATTTTATGAAAATTCTTGGAGCCGTTTTCGACATTGAGATTACAATATAGATAGGTATACAATAGTTTTTTTATTTAAAGATACGTATTAATAATATCATAATGACACATAATTTGAGTATACTATACAAATTCAAAACCTCGGACACAACAAAAGGTAGATTTATACTACCGCATTGAATGTACTACAAATACAAAACGCTAGAATAAAATGATTCGGACCGCGCGTATTTTTGAATTCGTTAATATTCTCATCTGATTCATCTCCACTAGATGTGTAATCATCGTCACCCACACAGTCTGTATATGAAATTGCGGGTACGGAACACTCTTCTATGTACGATCGCACTTGACTGTTAAGGTTAGCTTGACCGCTTTCTTCCACAGCTAGTTTACTAAACACTATGCTGCCTACGCCCAACTTACAACAACTAACGTTTAATAAATATCTACAAATAAAGCAATTTTCAGCATTCTTCTGTGTAAATACTGTTTAACTAACTTTAAAACTGCTAGTTTCGGTATAAGAATAGAAGTATGTGTAAGAGAGTTATAAACTATGTCTACATTTCTTTTATACCAATATAAGCTTAATTAGAACCCAGAAAATACTTTTTATCAGCAGCTGAATAATTCGCAAAATAAAGAACCTTATAAGATTTCAAAATAATATTAAAGCTGTTATTCAGATACAAGCATTTTAAAACCGAATTTTAACACTATTATTCAGCATCTAGTTGCTGAGGGTACTTTATACAGAATATAGCATTTTTAACAGCAATAAGCTTAATAATGTTTGTATAATAGTATTGTACATTACGTTTATTCAGCTTGTTATCTTTTAGCTTACTGTTATGCAAATTAAAGCTATGTGAAACTCTGTAAGCTTAGAAACGTTTGTGTAATATTGAGAATAAAAGTTATTACTAAGCCTTAAGAAAGAAGCCGAAATTATACAAATTTTACTAAGCTTAAAAAATTATAATAGCCGTAATACAACGTTAGTCAGAATTTAGCTATTTCCTTAACTGTAACACAAATGTTACGTAACTATTAACTGTGTTATGAGTCGCATTAGTACTGTTATCATGCTTGTGTGTTACTTGGGAAGTGTCTCGCTCTCCTTCACACCAGTATATTGTAATAACATGCATCAACGACTTTAATTTCTCGTAAGATTGGCGATCGGCATGGCGCCCTATGACTCTTACAATATTATGCATTCTGTGCGCGTAAGTATGCGCCTTTCGGGCTAGCTATCAGTTAATCAGTGCGCTATGATTATGAGGAAGCCCATTGCCTCATTTCAATTTACATCGTTTCGCCAAAGCGCTCCCCGTCGAACTAATTGAGGATTACTTATAAGTCGTTATCTATCCGCGGCGCCGCGGTGCAGTCCGACCTCCGATAACGGTGAACAACCTGCAACCTTCTCTCTGGTCACGCGCGAATTTGAACCTTATCACCGTGACGTAAGCCTCACATAACTTGGTATCTTTAGGGCTGCCCACGGCTTCAGCCGACTGCTGAAAGGAATATCAACTTTGTGGTTTAGTAATGAGGTGCATTTTCTGTTGCGCGAATCCTCAGCTTCTGTTACTTGTCCACGGACATTTGCTGCTAAAAGAATTTGAACTTAAGTGATTAGGTAGTTAGGTTGACAATTGACTGGTAGGTGTGGTTGTCGAGTAAAGCACGCACATCATCAATCATAGTGTGAGCAATCGAAGGTTCTGATAATGTAATTACTCGATCGCGGTGTTTTCACTTAGCGACGGTCTTGGGGCGATCACAATGGCGCATTTAGTGAATGCTGTGCGCGAAATTAATTCCGAGGTTCATTCGAACTGTCCAGAGACCCGTAATTGGCTATTTGACTCAAAATTTTATTAAGTCTGTAAATTAGATTATTAAACAATATTTAATACGCATCTTTTTTTTTTATCTAATATTTTAAAATTACAAAAATACAGCGCTTCACAGATCTGGAGTTTACAACCCTTTTACGTCACTTGTTCCTAAAATTTTACGGAAAAAGTAAGGTAACGTGGAACTTTTACGCGCTGTATTTTTGTAATTCTTTGGTTTGCTAAACAAAAAAAAAAGCGTATGCAATATTTTCTTGTAATGTTACTGATGAACTATAAAAAAATAATAATCAAGTAGCCTATTTTGGCGGCCGGACATGTTAACATGAATTTATCTGATGTACCTGATCGTATGCGGCTTGATCGATCTCTTCAATTGACAATACTACCACATTTTTATGAAAATTTCTGTAGATTGATAAGGTTAACTGGTTAATCTTTTGGTACATATTTTGATTAAGCTCGAAAAAGTGCCATGAGATAATGGTGGTATTGATGCTGTACGACGTAGTGTTTTTGTAATTTAACGTATTCAACGGCATAAAGCCGCGGGTAACCGCTAATGTTTGTCATTATATATACAGTTTTAACGTAAGCTTTAAACTTAATACTTGTTTTACGGTGACGGAAAGCTCCTATATGTAATATTAACGAAAAAAAAGTTAAACATTAATCCTTATAATATATAATCACTCCTCCAAAATGCATATAATTTTATAAAATACCATGCGCATCAGTCTCCGCGAAAACTAAAATTGATATTGTCAAAAAAAACGAACCCTGCCCGCGGCAATAGTTGGTCCCGGAGGCCCAACCCTTTCATTACCGCGGCGCCTACCTGCGACCCGCGGCGTCATCCGGCCGAAATGCAGCCGCGCCAGAGGACCCTCGCCGATTCGCGGAAACGTGCCGCGGATAATTGCGTTGAACTGATAGAGTGGTATTATTAAGACGCTTCCGGATGTAAAGATTGCTCGACGAATAAGGCCATGCCGTTGGTGTCTCGCGGCGGACTGGCAATAATGATGCGATTGTGATGACTGAAGGTGCAGAACGCACGCAATGGTTGGGTTTTGAACATAATATCGTACATACATTAATACATAACATGAATTAATGTTTCAGCCTTTGTGACAATATTTATGATGAGTATTTCGGATATTACTGGTAAAAATTTTATGTCGTGCCCATATTGAAAAATATTAAGTGATAGATATTAAGCACAATGTAGGTTTATTATTTTACAGGCTACCTCCGATTGTTAAATGAGGTGGTTTAATATATCCTCAATTATAAATGCGTGGCATTAAATTCAAAAATCCAAATTTCTAAGAATGAAAAAAAAAACAGCACGTTGAAACAAAAGGAAAAGAAACCGCGAAAGGGTCCCCGGTCGCGATATTGCTCGGCCCCAACTCTTTCATTACCGCGACGGGGAGCGCGGGCACGGCGCCTACCTGCGGCCCGCGGCTAGTGTTCGACTGACGCTTCGGTTTTGGTTTCAGCCTCGGTCTAAATGGGCCGAAGTTTTGTCCGAAGCCAAATGTTTCTTTCAGGCATCGAAATTTAACAATCTATTAGTATTTTGAGTTAAATTGTTGTAAATAGTACATGAATTACATGACTAGCTGCATGTAGCATTTATTATTCATTTAGTTTAGTTAAAATTATTGACATACATTTTTTAAAATGTTGTCATACATGAACCAAATTTCTTAGGGATATCAAATTTTTGTTTTTGTCAAGGATTTTCGCGACAACGTTTTAATCGGCTCTTTATTCGGCTTCGGCCCAAAATCGACATGACAATCGAACCCTACCGCGACCAGCCGCGTCACCCGTCCGCTATGCACAGCGCGGGTACAAAGTACCCCCGCCGATTCGCGGAACCGTGTCGCTGATGGGCGCTTTAGAAATTCGAAAATAAAGAGATTAGTGCATTTGTGCGTCACGGAGGGAAAAGGAGTCGTTGTCATTTGTTGCTTTGTGATGATAAAGTTACATTGTTTGAGGACACGGTAAAAGAGTGTTTAACGTAGTTAAAAGTACTTAAGCATGGATATAAATGCATTTCAAAGGAAGAACCCTTAATATTCTTATTATGATTAAGCCTTCACGATACTTAAGAATAAAACATATTCTCGTTTTTTTGTCAAATGAAAACATATTGTTATTTTTAACGTTAATGGTGATTATCAGGACCCATGTTCCACTATTAGTAAGAGTATTAACAGAGCACTTGGACATTTTACGGTTATATACCCGACCACGTAAAGAGGTTTATGGCAATGACTAGACCAGATTATCGCGAAGCGTTATCTCAGCGTGGGTGATAGGTTCTTAATTCACTCGTTTCAATTAAGTTCACATCTTCTTTCGTAGATAACGCAGTCAAAGCCACTATTTTTCTAAACGCATTCGAAGGCTGTTAAATACGTTTCTAGATACCTGTTATTTGTAATAATATTTAAGCTATGTATCTCCAAGATCGGCATTCTTTACACATTGGACGTTACGCACCCGAAACATGACTTTTAAGGCTCTCGAGCCGGTCGCGGCTTAATTTCTCCGAATCACTGCGCGCTAAAAAACTAGTTTGGACAATCTTATTATTTTATCAATGACAATAGCTTGTCGACTGCGGCGCGGTAGGGTTGTCTCAACAACATGAAACTATTTTAAAACGGGTTTTGTACAAAAGTTATTTATCGCATTTCAATAAACGTTCGACTTTTTTTACTTTTTGAAACTTCTATAAAATTTTGGGGGAATATTAACTATACTAATTATTATTAAGAATTAATTGTAACCTTATTAGTACAATATGAAAAGATCAAAACTTTGTGTAGGTAATATAATTAATTCATTTTATAAATGTTTCTTAAAACTATCATAACACAGGTGATGATGATGATTTGTGAATTTGGTAGTTTTTATAGTTTAATAGAATTCGTATCAACCCTAGGGCAACTTTCAGCTAACCTTACGAGGAAGCTTTCTTCATTGAGTCGTTATGTCCCCATTGTCGGTGCTAGTTTACGAGCGGCCGCCTGTCGCGCCCTGACGTTTCCTCGTCATAAACAATGGCGACGGGTCATTTGAGCCGCGGCCCTACGGCGCTGCGTTGAAAAAACGCAGTTGCATTTTAGGGTTGGAACTCGGAACAGAATGCGTGATACTTCCGTGGCGTGGAACAGTGTGCGACAAAAGCGTGGCGATGAACAATATGCGTTACCAGTTTTTGTTGAGATTGACAGATGTAGATGTTTTTAATTTCGGACGGTTATTTGTCATACAAACGGTGAAGGGTTAGCGGCCGTAGAGCTACGATCTTTATATATTTTAGTGTATCCTGTATATAAAATAGTTCAAAATCTACACAGTAGTAACACTAACACTCACAGACAATTTATAAGGTGCTCTGTAAGTGAGTTGCTTGTGGTTGACGTATGAAAGTCTACTTATTCAACCTTACAGCCCCACTATGCTAGTAATATTATCTATACATTGGTATAATGATAGTTTACTATATGAGTACGTATACATTGGTATGCCTACATAATTCTATTTTTGAAAGTACCATTAGCTGAATTTTATAAGAAAAAAATATTTAAGACCAAATTTGTCGTTAAATAGGCCAAATGACAGTCCCAATCGTTGACACACTTTTTATGAGCTTTCAAAATAAAATGTTTGCTCCAGTTACTGACCAACCTCAACATTATTACAAAGCGCTTAACATTAATTTAACGTACATTAACAATTAGTATTATTATTGTTATTGATGTGTAGATTTAAGTAAATAAAAAGTGTTCTTTAAATAAATTATGTCTTGGAACTACTTGTGTATGGTGTCATTAACACTATTATTCTTAATTATAGAGCAGCTGTCCTCATTTTTAAATCTTGACCCTCTGTCTTTGCAGATATATACTTGATTATAGCTGGAAAAAAGTGCATTGTACCTTCGTATCAAGTAACAATATGCGTGACTTACTTCCGTCGTGAGATTTAGATCTTTTATGAAGCGA
The DNA here is from genome assembly GCA_951394215.1 of Glyphodes perspectalis. Classification (NCBI taxonomy): domain Eukaryota; kingdom Metazoa; phylum Arthropoda; class Insecta; order Lepidoptera; family Crambidae; genus Glyphodes; species Glyphodes perspectalis. The sequence goes on from OX596216.1 coordinate 11,315,138, forward strand.
ACAGTGGGTTCATACGCGTCTTTGATGTTTTAAACAATTGGGACCGGTCATTTGTGCTGCGCCCCTTCGTTCCAGGCAAAAAAAAATCTTGCGTTTCATTTGGGTTGGAATAGTATGAGTTACCAAACCGTCGCTAGATTGAAATGTTAAGATTAAATATTTTTGTTCTATTGTGTTTTTGTCTGTTGATTCCTTGTCATCATCAATGATGATATGATATGTACCATGTCAGAGACTTACAACCGTCTTTGTCCTACTGATTTAAGATTTTTCGTGCGGAATATCTCATGTAAGAATGTTTATATATAACAGTGTCATATCCATAAATAATAATAAATAAATTATATTTTCTCCTTTTCATGAATATAAGAATTCAGAAAACATTTGTTAAAGGTCCGGTTCTGAAGTACCTACTTATGCAGTTTTCCTATTGCTGTCACTTCATGACGCCATGATGATACTACTTGAGCATAGGTAAGACAATAAAGGTAGCTTTTAATGTTAACAAAAACTTATTAGGGTTGAAACAAAACTCGTCTACTTTCGCGTTGACGAGCAAATGGTGTGGGGCGCGCAGTTGTTACATTATGAGATTTACCGACACAATTTACAAATGTGTGTATTATTATTACTTCCTTAACATTTGTTCATCATACAGATTAGAAACGGGGGTCATTTTCACCGCGGTTTTGTATTTCGCAAAAAACAGTTGCATTTTAGGGTTGGAACAATATGCGTGTTACTTTCGTGAGAGAACGAAGGGTTAACTTCCGGAACGGAAGATTGAGATAATTTCTGACAAATAAGTTGATAATATTATTCTTGCGACATTGACATTCTTTTTGTTTCCTCAATGATGAATAATGATATTAATGATGTGTAAGCAATATGTTGAGCGGTCGCGATCTTTTCATGTTAAAAAAAAACGCTGTGAATTGGATGAAATTAATGAAAATACTTCATGGGTTTTGACATAAGATCTGTCATTTATACTGGGTGTTTGGCGCATGGACCGAAAATTTTTTTTGGGATACTGGTAAGGTAATTTATTACCTTTCCATCCTTTGAATTAACAATGAACAAACAAATATCATTATTCTTATATTTATATTATATTCTAAATAACATCACACCCGTAATCCCCCAAAGGGGTAGGCAGAGTCAAAGAGACAGCAAGCCCTTTACATTCAACCAAATATAAAAGAGGAGTGGGTTAGATGAAAAATTGTGAAAAAGTAGTGACAAGTGGTTAGATCGTCGCCTACACAATCACATACCCAGAACCCGATATACCATTAGTCGCCTTTTGCGACATGCTAGGTAAGGACGACAGTTGGCATATTATTTTTAAGTAAAAGGGTTAAAACATCATATTTCCATAATAGTCACTCTTTTTACTAGGGTCCAAAGATGGATAGGTAACAAATAACTCCACCAGTATCCTAAAAACAATTGTCGGTCCATGCGCCAAACACACTGTATATTTTTTCCGTTGTTGTAATAAACAATATGAGCTCAAATGTTTTTATGATATCATATAATGTAGTAAGAGCTTACACGGGAGGGGCCATGAGCTTTAGCTAGTACAATACCGAGTGTTGAAGTGATTCATTTAACGTTATTCTACATATTCTTTCATTGTTATCGGCATATAATCTCCAAGTTGTCATTAAAAAGATCAAGTGTAATTATAATCTTCCTGTTTTATTAATTACTTCCATGCATTTCCATTAGAGCATCCGAGTCAATAACCTTGGCGAGTTAAAGTTGAGGATAAAATAATAATCGCTATAAATACAGTATAATGCAGTTGGCAACCGCAACGCATAATAAGCGCCGTAATCGGTACGGAAAACCTATTCTCTGTACCAACTTAATATTAATATTTGATAGGGACCTGTTGATTCCCCGTTTATCTCACTCAATACAGCAGCCTTGTGCTTTAATTTAATAGGGATAGAGTTGAGAATGTAATGTGCGTCGCGTTCACGTTGACAGAACATTTATGAGGATCGTTTCGACTAATTAAATCGCTTTATGAAGTTTATGAGCTTTTGTTTTGTGTTTGCGGCGCTCCGCTCGGCTCGCGAGTTTTCGGTAGGATGAAGTTTTTTCAACAACTTTTTCGTGCTGGGAAATTTTGGACCGGGGGAGTTTTTGAACGGTTTTTCTCTTTTTTTTCGAGTGGCAATGGAATTAAGATGCATGGTTAATCGATCATTAGCCCTTTGTGGGGTTTGTTGAAGTGAATGTGCTGCGTGTACAACTTTGGGCCGTGGTTTAGAATTGGAGGTTTAATTAAATTGATGTTTGGATGGAATTTCTTTATGTTGAGTTATGATAGGATAGACTGAGATGAAGGCCTTTATTATTGGACGCCAGGACTCACTTTGGGTCGCTGTCCCAATTTAGTTACATATAACTAACTAACTAACTAAACTTCACGCCACTTTCCTAGCGGGGTAGGCAGAGAGAACCGAACGCCATATGGCACGATCCTTACTGACCTCACACGCCTCTTCAACATTCATGGTCCTTTTCATACAAGCTCTAAGGTTTTTATGACTCCTAACATCACCGTCTGTTAATACACGACCAATCTGGTCGAACCTGGGCCTTCCACTTTCGCATTGTATATTTGTTTAGTTAATCTTTCGTCATCCATTATTTCCACATGTCCGTACCACCGGAGCATGCCTCATTTTACCTTGCCTCCGACGCTGTCTTTCAGACCGACTAGATATGCTATAACATGTAAGAAGAAGCCTTTGTATATTTCTTCACAAGTGCCGCTTTCACCTATATGTATACCCTTACCTATTACTTCCATTAAACGAAACAATTATACGATGAACTATAAAGGCAGAAGCAACAGGATATTTGAAATCAGCGAGGGCACTGCCTACCCCGCTGATCGTTTTACCGCCCCGTAACATTTGTCCGCGAGTGGGGTGTTGATTTTTCCCTCAGACCGGGACAACAATACTTTACTATGATAAATTGCATCTAGTAAAATTACTCACAATATCAAAATTATGTATATAATGGTTAGTTTAAGAAATTTATTAATGATTGTCAGCAAATTTGATTATAATCGTTTTGAATTCACTAAGTACGTACAGTCACAAGCAATAATATGTATACGTTGTCACATTTTAAAAAATTCTACCACTCCATTCCATTAATTTGGAACAAATGTTTATCCAGTTTTGACACAGTTTGATGGTTAGGTGATTTAGGAGAAATTGTTGTTCACGTACGTTAGAATGGTAGAAGTTTAGATATTTTTAAAAATGTGTCAATGTACACATATTACAGCTCGTGACTGTACATATGTAGTTTATCAAGTAAAGATAATGTGACGTTACAGTCTAGGAGTCATAAAAATGTATATAGGGATTATTGTCAGAGTTCATAAGAGTCGTGTTAATTCGTTACCCTAATGGTACATTCAAAAGGAGGTTTTATACATTTTAGGACACTAGCCAGAAATAGCGGTGGTAACTCAATGGTAGCGCCTCTTAACCGAGGTGTGCGGGTTCAAACCCGGGCACGTACCAATGGATTTTTCAAAAGCTATGTACTTACGTATTTATACCACTTGCTCGATGGTAAAGGAAAACATCGTGATGAAGCCTGCAAATTTAAATAACTTTGGATTTGTAACCATGATCTAAAAATTATCTGGTTCCCCTATCTTAGGGTTACGAAGGTCAGATCGGCAGTCGCTTTAATGTAATTACCAGACTCGCTAAATCCTGGATCACTGTCTAAGCGGACCCCGTCCAAACACGGGACATAACACTAGGAAGATGAAGGACACTGGGACAAGTGTAAAATGGGACTGTCCCGTTCGGTGCAGGGCTTATAGTGAGGCGCGTACCTGTTGGGCCAATTTCATTAACCGCGCGCCGTTTGAAAGTTGTGATGGAGTTTATGTTGTGTGTTGATGGTGTGTAGGGCGTTGCGTGATTGTCAGCATCATCGACGTGTCTAATTTAATGGGATTGCTTTTATAAAAAGGGTCTGAAAGTTTGATGGCATACAAAATAAATAATCAATAATAATTTCTCCAGATTGACACACCAATTTTCTCTAGTTCCAAACTAAGCTTATGCTTGCGCTATGGATACTAGGTGAACGGATAGACATACTTAAATGCGTTTCTTTTTTTTATAAATATCCATGACTCGAGCACAAATGTCCATGTTCATCACACGAAATATTTGCTCCTAGCGGGATTCGAACCCGCGACCCTTGGTTTCGTGGCCAGGGTCTCTGACCACTCGACCAACGGGCCTGTCGATAATATGTGTTTATGTACTGGATTAGAGAAGGGCAGGAGAGAAGTCGTCAACAGTGTCGAGGTTTGGATTGCTGTATATGTAAATATAACTTGATAAATATTAAATAGAATTAAATGTAAAAGTATGTAATGTAAAAATAACAGCTTGCTTATGACAAGAAAAAAAAGATTTTGACTGTTTATGTATTTATGTATGTTTGTTGATTGTGGACAAACTAAAATACGAAACGGCTGAATCAATTTTGACAAAATGTTTACCGGCTGACAGCTGCTGTTATAAGCAGTAACCAGGGGGCCAACAACTAGTTAATAATAAACTATATGTTGGCTTGACGACTGAGATCACGATTATGTCTGAGTTCTAGTTATATGCCCCGGGGCCCGCAGCCTGGCCAGCCCGCGCGAGCCGACCGGCGCACGCGCAGACGCCTTGCGATCGTAAATAACGCCCTCTCGCGTTACGCGTAACGGTACACTGGGCCAGTGGACCTGGCTGGCAGGTAGTGAGGATGGACGGATGGTAAAAGTTTTTAAATGTAAATATAAATACATTTTCCTAATCCCTCGTTCTAGATCCGATGTTGGTCTGGGATTTAAAAAGAATGTGCCAACTGTGTTTATTGCCTAGCATGTCGTAAAAGGCGACTAATAGTATATGGGGTTGTGGGTATGTGATTGTGTAGGCGACGAGCTAGCCACTTGTCACTACTTTTTCACAATTTTCTATCTAACCCAGCCCAGTTTTGTTTTTGGCTGAATGTGGTTAAATGGCCTGATGCCCCTTTGACTCTGCCTACCCCTCCGGGGATTAAGGGCGTGATGTTATGTTATGTTATATTGCGTCCGTTTTAGTGTTCAAGCTAGGACTTAGAAACTGAACAAATCACATTCTTAGTTAGGATAAGCTCTGACCTTTACAAATCGAAAACATACACTCCAGCTACCTACTGCTCTAATAGTTGTCAATGTGTAATAACTTGAGTGTAACTATAGGTTTTCCTTATTAATTAGCTGGTGATATGAATTACATTCACTCGTTAATTTAAACTCACATATGAGGCGGCGTATTAATGCATTCAGCTTCTAAAGCTCCCTTATGATATGTATAATATATTGTATGTTATTTACATTATGATACTATATTCGTACAATATTCCATATTTCTATTAAATTACATTGTACTATTAAAAAAACCGTGGGTCGTGTTTGTTACTGTTTACCAAATAGTTGGGCGTCGAGTAATCGATTAGTCGGCGCCAGCGCCGATAGCGGGGCGCGGGCGCGGTCGGCGCGCGCGATGCGCCGGCGCGCGCAATCGCGGGCGGCCATCTTTTCCCGGAAACGGACACAATGGACGCGCTTTCGCGGGCGCTCCCTGTCGCCCGGCGCGCGTAATTAGCACAGATGCTATTGATTCTTTATTGCTTATTGTTTAGAACTGTTGTCATGTCGCTAAAGCCTATTATCGCTTGAACGTCATAGAGTAATAGGGTTTAGTTCTGTTTGTAAGTCTTGCATGGTGAGACTGCTTTCTCGATGGACCGTATGCGGCGTCCGTTGACTAATGCTTTTCTGTAAATATCCCGCGGTAACGAGCGTTGCTTCAGGTGACCATTGCAGATGCTGCTGTGTTAATGGCTATCCTATTCATATATTATAATTACCTATTACATTTCAAGTTATCAGTCAATTAAAAATATATGCCATTAAAGCATGATAAAAAACGAAACATTCCACCAAACGACATTTCGTATTTTTGATATTAGTAAGATAAGAGCTACAGTGTTTTCCATTTTCTTAAAAAAACCAATAATACTTAAAACTTGGTAGTGGTCGACCACACGGTACGAATAACGATACACAATTATCTTTTATGTCAACAGTGTTGTTAAATGCGTTACGTTGCATTTTGTTATCAGTTCCTATTTTACAATGTAGGGTACATTAGGCATTGCAAACGCATTGGGAATGACTCGCGACCTCGTAATTTAAGAAGATGACCGACTTGATGGCGCCTTTGCTAGTGAGTCTGCCCTTTGCGCCGTAAGTTGTGGATCCCCATCCAGAACAAACATTCGTGTGATGAATACTTAAATTGTTTTGTGTTTGGGTGTTAATATATGGTATTTAAGTAAGTATATATTTGTAATAATACCACTGTTTATTCTCATATCCGTAACACAAGTGCATAAGCTACTTACCACGTTGTCAGATTAATGTATGTCACGTTGTAAAAAAAAATTTTTACGCGCGGAAATCAAAAATGGAACGCCAGATGGAAAATTTATTAAAACATATTTTATGCGCTACGGAGGTTATAGTTCTTTACAAAGTCTCTATAACAGACTTGACTCTGGCACAAGCTAGATACAGCTAACGTAGATAATTGTAAGTTTTTCATAGTTCTGTTTTGACATAGCGTAACGTTGTAGGCGATAGCAATTTTACATTCCTCCGTGTCTAGACTCTCCCCACGGCGCCCGTTAGTAAAATGTGTAGTTTATTAGTTGGAGGGCAGATTAAACCGGTTGCTTGCGACATAAACACATTTTCTTCGTGTCTTTACGTTCTTCAGTAAAAGGATTTTAAACCTCTATTCGCCTCGACTAACATATACGCGAGGCCCTGCGCGAGAGTTTCTCCCAGTGCGTGATCTACGCAAGCGTTGGTAGCTCGTGCGTGTCCAATCCAGTTAGGCTAACTTGGGGAGTTTTTCCCCAATTTATGGGGGAAAATTGGTCTAGCTTCGAAGGCGCATTCGGTAGTGACCCAGTCCTATTCATCAGGAGTTGTGGGTACGATCCCCCCTCCTCCAGGACAAACATTCGTGTGATACATACTTGTGTTTGTTCTGGGGGTTTGTTTCCGCAACACAATTGATTAAGTTACTTTACTTTAAGGCAGATCAATGTATGTTATGTTGTCCGATTAATTTAGTTTTACTATTACTTTCTAAATATAATCAAATATTCCGCCAATTTCAAGTCTGTGGCACTATAAAGCAAATGTTATAAATTGTTAAACAATATTTACATTCGCAATTAGTGTATTATAGTTTAAAAGGGATCTTTAAAATAAACTTAGGGGAAAATCTTCTGAACAGTTGGCATCACTGGTCCACTCGTGCGCCGACAGAGATGTCACTGAAGTGACAACTGCCTGTTCTCCAGACGTTCTAATATGAACCTTGATCCCACGACGCAAGGAAGCAGCAAATATCTTAAGATTGACACACTGTCGGATGTTGTAGTTTTTGTCCGGGTCATTAGGTAAGCCGTGAATGAATTATGACAATAGAGAGTTGGATTATGCGTTTTCGCCATTGGATGTACTTACAGGCTGCCTGTTCGGAGATACACCTTATTTATTAACAAATAATTCATAGACAAAATGCCTGCTGATTATAACCGACAGACAAAATTTTGTCAATTTCATAAAGTTTAACGAATGCTTTATTGAAAATTAAAAGAAATCTTTGAATAGTGTTGTTTATTAAAAACAAAACTTATATTTGTAGGAGTCCCATTATCAGCACTCCTTCGGAGAATAAGACATTGCCGAAAGAGTCTACAAAAATTACAGTTTTATAAATACAAGATATGGGAATTATTGACGTTAGTTAATTAGATTTAACTGCACTTCTGGTGCAATGATGGTGTCCAGGAACAACACGTCGACGTCGCCTTGGCCTCGCCTGTTCACAAAAGATCCTACGGCCATCGATAGTTTACGGCTCTGCTTGCTTTTGTTTTTCTCGTGGAGCAATTCGGCGGCACTTGCACGCGGCTTGATACGGTGATAGCCCACGTAGTCCAGCGGCCAGCCGTTCCCGGAACGCGGCTGTTATCAGGGATCGCGGCTTATCTGTCACGCTCTGCCGAAACGAAACGCTGCGCGTTATTAATGACTCACCCTGTACACTCGAGGTGCGTTAATTGCAACAGAACGATAAGTATTTTGTGTGTTGGTAGGTATTATTTGCGATTTTCGAGTTGAGGTAGCTTTTCCACTTCGAATAAATATGTAAATTAAAATAAACACATACGTCCTATTAAATTGCAAGCTTTTTTCAGGGCACGCAGAGTACAAGGAGCAGCGAGCTTAATTATGTAAAGTGTCTGATGAAAATTATTTATGTTAGAGAAATCTACATTAACGTTTTAATGTCCTCGTGTGAAAATTTTATCTACACTCATTGCGTATAACGTAGAATCCAATCTATTATCCAATCGGAGCTGTCAAGTACAATCTTTCATCTAGCAACATTCTTGTAGTAATGTAGATCTTGGGAAGTCTATAAAACCTCTATGAAAAATATATAATAATTTTGTTGAAACTATATAAAGATTAGAATAAGTAGAGCGTACGTAATTGAATTATTTCGTAAATATTCCTCGTGCGGTACACACACAGATAACCTCCAATAGATACCACATTAAGAGGATTGACGTACGCCCATGCATCTATGCTATTACATAAATAAGTAGTTGCCATACACGCGCATCTTCAGTGCCGACCAAGAGACAGATCTGCGCGTCAGCCTTTACGGAGACACTTTTATTTATATTTAATAAGTATTTATGCATAAATAAACGTTAAAATGGCCTTCTGTTCCGTAAAATGGTGTGGGAAGAATTCCAGGACATCAAAATTTGAAAAAAGATGGCATAACATTTCATCGGTAAGTAAAATAAATACCTATTTTATTATAGACGGAGCTCAAGTTACGACGGTCGAATTTTGAAAGTTGGCAAAAATTTTTTGACAAGTGTCAGCTCGCGTTGATGTCTTTTGTCACTACCCCTTTCTTTCATTACCCATTTCACTATTTTTATCCCGTTCTGTCATAGACATGCGTAACAAGAGGGCTGTAACTGTGTACGTTTCAGTATGTCGAATCGATATTGTCGATAAAAAATAGAGATTGTCCTAACTCAATTTGCTTTAGATTTCCAAAGGGTCTGAAAGAAAGTCTAAATGGATCAATGCCACATATCGCGGTGATGGATCGTTCTCGAGCAAAAACACCGTCATTTGTTCGAGACATTTTACAGAAGATAGTTTTCACTATATGAAGGATAGAAGACGAGTAATGGAAACAGCCGTGCCTTCTTTATATTTACCAATGTATGTGTTGCCGGCAATGTATATGAAATGAAATGAAATGATCTTTATTTATATAATCCAGGCATTCCATACAATATTCTATAGTTTTCTTTATTCTATTCTAGTATTCTATAGAATAAAATATCATTAACACCAACCACCAAACAATAACATTTGTTTTTTTTGGTACGGTCTGGTACGTTTTTGAGGTACGGAACCTTAAAAAATCAAATTTATTTATGTCTACATATAAAATATAAATAATTATAAAATCTACATGTAATTTATAAAATTTATCGATAAAACTATAGACATCGCACAATACAATTGGACATCACTAGATGAATGAGTGTTACGTCCCCCGCACCCCGTTCCTACCTCCTAAAATTGTGACTTGAACCTAGAACAAAGTGGTGAACGTACGGTATCTATTGGAGGTTATCTGTGGGTACACATAAATAGCCACTAGGCGTAATTGGAAACGCGCGGGCATAATCAATGTCACTGCAATGGCGGGCGGTGCATAAGTCATCGACCGGCTGCGTGACGGCCGGCCCGATACGAGAGCGGATGCGAGTAAACAAAAAATGCATTAGCATAATCGCTTGATGCGGCGGGTAACTTATTTTCGGTCATCAATACGATATCGGATAGGATGCAGAATTCGATGTAGCACCAATACATTATCATCACGCCTTCAATCGCGAAGGGTAAGCGAAGTCCAAGCAATGAGCTCTTTGTACCAAGAATGGTGTAGGGTTAGATGTTAAATTGTAAATAGTAGTGACAAGGCTAGCTTGTCTCCTACATAATCTCAAACCCAATACAGCATTAGTCGCCCTTTACGACATGCTAGGCAAAAAACACATGTTTGTCTGGGAGACAATTGAGGTACCTTCTCGTTAAGTCCCAGACAAACATGGGACAAGACAAATTAGTTTTCGGTCATCGATATCGATTAGGATACAAAATTTGATGTAGCACTTGTCTAAATTATTGATGCTTATTAATAGCTTATATTCTCATATGTACTGAAATGAATTCATTATTAAATTTCACCCAAAAAAAGTATAACGTATCTCTTTATAGACTTGAAATTGGCGGAATTACCGAGTTGTTTCTATGCGCGTTAGTCGACAGTAGATAAATAGTAAAAAATAACATAACTTACATAACATCACGCCCATAATCCCCGAAGGGGTAGGCAGAGTCAAAGAGGCAGCAGGCCCCTTTAACGACATTCAGCGAGAAATAAAACTGGGGTTAGATCGAAAATTGTGAAAAATAGTAAAAAAATAGGTAGATAGATACGTATCACTACGCTCGCAATCCCCGGAGGGGTAGGCAGAGTGCAACGAGCAATAAGCTCCTAAACAATATTGGGCTAAACATTTAGTTAGGTTGGAAATTGTATATATGAGCATTTTACTGTGGAAGATGGGTGTTATTTTGAAGTTCCTTTGTGTTTCTGAACATATGTTCATATGTCATACATATTAATGACAATTAATTTGACGTTTTTGATCATGTAATAAGGCTCGACAGGTAAATTAAGTATATGTATAAATACGAGTAGACATGCCGTCATAATTTCTACTCGCGTGACCTTCTGTCATAATGTTCTTATCTAGTCATCATAAGTAGAGACAAATATTCGCTAATTGTATAATATTATACATCAGTTCATTGACTTTCGAATTTATTCTACTGTTCGCGTCATATTATTGGATCAGTATTAAGGCTTCTATAAAATTCAAGACAAGAGATTTAGGTTGGCAATATTTAAAATTGTACTTCAATATTTCTGGTATTGTAAATGTATTGTAATTGTATCCATAGGCTGAGGTGACTGTTTATCATCAGGTAGGCTGTACGTACAGTGTACGTACATACATAACATCACGGTCGTAATCCCCAAAGAGGTGGGCAGATTCAAAGGGGCGGCAAGCACTTTTAACCACATTTAGCCAAAAATGGGCTGGGCTAGATGGACAATTGTGATAAATTAGTGACAAGTGGCTAGCTCGTCGCCTACACAATCACATATCCAGAACCCGATATACCATTAGTTGCCTTTCACAACTAGGCAAGGAATACAGTTGGCACATCCTCTTTGAAATCCCAAACCAACATGGGTATATAATATTAGTACGATGAATGATAAAAGGGATGTCATATAAATCGATTGGGAATAGTCTCGACAGTGGCTCATTGAAAATCGAATCGGTCGCAAGTAGCCCGCTGCGCCGAGCGCGTTAAATATTCTAAGAATAATTCTGCAAATGCAGTATGCCCTTTTAGCGGCTCGTGACACCTTGCGTCGCGTTTTTGTGTCCCCTACTTCTTTTTGCCCTCATGGCGATAAAACTGGATTCCTCCATTGATGAACATGGAGTCTAGACTACGTGGGTTCCAGTTATACACCGAGAAAAACGTGTGATTCGAAACAGAGGTAATTTATGGCGACAAAAACGGAGTTATGGAATATTTTTTTTTCCACCACTTATATTAAGAAAACAATTATAGATGCAATTGTTAACATATTCGATGAATGAATATTATGTGATTAAGTTGTAATGTTTTGTTGAAAATAATTGTTTATCATAAAGCCTTCACTACAATCAGCCTATATAGCCTAGCTTAATTCCGTCCTAACCCCGCTCGATATTTGCATTGGTAGTTTGTGAAAAAGTAAAGTGGTATGGTATGGCAAGTTAGGATTGTTCTTGGATGTAGGTTTAGAGGTGTTAATGTTGACGTAGACGATGACGATATTTTAAGAGGTTTTAAATCGAGTACCCTCATTGTGGACGGGAGAAGCCGTAAATCCTAACGTATATCGTCGGGCCATTGAAGCGGCACTCTGAATGCGATGAGACTAAACATATCGAAGCGGGCGCGTCAACAAAGCGCTAGATGCGGGAGCATCGGCGGAGAGAGCTCGGGAGAAAGTCGATATTGCGCGGTGCATCGCGGTCGCGGGCGCACTTTTTACGTAAGCTCGCCGCGCGGCTGCCGGCGACGCAGCGGCGAAATTACCACGCGGCGACCTGAGCCGGGCAGGGCTGCTACCGTGCTAACGAGAGCGAACAAGCGAAAAAGGGCTTTGCAGATTATCTTCATTATTGGAATGTTGTTGAGTTCATCTTTTGAGATTACGAGACAAAGGAGACGGATGAATGCGAAGTTTCAAAAATTCATTTTTCATAATAAACTGTGAAGTATGAGATTTTTATAAAGATCTACTACCTACTTTCATACTTGCGTACCTAACTGGAGTATGACTTCTGTGCTTTGAAAGACACCTGATATTATTGTTATTAGGCATATTGTATCTAGTTAATCTAGTCAAAGAGTTCGCATACGGATTTGATAATGTCACAGTCTTGTGACGGTGTCTTTTTTGGCTAAAATATTCAAGTACGGCGTCTTGCTAGTACTTTGCCTTAACCAGAGACCTGCCGTTACCATGGCCGACATTTGACACATACATACATCTGTAATTGAAAGCCGACGATATGCAGTTCGAGTGGACATCGCAACTTCTGCAAATATCGCGCGGTAAATGATGGGTAGGTAGGTATGTGACGGCGACTTTTTTGCCGTAGCGGCTAAAATGTTGACGCGCGGCATCTTGCAGTCATCTTGACAAGTCACGAAACACGTAATTGTAATTTTTTTTTTAATTTTTGAGAAAATTGTAGGTGTAAGTAGTTTTTGAATAGATTAGTTCAGGATTCACCAGACTTGCTAAATTCTAGATCTTGGTCTAAGCGAATACTTACTAAGCACGGGAAGACTTATATTTTCCAATTACTAAAAATGAAGTGCTAATTATGTGGCCATATTTTTCATGTCGGAAGTCCGTGACAAGGACTTCTTAGGGTTTCATAGATTTCAGGTTAAGAAACCCTGCTTCAAGTTAGCCGGTATGTTATTATACACGTACATCTGTAGTGGAAAGTCCGTTGTCGGCACCGCCGGCTGCGAGCCGCGACCGCGAGTAGTTTTTACGTAAGTTGACGGGCGCGGCGGGCGGCGGCGACGGCCTGCCACGCGGCTAAATTATGGAGTGACCTGCTGCGTAGGGCTGCCAGGCGGGATCGCGATCGATATTGGTTAATCTTTAAATACGTAGTGTAAGATGACGTGTTGTGTTGTGACGTTTGTTTCGCTGGTAACCATTAGTATGGCACGGTGCTGTGAAGCAAATTACATGTATGCTTTTGTCTTTCTGGTGTGTCGAGAGAACTAAATAGACCTGAAACTAGATAGACGATGTCTACTTTGTCTTATGAGCTCTTGTATACGTTGATACCTCCATTTATAAAAGCGGATAATAATAAACTCAAAACTGCCCAATGGAGGTTGTTGTAATATATGTACATTAATTATACTTACTAGATACATTTTAAAACAAGTAATTTTATTTTTGTGTTATCAACACAATTTTGCTTAATGATTTAACTTTAACGCAGTACCGATTTGAGTTTGAAGTGGAAACTTAAATTAATAACCACATTTATGTATTAGAATTAAAACCATGACCCAAAAATTGTCTGGTTCCCCTATCTCAGGGTTACGAAGGTGAGATAGGCAGTCGCTTCAATTTAATTACCAGATTTGCTAAATCCTGGATCATGGTCTACGCGGACCACGTCTAAGCATGGGACACGCTAGTAAAATGATGATGAAGATGTATTTTAATAAAAGATTAACCTTTTAACTCTGCGCTATTAGCCTCCTTCAACCAAAGACGAGCAATTTCAACGTTCAAAACTAATCGTGTGTTATATTACCGCGTGTCGCATTAGCCGGCGGCAGCCCTGCGCGGGTCGAGCGCGGCGTGAGCCCACATTAACATTCGCGCTGTACGCGGCCGCCTCCGCGCCGCCCGCCCGCCGCCTCTCGCACCCGGCTGCTGCGGCAAACGAACCGAGCTTTTTGTATGGAGTACCATAGTTCAAGGACAAATATATCTATGTTGGAGTGGAGTATTCCAAGGACAAATTTATCTACATATGTTAGACCTTTTGGAAGGAGGAACACATGAACTAATAATGACAAACCTTTTGAGTGCTGCTGTGAGGGGCAGATTAACGTGATTCGCGAAATGGCTTCTTGACGAACTGTCGTAATGTGTATTGGGAAATTAACGAATTTAGTCTGGTTCTATCATACCGTCACTGCAACAAGGTATAAAGCCGTTGCTAGATTTAAAAAATGGAGAGTAACGTACACAGTTAGTGCGTTGCGTTGCCTTCGCGTTGGAGATGTGAGTGGAAGCCCAATATGCAAAGATAGGCACGAAAAGTACCGCGCTTGCCTCACGGCTCATTCTATGCTTTCCATTTTGTTGCCGTATGACCCAATTTGCAGATAACATACAGCGAGGTGTTCCTTCGCGTATGAGCTTCTGAATTACCGCAGCCATTCTCGCCGTGTTACCAATGGGTTGCGCAGGCGTCTCAGTGCGGCTGGGGCCGGCGACGGCGCGCGAGCCGAGGGGCGCGCCGAGGAATTGCAGCCATCAATCGTCGCGCGAACGACCCGGCTTCTAATGACAACACTAAAAACGGCGCGCTCATATTCGCCGGGGACCAGCTATGGCGTCAACGATTCCTCTTATCGCGCGAATTTTAGTTTCGTGCTCGCACTAGTGTGAGCCCGCGGGTTTGTTTGAGAATTTATGTTTGTCACAAACATCTATGTCGCGCATCAGACGAGAACGCTTTCATTATATAAATATCTGTTACCCTGACATGTCGTTATAGAAACAAAAACAAACATGTGTCCTGTTTATGATATTAACAAGAATATTTGTCGGCGAATTAGCTTGAGATTTATTTTAGACTTGATTCTAACGTTTAAATAGGTCCTAGACATAGTGTTCAGGTGAATAAAATGTCGAGTTCGATTCTTAGTCGTTTATAATAAAAATGCCTATAATATAGGCTTGGGACGAGTCAATTTTGTTGATAAGATTTATTTACTTGAAATTGTCTGCCTATATGATGAATGGCAATTACATTACATACATCTATAAAAGCGTACGATTTGAATGCGCTTTCGATAAAATGTCCAGTTATCCAGTCCAACACTTCTGCTATGAATTTTCTAATCACATGAAGGCATCGCGTATAAAAAGCTTAAGCGAGTGAGTGGACACGAGAATGCGCGCCTACGGGCGCAGCCGAGCGGCGATGCGCGTGAGCGGGCCGCGGCGCGACGTGCGCGGGCGTAGCGGTGATGCCCACGCGTCGAAATGTTTACCCCAAACTTGTTTTAGAATCTTCTAGATAAGCTATATTTACGCCAGGCTAAAAAGTTTAGTTAAAGTCAGTAGTGGTTCTAGCATTTACGAAGACAGTATGATGTAAGTAGAATACATTCAGAGTTCAGTAATAATTAGTTAGTATTGCCTGCGTGTAAGACGGTCTGCTACAGAGACTATTGCGTGTCCTGTGGGCTCTTAAGAAAAAGTTTAAAAAATATCTGTCCTTTTCTTGTCCTAAACTTTAGGCATGCCATATTTAATTTAGTTTAGAACTGAAGACAAGATAGATAGATAGAAGTGCTTTCGCATTTATATTATTAGTAAGAATTTATTTACTATCTTAAATATTTACCCTCATAGAATCCTTATGTATAAATGTTCCCCTTTAAAATTGGGAGAAAGTCCCCCCAGTGAGCATCACCTGGGCGCACGTACCTGCGCTCATTACGGCTACCTGCGCGCGCGCGTTTTTGCGCCGCGCCTCGCGCCGCGGTGCCGCCGTCGCCCTTCCGCGGTAATCACGGCCCTACTAGGAATCGCTAATTTTTACGACCCCAAAAACGAATAGAATAGAATAATCCCCTCGTCACAATGTAGGCGGCTCGCGGATACAATGACGAGGGAACATTTTGTGAATAAAATAATGTACTTACAATCTTTTTGGTGCGGTTATTGTTCTGGATAGGGTTTTTATATTGTGGGAGATAAGGAAGATTGTAATGCCTCTTAATTTATGGGTCAGGCATGGACATTACTTGTCTTCTCATCATTGTAAAATCGATAATGTACGCAGATACCTATCTTCAGGTGACGATTAACATTTCCGTGGCAGGTTTCAATAAGATACCTACCAGCTGACTCTGGCCATTTCAGGTTTCATTAAGAAAACAGAAGAGGGGAAATGTAAAGAGCAATTTAAGTGTTGAATGGTTGGGTAGCATTTTTGCATCCACAGTTGAGCGTTGCGTTCAATACTTTAACTTAAAGTGTCCGTTCTGAATCTAAGACCGATCAAGATTGGATCAAATGTGTAAGCTACAGCGTGCTACTCTAATCACTCTAGGGCTATGTATTCTTGTAGATGTTTGTACATATGCGTCCCTTTGTTGTTATCGGCGACGGCGCGTCGTGCCCTGCAATGGGACGTGAGGCGCTTCTTTTGTAATGAACAGCTGACTCTGGCTATTGTATATTGCATTTAGAAAACAAAAGACAGGCAAAGATGATGCAGTAGTAGTTGAGTGGTCTGTTTTTTTAATCGAGCTTTGCGTTCGATAGGTACTCAAACTTCAAATGTTCGTTTTGCATCTAGGATGTGTAGGCTACAGCATCATCCCTCTGGCTACGAAGATTGCAGTGGGGTTTAGTGGGTATACCTACCCCGGCTACTTGGCCGAAGAGGGGTTCTCTTTTTCGGAGGGCGGCGTGAAGGTGCTTAACGCATTCCCCGCGTTAAAAAAAAAGGATTTGTAGGCTATAGCGTACTGATCTAATAAATTGCTACAGTGTATGCCTGCTCCGATCATTCTAGTCTTTGTTATGTATGTATGTATGTGCGTGTCCCTTCGAGTCGTTATCGGCTCCGGCGTGTCGTGCGCCGCGAGGGGCGCGGACGTTTTTTGTCGTCCGGCGTCACGCGGCCGCGGCGCCACCGTGGGGTCAGCATCGAGAATTACGATTGAGGACGTTTCCAGAATGTTTTCTGTAATTGGGATATTTTTTTTCACCAGGCTGACACCTAATTCCCTAGTTCGAAACTAAGCTTATGCTTGTGCTGTGGTTAATATACATATTTAAATACGTTTATAAATATCCATGACTCGAGTACAAATGTCCATTTTCATCATACGAAAAATTTGCTCCGCTAGGAGTAAAATGCACCCCACGCTTTTTACTCTGAATTTAATTATACTCTTAATAAGTTAAATTTAATTATAATTTTATTTTGAAGTACCTAATTAATTATGATTGATTGTTCGATCTTCTTCTACTGTAATATAAACTCTTTGTAATTAAAAATTATTTTCATACATACGTACAACCCAAGCTAATAAAAGCGTGGTAATAAAAAGAATCACTCTCTGAAGTTTTCACCTGCAATTGTAGGGTGATCTCTCTTTAGTAGTTTCCGTTTTAAACTTGACATAATAATTTGATTGTTTGTCAATCACCGCTGCCCGTCACAGTTTAATGCAATAACGTTGTAATCTCACAGGAAGAAAGTTGACAGCAATCACGGAAATATGCCTGGATTAGTTAATTTGAGCGTTTTAATTGATATGAGAAATCGTTGATCCACTTAGGTTTTTAAACTCTTATATCATGTGAGAAAACTCTTACTTATATTATGATTGCGTATGTAACTCGGTCTGTCTGTCTATCTGTTATGTTTCTAGATCTGAACCACTGAACCGGATGTAATGAACTTTGGTACAACAAAAGTTACAATCCTACTAAAGGACATAGGTTACATTTGTTCCAGAATCCAGACTATATTTATAGATCTCGCCCGGGGCACACTAGATTCAAGACGATTGGAAGTGATGGGCTGACGGGAATGTCATGTATATTAGAACCACGGTGCGTAAATAAACTGAAAACGACATATAGTTTAGCGCAAATAAACAACATATTTGTGGGAAAATCTTTGTTCAAGCGTCTTCAAAAAAAGGAGGAATATATTTTTTATTTTATTCATCATATGAACTTTAGCGGGGTTCGTACCAGCGACCTATGATTTTGTGACTAAGGTCGGTAACTATTAGACCAAGCGATATATCAAACTTTGTATAATACAGAAACAAATCTCCTATCCATTCAAACGTCCACGCTTGCTTCATCACGCGGATGACAAAGAAAGCGCGTTAGGATAAAGACGGTTGACGTGATGGGCCGCGGGACATGAAGCCCAGCTCGTGGGAACCGCGGCCGCGGAAGGGTTAGCCCGGCGCAGATAAAAAACCGAACTATCGTATAACGTGAGAGCGTGTTAATTGAACCCTTTTCAATTCGGAACAAGGAGGTTGAACAAAAAAAAGATTGTCGCGATTTTTTCTCAACGCGCTCATCATTCATTCCCGAAGGAGGAATAATAGAAAGACACGTATGAAACGGATCGCGGGATATAATTGGTTTCGCGAAAAAAGTGGTACGCTACAGCTGAATGTTCTATCAAATAGAAATATCGTTGTCGTATATTGTATTCGACGTAAGTATTCGTTCGTTGGTCACATTTGACAAAATCCGAGACAAAAATTTCTTATCTCTGAAATAAATTTCATTTCTGCGTTGGGCTAGTTGTAGAAGTAAAGTCTTTATTTTTACCGTTTTGATAATAAAGAGGTTCTATGTTCGTTGGAAACGAACACATGTTCGGCAATCAACTTTAATTAAAACGTTTACTGTTGGGATCGATGTGAAATAAATGTGAACCGGGCAATTGTTGATAAAGGTACGCTTTGAGAATGTTTAGGTATATGTGTTTATAAATTGCTATGACACATTGTTATTTTGTCTGACAGTTTTTTGGCCAACGTTTTTCTTGATGTTGCGTTTGCTAATTGACGTCATGGCACATTTTAATGGTTTAAAAAATCTGTTATTATCTTCATATCGATGATTTGTTCGGTCAACCATTCGAGCGTCAACCGCAGCGAACGGTGCGTAATTATTCGCACGATAAGACATTGGTATCACTGTGTTGCGCTGTGCAATTACGCCAACTCACTTCTCTCTACACTTGTGTTAACTATTTTTTTTTTTAATGTGTTGATGTACAGGGTGTTACACAAAATGAAAAGAATTAAAAAAAATCCCGCGTTTAGCACTGTATGACGTGTGTCAGCATAATTTGTGTGTTTTCGTCAAATTATGGTATGTTCTATGATGGCATTTTGAGTTAACCCAAGCTGTTGCATCTCAATTCACTTCTTCAATGTTTTTGTGTACAGCGCACTGTGTAGGAGCGAGATAATTGTAAACGTGTCGTGGACGTGTATGCAAAGTGTACGCATCATGTTTAGCTGTATGATGGCGCAATTTTGAGTTAAATCAAAGAGCCGACGCAGTTAAATGCGCCCGTATTACTGTGTTGCTGCAAATATTTTGTTGAGATGCCCATGTCTGGAGACTGGCGAGCGGTCGCCCGCGCCGATAAGTGGTTGCAGAAAGACGCCGGCACGTTACGCAACCGCGAGTGTTTCGTATCGCGTCTCCGATACCGTTATCGAGACGTTATCAGCGCAGGTCCGTCGCGCGCACATTGTTCGGATGGGCGTGTTGACACCGCGCGCGAATAAAGGAGTGACGTCAGCTTTTGAATATAAGATCCTGCTAACGTAGAATTAGGTCATTATCGTAATTTGATAAATAAGCTCTTGAACGGATTAGTTAATTCATTGAAATATCGTGCTGAAATAAATTACATAAACTGTCTACTACAACGTATTTTGCCTCGTAAAAAACAAATTGTTTTAGTACAAGTCATTTACAATTACATGTTATGTGTATTCCTTCTAAGAGGATTATGTTGTACGTATTGAAGTATATGAAGTATATGTGTCATCTCATATTGGAATTGGAGAAATGCAATCATTATGTTTTGATGCCGCATGGTGTAGCAGAGAAACTAGACCGTTTGCGGTTAAGTTAAGATCCTCAGAGATGGCTTCTACCTTAATGAAAACAATTAAAAAACTTGATAAAAGAGTTAAAATAGAGTACATTTAGTATTATCGATGTCATCCATCTCTCCCAGAGAATACCAAATGAATGTAACTTTACTGATTCCCCTATATGCACTGTGTGTTCGTTGAGATCTCCGCGAATTGGGAGCAATTAATCAAACGGTGACGGACTGCTTCCCAGGACGGTAGGCCGCTCAGCATGTCGGGTCATTAGCTAACCAAGTAGGCGCGCTTAGCTTAACAGATGAGGACGAGAGAGCTGCCTGGGCGCGCTGGATACGTGCAAGAGAGAATGTGTTTATTTCGCTTAAATGTGGTGGACATGTGGTGGACTCATTGACATTGTTAGTTTAACACTATCGAACTAACGTTATTATGCCCCGTATTTTGTCGAGGTCTTCTTAACTCATCGTGGATATAAAATGCAAAAAGATGAACTGGACCGGTCTAGATACGCTTTTTTTTTTTTTATTTTATTTACGCTGTCTTCTTGTGGAAGGGAGAATATGTTTATTTCACTTAAATGTCCGATATGTAACGATACTGATATGTAATGATATGTCCCGTTCTTTCGGGACAATAGTAATTTCGTGGATGAATTTGTATAACTGCTAAGCTAATGAAGATATACAAATTTTTCAACAACAGATGAGCTAGATATGGAAGTTGCTTGGGCCTGCTGGCTATGTGAATAAGAGGCTACGTTCATTTCATTTTAATGTGGTTCTTGTTAATGGTAGTTAAACATCATGGATCGTCATGTTGTCCCATGTTGGTTTTGCCTCGAGAAGAATGTACCAACTGTGTTTCTTGTCTGGCATGGCGTAAAAGGCGACTAATGGTGTACTGGGGTCTGGGTTTGTGATTATGTGCGAGACGAGAAGAATCGGAATTTTCCAAAGCTCGACTGATTTTTTTGGCTAAATTCAGTTTGAGGAGCTTTATTGCTCTTTGGACTATGTCTGCCCTTCAGGGATTGCGGTCGTGATGATATGTATTGTATGTATGTATGTATGTATGTGGTTGTTTAATTGCCAAATTAATTAAAAATTATAGAGTGTTTGGTATGTTCTGTTCTTTCTCGGGGTCCGCTTAGAACATGATCCTGGATTTCACAAAGCAAGTAAACAAAATCCTTCACGGTCATTATCCGCGACCACCCGTTATTTTTCAATGTCCATAGACAAGGGTAGTTGTAAGCCATCACATCGACCTTCCAAAGTCGTAAGTAAAACCTACCTACGAGTAATGGTAACACTTAAATCGTGCGTCACAATGCTCATTTTGGCTCATTGCTCTCGGAAACGCGATCGGTTGTCTATAGTCTACTCTATACTCTATACCTGATGTTGACGCCGCGGCCTTATTGCCGGCGCGAAAAAAAAACAAAGGAAGAGGCCGAGATTTATGGAGGCGCGCCTGTGCGGGGCCGAGCGGCCGCCGCGGGTCGAAGCGGTGCAAGTCGCGATTTGGCGAAATGTAAAAACCCGACGCAGGATGTACGTGGTTGACGTGCTCGAGCGGTTTTGTGGTAATGAGTTTGTTGTGTATTTTAAATAGCTTTTGCTTGTTTGATTGATTTTTGTCTACACATAAATAGGAAAGGAAAGGAATGTTCATGTGTCTTAAAATTAAAACTTGACAAGCTCGATGGCGCATTCGGTAGTGACCCTGCCCCATGCGCCAAGAGTTGTGGGTTCGATCCCCACTCAGGACAAATATTCGTGTGATGAATACTTGTGTTTGTTCTGTGTCTGGGTGTTAATATCCAATATTTAAGTATATATTTGTAATACCACTGTTGTTTCTGATATCCGTAACACGAGTGCTTAAGCTACTTACCTCGGAGTCAGATCAATGTATGTGATGTAGTCTGATATTTATTTATTATTTATTTAAAGATTTTAGGATAAAAATATGTAGGTAAATTTTCATATTAGCTGAGAAAATATAATAAAAGTAACATAATACATTCATACATAATATCTCCCCTTTTTTCCATGGGGATAGGCAGAGATCACATACTTCCATTTGCTATGATCCTGACACACACCTTTCGCTTCTTCTACATTCATAAGTCCTTACATACATGCTCTTCGGTTAAGGGTGCTTTTTACTTGACCTTTTATTAATAAACTAATATATTAGCATCAGTAAAACCATCTTGTTGGATTTTTATTATATGTTGGTAGGATTGAAGTTTAATGAACTACTTTGTAATTAAAATGAAAAAGAGAACTGATTCGCAATAGTCTTAAATTCTAAGCCGTAAGAAGCTATAGGCAGTGGGATACTTTAGTGCTCAGCTTATTTAAAAAACCGACTTGTTCGATGTCCCTATTCGAGCGCACTGCGCCGCGGGTTCCAGGAAGCGCGATGCGGGCGAGAGCTGCACGCCGAATATTGATTGCCGCCGACTATTAATAGGTGGACGTCCCTGGTAGTGTCGGGACTGCGGGATTGGGCATGCGGGACGCGCTCTAGACCAGTGTTGTTCAACCTTTTTGAGTGTGCGACCCCTTTACAGGTTGAACAACTTTCGCGACCCGCTTAGGCCAGACAGAAAAAAGTTTCGATGGAAGTGTATAGAAATTTGCCTTTTTCTTTTAGCCGGCGACTTCCCAAATAAGATCGACGAGCTACAAGATTGAAAAACACTGCTCTAGAGGATACTTAGGCAACTACAGATGGAGCGGCGATTATTTTTATTAATTTTGAAGTCATAGTGATTATTATCTTGGCATGTTATACCTACATATACAATCACGCCAGCAATACCCCGGTAGGCACAGTCGAAGGCGAAGTCAGCTCGCTGAACCACATTCAGCCGAAATTAAAATTGGGTTGCGGATATGCACACACCATTAGCCTTAGATGAAATAACCTTACCAATTTTTAACCAGAAGACATCATAAAGAGGCAAGCCATGTGTTATCAATATTGTATGCACTAGCGACTGCTGCTAGCCCGAATTGGCTGGTTCTCTGTCCCGGGGTTACAAGCGTTCCCGGAAGGGCGGGTCGCACGGCGGCGCGTGCGCCCGCCTTCCGGCGTCCATTTTGCTAATAGCCGGACGCCGGACGCGGCCGCTCTCTTGCGCCGCGCGGGTATACGCTGCCCCAATTTGGAGATGCACTCGGTTAGAGAAGTGATGTTTAGTTTCTGTTGAGAGTTAAAACTGTTTTCCATTTCATTTAAAGCATCACTAGTTCCTGCCCGCGATTGTGACGTCAGAATTGAATCGAAGATTAAACTGCATGCAATACATGAATATACAGGGTCATTTGTAAAACATTAACAACCTCGCAGGAGTAGATTACTGACATTATAAACAAAAACATTAGTTCTTCGATTTTTCATAAATGGACAAAAATCGAATTTTTAAACTACATCAGCTGTTTGGTAATTTAGTATGGAAAGCCGTTTTTTTTTGTCGATTTAGGAAAATTATAATTTTACAATGTCAGTAATCTACTCCTGCGAGGTTGTGGATGTTTTTCAAATAAACCTGTATACACTCCAAAGTAAACTCAATTACCTATGTTATGGGAAACGGTGTTTAGTCCTGAGGGAAATAACTCCATTCATATTTGTTTTAAATAGGGGAAAATTATCCGCGACTATGTGAGTTAGGAGCACTTTGCTTTCAAAGCTATCAAGCTCATAAATTCCTTCTTTATAACATTGGTGAATCATTATAGCGTCACTCATTCTTGATATTAAGGAATAACACACGTTTTTTAATAAAATCAGCTCACGGATTTGTTAAACTGTATATGGCTCTCCAATAGATAGTGATTCGATGCAAAAGTTTTGTATGTATAGTTTAATATTGCCCGAAGCCGCAGCATAAAACTATATCTTAAAAAAACAATCCTTCAAACCTTCATTCCTTTTGGCATGACCCGTTTATCCGCGAGTGCTAATTACAAACAAAAGCCGAGCGAAGCGCGGCGCGCGCGCCTGACGTCAGAGCCGATCGGCGCGCACGCACCCGCGCGGCACTAGGTAGGTACGTACATTTCAGCGCGTTATCTGTTCGTGGAAGCGCACGAGGAACCGCGAGACGGCTCGCGAGGTCACCGCCGGGGACACAGTACACGCGATAGCGAAGTAACAGCCGGTATGTGTATTAAGGAAATTTCGTTGAGTCCGCATCGGATTGCGCGTGAGCATATTTAAGTTTTACGTTTGAAAATTAGCAATATATTTTTTTTAAATTTTATAACACATAGTTAAAGGAGACATTTAAAAAACCTCTGGAATTTACTATGATTATGATATCATTAGAATTATGGCGCCACGGACCATGAGTTATTCTTTGTGTCGGTAAATGAGAATTTTAATGATAAAATATATATTGGTTGTAGTATCATTAAAATAGTTACTTACACTTTGTACTATGCAGATATTTTATTAAAGTAATATTAATATATATTTTTAGTATTCCTATACGTACCTACTTCTGTATGAAGAATGGTTATTGTACATCTGTTTTGTTTACCAAATTCTACTAATAAAAAAAATATTTTTATTAACAGAATTATACAGAAAACATTGGTGACTTTTGCAATACTCCTGAAGAAACGAGCTAGACCAGTAAATAATAAGCACTTTTGAAAAGACATCAACGCGTTACATTTCATGAAACGTTTAAATATTACTGTTTGTTTGTGATCTCGATGCATTTTAAGCCAAGTTAACGTTTGACATGTATTTTAACCGATAGGTATAATTAGGACATCATATTATTTATTTTAGGAGACGTAAAGTAAACGAATCGATCTGATAATAAGACAATTTAAATGTAAAGACTACGTACATAACGGCACTTAATCAAATGCCTATAATTTTATATTATTCACTTCTAACACTATTCAATAGTAGCTTAGAACTCTTTTACAATGCAGCGTGACTGTTGAAGGATGCGCAAGCGCATTCAAGGTCACGAAACGGTGAACTTGTAGGTACATTTTCAGTTCGATATCATCGTCATTGTACATTGACTACATATATACTTAAATAGATTTTCGAGAATCAATGTAAATAGTAATGACGTCATAACAATATTCATTGCAAAAATATTAATGATGTACATATAGTGTATTTTCTTGTTGTTTGGACTTACTTCGGGCGTGTACTGCGGCCGGCGCTGCGCGGGCGACGCATCTCGCTCGACGTGCGCCATGCGCCGGCTGCGTGGCGTCTTGCGCCTCGCGCAAGCGACACCGACCACCTAACGCCCCCAAGGCCAGCCCATGGGATCAGGGGATTTCCTTCTCTTAGCTAATATGATACCTCGATTATCATCTATAGGAGTATTGATGATTAATTTCTCCGTTTCGTCGGGAAAATCGCGACATTCAGTACAGTCTAAGATCATCATAGTATAATATAATAAGTATAATAAGTCTAATAGTATGTCATCATCATCATCTATAGGAGGATCGATGATTAAGCTTCTATTCATTAGGAAAAATACAGAATTTGGTATAGTTATTTTGGCTTGTGTTTTTACGTCCCTGTTTTGTTATAGTGTTGTTATGTTATCTATTAATAGCAGATACCTAGTGGTAATCTTTATCTATACTAATATTATAAGAGGAAAGATTTGTATTTTTGTGTGTGTGTGTGTATGTTTGTAATGAATAAACTCAAAAACTACTGTGCCGATTTCAAAAATTCTTTCACCATTGGAAAGCTACATTATCCGGAAGTAATATAGGCTATATTTTATCCCCATATTCCCACGGGGACGGGAACTACGCGGGTGAAACCGCGGACGCTGCTAGTTATCTATATTATTGACTTATTAAACTTTATGTCCCGAACCTTGTCGAGTTCCGCTTTGACCAAGATCCCGGATTCAGCGAGTCTGGTTATTGTATTGAAGTGTTGAAAGGGGAACCATGAATCTGCAGATTTTCTCACGATGTCTTCCGTCACATCTTGAGAAGTGTCAGTCTTGAGAATTTTACATCCAAAGTTGTGCTTCAGCTGCAAATAATGTTACGAGTGTAAATATGGTAATTAACATTACGTGATTTATGCTTTTGAGCTATAACAATCTGAATCAACAAATTAAACACCTGTTTCAATCAACGACCATTTGTTCAAGCCCCTGCGTCGGATCCACACGCCTTGTCTAAAACGTGGAGTTCATACCACTGCTCCAATTAGACTTTCAAGTCCAGTGGCTACGATTGCCTAGCCACGCGTGTGGGTCACTGCTCGGGTGATTAACGCGATGGAACTTTCTAGAAGCTCTGCCTCCCGTGCTTTCCCTTCGAAGACGCCTCGCGGCCCCGCCTCGACGCGTTTAACATTATAGAACATATGCCAATATATGCAGTCATTTATGGTCATTAGATCATCCAGAATTGCTTAGATAGGAAATCTTTTAGGAACCAAAATCCTAAAAACAAAAGATTTTAAGATTCATTCGAATGCAGTTGGAACCAAATAGCTTAATAAGCAATTGCGTTCAATGAAAATTTTGTACCTTAGAAGATGTAAGGTTCTGATCTTCACAGAAGTTTGTAATGATGAAGAATTATAATTGTAAGCTATATGGATGAATAGAGAAGAGGAAGCTATGATGCTGATGGTTATATTTATTAAGTAATAAAATGCAAATACCTATATCTAAGTAGTGATATAATAATCTCTGTATATTTCTAGATCTAGACATTAAATTGTAAAATCTACTAAGAGAAGCTATATTATTTTAAAGTACTGTAGGCAAATACGAATTTTAATGAACTGTGACAATGCCTCATGATGATTATATTATATTATTAATTGTATAAATAGGTAGCGATTAACGGATGTGGTTTTGATATTTGCGTAATATTTGGGTCAATGGATAGAATCTACTTCAAAAATAGCGAGTCTAAAATTCAGCTCATTTTGTGATAGGTTCCTTTCTTCATGTGATTATTTTATTGATTGTGTTTTTGTGGTACTGTGATAATTAAATGCGAAAGTACCTCTGTCGGTCTGGTTACATATTGTCGCATAAACTACTTAAGAGACAGTGACAATGTTTGCCTCGCCTTAAGTTTGCAATCTGATAAAGCAGATAGTTATTAATAAGTCGAGTAGACTTATTTTTTCGCAGGTAAACCCTTTAAAGTAGTAAGTTTTCTTTGTGTAAATCTGGGTTAAGGAATGTAATAGGATATATCAAGCGCGGCACCCACATTGGACAATATTTTCGTGCGTAAACTGCCGGTCACGCGCGCGGGGCGTGCGCGCGCGCCGGTGACCTCGCGAGCGCGTCGCCCGTGCCACAACATGCGCGTTGCACTATACTCGTTATACGTACACAATTGGCTTGGCCGGCACAGCTAATTAGCTCGCTCCCGCTACATTTGGTAAATATAACGTGACGCGAAATGGACGGTAAGGACTTGGCTAACGCGCTGCCGAGTGTTCAGATTTGTCTAGTAACTGGCAAATATGACATCGTTGAATATACTATAGCAAACAATAGCAACAATACATTTCTATGACAAGGGTACAATGTGCCAGATATGCAGTTGTTTCTTTATAAAATATTAATAATAATTAACATCAGCACTAGAATGTACGGAGCAGCTGATTGTTATTTTGACAATCAACTTGTCGGTTTTTACGATGCTTTAAATTTTGCGAATTCGCCCTAAAGAACCACTTGTTAATTTTTCCAGAATAAATGAATAATTTGAAAGAGATACGGAGGTAGTTATAGGTGGCGGGATTAATTGTGTACCTTTATAAATTATTATTGAGACTTAAAATGAATGTGCCAACTGTGTTCCTTGCCTAGCATGTCGTAAAAGGCAACTAATAGTGTATTGGGTTTTAGGCATGTGATTGTTGAGGCGATGTGCTGGCATTACTTTTAAGTATATATTTGTAATACCACTGTAGATCCTGATATCCGTAAAAACATTTGTCACTACTTTTTTATATTTTCAATCTAACCCAGCCCAGTTTTGTTTTTACTTAAAGAGGTTTGCTGCCCCTTTGACTCTGCCTAGCCTTCGGGGATTACGGGTGTGATGTTTAAAAAAAAGTTAAGGTACCTATCGATAGTTTAGGTGATATTTTACCTTTGACGTCAACAGACCGACAAATTTCTCCTAATCTCTCCACGGTATTGAATAAAATTTGCCGTAACAATTAGGCATACGGATTGCGTTATCATTCAAAATTTATTCATGTAGGCCTTAAAAAAAAAGCACTTATAAATCGTCAATTTTACAAAATCTTTAGAGCAATGTGAATCTACCACCGGTTCGGAATGCTGATTCTACCGAGAAGAAACCGGCAAGAAACTCGATAGTTACTCTTTTCAGCGTCAAAATATACATGAGTAATATACATTTTTTTTTTTATGTTCTAAACCAAATCATACAATCAATGACTGCGGGAGATGACATAATATGATTACTTACAATAAAAGATCATTGTCTCTGTCTCCTAGTTAGGCTATACTTAACTTGCGTTTTACGAGCCTTTAGATAAATTCTAAATAAAAAAAAAATCAGTCGAATTGAGAACCTCCTCCCGGTTAAAAATAGGCTAATATATGATAAATAAATAGGATTAAGACTAGGCTAAATAAATGATAAATAAATAAATATCAGACTACATCACATACATTGATCTGACTCCGAGGTAACAAGCTTAAGCACTTGTGTTACGGATATCAGACTAAACAGTGGTATTACAACAACAATTACCGACTAATAAATATAAAATGACTTACTTTAAAAAAATTCTTAGATTTCCTAATAGGCAATTTCTTTTCAAAATATATCGTTTCGTACTTAATTCAACTGTTATTGCTTTCTGACAATAGAAAAATCTGTCCTCATTTGTTTATCTAGGTACCTACGAGTACATCGCTTCTCTGTTGCGTACGCGCCGGGATCGCGGTTCGCACATAGTAACCACAAATGCGATTGACGTATGTACCTACTCTGACTAAGAGCTGTCACGCTTATTCCATATTCTTATATAAAACGTTGGTATATATGATGTATGTGCTATAAAATGGGAATGACGCCACCGATCCATTGACATATGTCTTGTCAAAATGCAATGCGTCTGCGGATTTGGTATGAAAATAGAAAACTTTTATTTTTATTTTTTTTTGGTATGAAAATAGATAATATAAATAGCCGACTACATCACATACATTGATCTGACTCCGAGGTAAGTAGCTTAAGTACTTGTGTTACGGATATCAGAATCTACAGTGGTATTACAAATATATACTTAAATTATTGGTTACTAATAGATAGACACAGAACAAACACACTTGTGTTTCCCCACCCAGGTCAACATTCATGTAATGGATACTTATCCATTACATGAATGTTGGCCTGGGTGGGGATCGAACCCACAACTCTTGCCAGCTAGCCAGTCAAATCTTCACGATATTCCATCTATCCATAGATTTGAAAACCCCGAGGTACGCACACATAATGTGAAGCGCGTGTTCTTACTAATGAGTTATCACTGCACTAATAGATTTCATTAGGTATATGATGCATCATTCCGTTAACCATGTTTCATACAAGTGTGTAGTGTCACATCAGATACCAGAGAATGCATGACCGCGAGCCGATTCAGCCGCGCCTCCGATTCGTCGGCCGTTCCTCAAAGCGGAACACGTGTAATGCCCGCCTTCCGGCACTGCTTGGCGGCGGGCTGACCGACGGCGGCGTGGCTTGCCAAAACGCGCCATTTTTTTCTGCGGCCGGCCAGCGCATGTCAATGACACCCCGCGCGGATAGGGTTAACATATCTTTGGCTTTAGTTGGACATGTTTGGCTATTTGTAGACGTGTCCGGCTGAATATTTATATGTTCAGCCTATCCGATTTTTGTTAGCTTAACACGGTGCACTCAGCGACTTGTAAAATACTCTTTTGAACATAAAAATATTGTCCAAAATAATAAACATACGTCTGACTTTATAAATGTAACATTGCGAATGTTCGGGTGTTAGGGTAAAATATGTCCGGTCTTTTAAAACAAAGTGTCCGGCTTTTCTATTTGAGGAGATGGCAGCCCTCGCGCGGAGGCGAGCGGGCGTCAGCGCGCGCGTTGCGTCACGGCTCGAACGGAGCGGGCGCGATCGATCACCGCTTCGCGCCTTCTCCTTTATTTTTCGCGGCTCCGCTGGACCACACTTCGATGGTGGCCAGTATGCGTTCTATATTCAAACTTAGACGGAGCGGCAATCGGCTAATATTAATTGAGGGCTATTATGGGCTCAACTAGGGTCCAACAACAAATGAAGAGATGTGCAATATTATAGATGTGTAATTTATCTTTATCACGCTATGGGGCTGTGACAAACTGAAGGTCCGTATGTTCTTAATGGTGCTTGAGTTTAGTTGTTGGAAATTGTTTCAATAATGCACCATTTAGGTATTTCAAATCTATTTACATACTTTGAGATGCACCGGATGGCTCTGGGAATGCATAAGTATTTCATTACAATGTGGTCCAGGGATGTCTTAATATAATTTTCTTACTGGGATTAATCTGCGCAAGCGCACCGTGCCTGTATCGGTTCCAAATATGCCATTGTCTCACTCCCATTTAGCGCTCACGCCGTTATTTTACTGTCATCTTATTTATAGTGTGTCGGCGCGTCTCGACGCGCCCACGTCGCGCGGTGTGTAATAAGCTTTCTATCGTAAATAACGCTCGTGTACTATGCACTTTATGGGGTAATGTGGAAGAGGACTGGCCATCGTGCGCCCCCGCCGCTGTGGTTTACGTAAATTATTTTACTTTGACCTGTGCTGTTCGTTTGCGTAAAGGTTTCTCAGAACAATCGCCATTGAATTGATAACTAGGCGGGTTTGTTTGGCGTGGTTAATTGGAGCCTAATGCATTATGCTGCTGGTTAAAAGCGTCTCGTTTCTCATTCTTGTCTTTCATGTCCGTATTATTCTTGTCTAGGGATGAATGAGACGGATGATACCTTTTTCCAGGTACTCTGATAGCATCAGCGCTTGGTCGTATCTAGGGGCTGCATCAGGCCGCAGAAGCAACAGCCAAGGATTTAAACTTTGACGAGTTTGACCATTGGATCATAGAAAAAGTCTGGAAACCCAAAGCGACTTTGCCGGAAGCCGTAGAACAAAGAGATACAGTGACCACTGCCAATGATTCCAAGTGATCGTCTGTTGCTTGAAAATGGCCTGATTAGGGTTCGGAATGTTGCAGACTTCGACCGTTTATATTTAGACGCGGCTCGGTGGTGCGCTAATTGTCAACAAATGACGCAAGCGATTGTTGCATTCCGTGACACTTTCGATCGTTTGATAGCAATATAATAAAAAAATACGTATAAGGCAGTGGCAATATTTGCATTAATATGCATGGTGGTGTCTGGTTAGGCTATATTCGTTAAAAACTACAATGCGATTGAATAGAAAGTTTGTTATTGGCTTTTAAATCTAGAATCGTGATTTTTTTGTCCTTATTCAATTGCTACGAGTATATCGCTTGAACTCATTATTCGATAGTGATTTACGAGGGTTTTGTGAATATAATTTCTAATGACTCCCCCAGATTACCATTAACGTCCTGTAAGTTATCTCTAAAAATTAAAGCTATTTTATTACCATAGGCACCATAATCAATAAGCCGCCCCATGTACACCCATGGCTTCTTTATTGATTATTATACTAATAATTGGATCAATTCCTCAATGACAAGTATTTATGGTTAACTTCATTCTGCAGTGATATTTAGTCTAAGTGTGGAATAATTAAGTTTACAAAATTTTATACTAAATTGGCATTTAAATAAAAGAGGAACTATCGAGTTTCTTGTCGGTTTCTTCTCGATAGAATCTACCTTCCGAACCGGTGGTAGTATTATTTGTTCTTTTTTGTTTTTGTATATTGACTGTTTATAAGTGCTTTCTTGAAGTCTATATAAATAAAGATATTTTAAATTTCAATTTGAATAGCTAGTCCTCTGATATTGTTTGGCGTCTCTTGTTTCTGCCAGGAGTGTCCAATTCGCACATAAGTCCCACATTTTCGCTAGTACGCGTGCTATCGCGTCGTCCGTCCGTGCCGCCTTTATGAAAGTTGGGTAACCATCGTTTTGGCACGACCCGCGACTGTTGCAACGCGTCGCAGTGCCATTAGCATCGGCGTATCGCTACGTGTTGATAAGTTTGCGTGCAATTGTCGGTGACGTCGTCTGTAACGATCAGAGCACAGGGCCGGCCTAGGCCACCTTGGAATAGCAAGCAGACGATTCTCAAGAGGCACCCGCGATGTCTAAGTAAAAAAAGGGCCCTGAATAGGGGCACTTGGTGTTAATCGTGCTTATTCAAAGTTTTATAGATGTTATCTGGAAATGTTTAGCCTAGAAAAAAAATTGTATGTATTACGGGGGCCCTCATGTCTAATTTAATAATGGTTTTGGCTCTAGTGCTTGTCGTGAATTAGTGGTCAATTAGCTTACGAGATAAAGGTAGATACTTGTACATAATTTCTTAAGGTATATTTTAAACTGAACATGAAGTCTTTAAACGTTTTTATGTTGATAATGTTACATCAATATTACATGGACTCAATTATTGCTACGGTAAATAACTTCTCCTCCAGCAATGTAACAATCGTTTTTATTGTTAAATAAACGCTCGCAACTTTATTCACCGCTAGTTTTGAAAGTGGTCGTAATTCGCAAAAGTTACGTCCAACTTTTAAGTATCAATTTCTAAATAAGATTTGTGATCGACCGATCATTAGCTCCGTTAAGGTTATATTTAGAGAACAAACGGCGACTTAATGTCGTCAGAAACAGAGAGCCCACGGAATAATTGCCGTAAAGACAAATAAAGTTAAGAAGAATTATTTCGCCGCTATGACGTTTCCGCGTGGGCCCGATGCGCTTCTGCATACCACATACTGTCACTAACAGACCGTTTCGAATGAAACACAATCCCATGCTTGCTCAGTATTAGCTATGATCAGAATCTCTAGTGTTTACGGGTCGATGGATGCTGTGTAATGCGATATAGTCGAAACGATTTGATGGAGGAAGCGATATAGGTGCAGACTCGCTGGCATCTATTAGGCAATAAGATGGGAGTTTTATTTTATATCCACGTGTGCCGTTTTGGCTCGTCCGCAGTCCGCGGCGACTGCGCTCGCGCCTATACGACCGCGTTTATGTACGCGTATTCCGTACAATGGATCGCGATGAGTGATGCCGGTGAATAAGCATGTCTCCGCTTGCCGCTTGTGCTAATTTTCTGTAGTCAGCAGTCGTGGCTGCAGTTTTTGGGGGAACAAAGGTTTTGGGTGTTTTGTAACGTCAGACTCAAAACATAAAAGGGAATATCAGAATATTTCATTGCTTTTGAAATGTTTTGATTTTTCAGAAAAAATTTTGAGATGCAGAAAAGATTATAAGAGCCAGAGCTGTATATTGTATTATTACTTAGTTTAAAGGTTACCTTAAGGTTTTCAAACTAATTTCGACGAGGTGTTATTGTCACCATAATTTTGCTACTTAACAATAGTTTATAAAAATAGGATTTTATATAAATTTCGATTTCTATAAACAATCATTTTCACATACTCGTAACCCAGTTACTCAGAGCACCTCTAAAGTCGTTGTACGCGAAAATGCAATTAAACAGCTCGCCCCTATACTTTGCTAACGTGAATTTCGCGTTTGTATTAAGCTATCTGGAGCCATTTTGTGGCAATCGCGCCGGCCAGCAGGAAACGATCGCCGATCCCAATTAACGTTTTACGAGGGGCGCGCGGTGGGAATCGATCGGCGTCGGCGCGTCACTCGCGGGCGTGGGATCCTCCGTGGGTGCGCGTGAGTCGGTCGCCGCGCCGTCACCGGTCACGCCGACCGGTCGATGGAATATTTTACTCCCCAAATTTTAGTCATGTATGTTTAGGTACTGTCCCATGTTGGTCTGGGACTTAAAAAGAATGTGCCAACTATGGTTCTTGCCTAGCATGTAGTAAAAGGCTAGATACTAATGGTATATTGGGTTTTGGGTATGTGATTGTGAAGGCGACGAGCTAGCCACTTGTCACTACTTTTTCACAATTTTCCATCTATCATAGTCCATTGTCTTGTGTTGGTTTGGGAATTAAAAATAATGTGCCAACTGGGTTTCTTGCCTAGCATGTCGTAAAAGACGATTAATGGTATATCGGGTTATGGGTATGTGATTGTGTAGGTAACAAACTAGCCACTTGTCACTACTTTTTCACAATTTTCTAACTAACCCAGCCCAGTTTTATTTTTGGCTGAATGTGGTTAAAGAGCTGTCCCTTTGTCCCTCTGACTTTGAGGGTAGGCAACCCTTTGGGGGATTATGGGCGTGATCCTAGGTTATGTTCTAATTAGGTACTGGCAAGTACAGAAAGCACTCACATACCTAAAGCACGAATCGTAAAATACTCAGGCTTGACCCAATCTTCTGTATAAAATCATAATACGCATACGTATGTCATTATTAAAGACTAGCAGCGCCCCGCGGTTTCACCCGCGTAGCTCTCGTTTCCGTGGGAATACGGGGATAAAATATAGCCTATGTTACTCGCTGATAAAGTAGCTTTCCATTAATGAAAGAATTATTCAAATCGATCCAGTAGTTTTGGAGCCTATTCGATACAAACAAACAAACAATCAAATCTCTCCTCTTTATAATATAAGTACATATAGATAAACCCAATAAAATCTCTTTTTTTCAATTTATATTGTTTGACAATGATTTTCATAAACATACGTATGAGCAAATCGCTAAACAAGCATATCAATCCGAATACATATTTACATGCTAATTAAATGTGTCACGTAAATAAAGAAGACACCTACAATCAGGCTTTAACACATAATACCTGGGTGAACTGTTGCCAAAGCAATTTATCGAAACTTGTTATGCGATGGAGACGCGGTCCGTAATTATGCGCCATCATTATTAAAGCATTAGTTGGTGCGAGCGCACCCAGGTTCGCGAGGCTACGGTGTCCACACATTCGTAAATTCCCTCTGGAAGCGGGCGCGGATCCAACTTTAAAAAAAGTTTATGACGACTGAAAATCAGACAAATACAATTCGGAGTTACTCAGATAGGTGACATCTAATAACTAATGGATACATTTATAAAATGTATAATGCTCTCGTTAAGGTTTGTCAGTAAGTAAGTAAGAAAGAAAGAAAGAAAGAAAGAAAGAAAGAAAGAAAGAAAGAAAGAAAGAAAGAAAGAAAGAAAGAAAGAAAGAAAGAAAGAAAGAAAGAAAGAAAGAAAGCCCGCTCAGCTCTAGTCGCGAGCTTCCTGACGGCAGATCACGACGCTGGTTTGCAGCGGGCGCCTAATCCATTTCGCACACCTGACCCTCACCAGTACAGTCCAGGTGAGCTGCTCATATGTACTTAGCGTCGAGTTAAGGTTGCGGGCATGCCCATCGTACCCACAACGGTGGATCAGGGTTTGCTCCAGACCCATCTACTAAAATTCCTTCACTCTACTGGTGTAGATTGCTTGTATGCATATGCTGTGGTTGGATTTAGGAATCGCAGGACTTCATATTAATTCTGTCATTTTATAGGACTTCATGTCGACCTGGTAACCCTTAGCCCACCACCCACGCGGCACGCGACGCCGTAGAACAACACTTCAATTGAAGGCGTTAATTGATTCTTAATATCTAACATCTAATGTAGGTGATTATCTAATATAATTGCTATGTAGCATTAGTTGGTGGCGATAGATAGATAAGCCATCCTTAGATAATTTGGCTATGCCTTCTTTAGTCGATGTCCTGTTTTAATAATTATATTATAAATGCGAAAGTCTGCCTGTTACGTCTTCACGTCTAAACAAAGAAACTATTTATGTAGCGATTTGGACCGCTTAATGTTGAAGAGCCTTTTTTTTTTGTTTACCCAGGGTTACGCACCGTCCCGCTAGGACCGGGGATTCACATCCCCCCCGCCGGGGTCCTCGGTTTGTCGTACCGGGGGGGCTCAGTAGGCCCTGCCATGGCAGGGCTGATGCGAAGAGGGACCCCGAGGTGAGCCGCGACTGCACAAATGGCATACGGGCAGTTGCGGCGGTCCGGCTGTAACCTCCGCAGCCGGACCAGGGTTGCCGAGGAAGAGGAGGAGCGGAGTGTTTTCGTTGCTCGCCTCCCTATCCTCGGCAACCCGACAGGGGCGCGCTGGGTCGCGTCGTGGTGGGTCGCGGAGGGATTGAGCGTCTCGATGCTCTCCCTCTGCGACGACAGGGCTCTGCCCTCAATTTGGGTCGCCGGGTGGAAGGCGGCCCCCTCTGGCGAGACGCTCTCCGCGTGCCCTCTGACTTAGCAGAGGGCACAGCGCGAGAGTGGGCCCACGACGCCGGTCTCGGGGACGATCGGCGTCTGAATCCTGGGCGGAGTAGTTGAGACATGCTGGGTGGCCTGGCATGTCTCGACGCGCGCGCGTGCTCGGTACTGTGCATCCGACGACTGATGGCGTGGGCTGCACAGCATCGACCACCGCCGCGCGAGGTGAGCCGCGCAGCGCGGCACGCGCACTACCGGAGGAGTTGTTGTATAGTCCCGACAGTGGGGATACCGGCTCCTCCGGAACTGCGCCGATGGAGGCCACCTTGGGGTTTAGTCGGTTCGAGTCCGACACACCGCCCTCTGGATCCCCGTCCGGAGGGTGACGGCTCGTGGGAGTTCCCCAAGTAAAAAAAAAAAAAAAAAAAAAAAAGGACCGGGGATTCACATGAATCAGCGGGGTGTGTTGCACTCCCGGGGCCATCTAAAAGATAGGAGGACCATGCTCCACCCAAGGCGGTAGTGGGCAGGGTATACCGACTAAACCCCTGGGATGTACCTCTACATCTTTATGTAAGAAGATCGCGCAACGCTAAACCACCGTGAACAAAAATGTTTCTACTCGGACTTGAACCCTGAACTCCTAGTACTACACCGGTGGCAAAACCGTAGGGGCCGCTACGCAGTACCCTGAGAAGCGCCTAGGTTGTTTTTTTATCGCGGAAAAATTTATAGATTCCACAGATGCGATAAGGATTTCGATAACAAGACCGACTATATTTTACATGAACAGAGCTGCCGGTAAAATCGTTTGACATATAATCGATTGATGCTTACTGTATATACTATAAAGAATAAGTCAAAAATGGGGTCTAAATGTTTATTAGTCTTTACATACATACATACGTAACATCACGCCCATAATCCCCGGAGGGGTAGGCAGAGTCAACTTCAACCACATTCAGCCAAAAACAAAGCCGGGCTGGGTTAGATGGAAAATTGTGACAAAGCAGTGACAAGCGGCTAACCTGTCGCCTACACAATCACACACCCAAAACCCGATATACCATTAGTCGCCTTTCACGACATGCTAGGCAAGAACCACAGTTGGCATATTCTTTTTAAGTCCCAGACCAACATGGGACAGTGGGCTGGGTTGGTTGGTATTAGTCTTTATAAACAAATATCAGGTCGTAATTATAGCTAAATTGGTCGTCATCTTTTTTATTACTCAATGTCATAGTATTTTTCGTCTATATGTCGTTGGTGAGGCCAAAAAGGTCGTAACACTTACTATAAAGACTATAAGAAAAAAATCTGATTACTATAAAACTGTGAAAGTGACAGAATTTGTTACTGTAAGTAACTATTAGATAGTGCACGATGTGTACTCGTATGATGTGTGTTTCGGGTGGTCTTGGCTTGACTTGTCGCGACGTCCACTGATTAGTGTATTTAGTCATCTGCCGACTCTCTTTATCTTGGCTACTACTTTGACAACAAACAATACACGCGCCTACAATCAATCACTCATTGATATGTGTTGAATTATGACCATGAAATTGATGGAATTTTTGTTGTTTTGCGATTGAGATTACAAAAGTAGGTCGCTTAGAATAAATAGATAAATTAATTCTCCAGACTGACACACCAATTCCCAACTAAGCTTATTCTGCAATAGATACTAGGTGAGTGGATAGACATACTTAAATACGTTTATAAACATCCACGAATCGAGTAAAAATGTCCATGTTCATCACACGAAACATTTGCCGCTAGCGGTATTCGAAACCACGACCCACGGTTTCGTGGCCAGGGTCTCTGACCACTCGACGTGGTCTCAACTTGTCTGTCGGGTTACAAAAACAAATAAAATTACACTACACCTAAATATGAATGAAATAATGATAGATACTGGCTGCTTATTATTTTAAAGAGCTGTTAGTTACTCTACGTAATTACCTACAATCATGGTTTAACCGCACTTAGTTCTGACTAGGAACTACAAACGGCATATTATAGTATTCTATTTCTAGTAATGTCTATTTTGAGATACTTTCTAAATGTTTGCATCGCGATTTAATTAACATATTGATTACATTTTCGTTCGCGTTTTATACTTTTCTTTATGGTGACTGCGGAAGGTCGATTCTGTAAAATGGCGTCGCTGGTTAGAGCACGGCGACACGGTTTGAACTCACGTTGCGACGCACGCCGGTCGCGCCCGCGGCAGCGCGCGGCGCGGTGCGCGTGAGTCACCGGACTCACCGGCGATAAAGGTTCGTCGCGCGTGGCGCGGGCGCACTGAGAGTGGTGATGCCAACTTAGCAGATATTTCCTCAAAAGGCGGAAAAATTATAAATTCATATAGTACAATTATATTATAGTTACACGGAGTACAAGGTGCAATGTGGTCCCTGAACCACTTCCCTGAACCACGTCCCTGAACTTAGTCAAAAATCGGGTTGGGTTAGATGGGAAATTGTGAAAAATACTACAAGTGTGTTGCTCGTAACCGCTTTCAGTCGGGCAGGCCGTATTCTTGTTTGCCGCCTTGGTTGTGTAAGAAATGTTTTTGAATAATTTATTACTTAATTTTCTTTATTATTGTAAATATTTTCATTATTACAGGAGACGCGACCGTGTTTTAGCTATTTACGTGATATTTCCACAACGTATTTTTCTTGCACCTAAACAGTTTAAATGTTGATAGTTTTTGAGAAGTTTGGAGGAAAACATTTCGTCCCGTTGGCATCACTGATCGAATGTACTGGGCGCCGCCTGCGCTCGCGCACCGACGCGCGGTGATGTGTGCACGGCCACGGGCGGCAGCGAGCAAGCTTACACTATGATACTAGAGTAATAAATGCGTATATCACTATTTGTCTGTCTGCCTCTCAAGTTTTCAGACCGATAAGCTTAATCGGTTGTGATGAAATTGTTCGCATTTTAATCATTTTGGCTCCTGAAGACAAAGGCCACTCACTGTCTACCCCTGATAAATTTGTAGATCTCGCGTTGTGTACGATAGAGACTATATAACAGACCGAATTTCACGCGTGAAAAAGCCAGACCTTTATATGGCATTTCATTTAATGAAGAAATGCACCAAT
Organism: Glyphodes perspectalis; assembly: GCA_951394215.1. Lineage (NCBI taxonomy): Eukaryota > Metazoa > Arthropoda > Insecta > Lepidoptera > Crambidae > Glyphodes > Glyphodes perspectalis. Next base: position 11,354,952 of record OX596216.1, read on the forward strand.
TGGAAATTAGCAGGTACGACGATGATATTGCAGCTAAAATCAAAGACGTATTAGTGGTTTGGGCTTGAACGCTCAACATCTACAAAACATTATCACATGCGCCAGCGCATGTGTACCAAGCGCCGGCGATAACGAGCACGCTCATGTATTATTATGTAAGTAATTAACTGATCTAAAATTGGGTCCGTGGTGGTATGAACCTGTCGACATCAAAGAAATACCGTCGCCCGCGCAGCACTGAGAGAAATGAAATTAACTTGTCGTTAAGTTACGCTGTGCACAGATTACAAGTGACAGCGGGCGTGGCTACCAGCAGATATGAGATGTGAATCGATGTGTCTGTGGCATTTTAGACCAGTTATCGACGGTGGCGGGTTAAGTGCGCCCGCGTTTACGGGTGCAATGCCATGCATATACTCATTAGCGGCAGCGAATGCACCTTTTTATTGCGTTTAAAGCCATAAGCGTGGGTACATACGCTTGCTTCTATCATCTGTGCCTGGTTTGTGCATTGCAAGGCTGTAAGATATACTACATGCGATATCGAACGATATGACCTTAAGTAGCTACAAGTAGTAATGAAAGCAGAAAAGTGCCGATATCAAAATTCATTCATCAGCCTTGAACATACTCATTACAAATATCAGACACCCTAATGTATCATTGATGATAGTAAATGGAGAAGAATCGAAAACTGTTAGATTTGCCTTACTTGGCTATAAAAGATATATGCATCTATGGGAGATGTTATATCCATCTGTGAACGAATATTATCTTAAACTGATTCCCAAGCTATCACTTCGTACTCTGACCACACGCTAACCGCGCTAAATTCGCATCTGTACACACTGCACTTGTGTGTCCTCACGTAAATTTAAATGTCCCGTTTCTCTTTACCGCCTTGTAAATGTCACGTGCACCAAATGCAATCGGCGGTCCCGCTACCGCGCCCACACAGTGCGCGGCGCACCTCATCGCCCGTCACTACTGTTCGCAGTAAAAACAGCTCGCAGCTGCGCGTGAGTCGGCCGCGAAAGGGTCGCGGTGAGGCCACCCGCGCACTTACGACTGAGCGGCTTTTTCGAGTTCAACAGAGTTCGCGAGTTGGCACGGTCGTTGATACAATTTTACTACAAAAATTATCATCTAACTCGATTGTGATCGTTGACACACAAGCTGCCAAGTATGTAAATCATATTTCCATAACCGCGACTTTTTTACCAGGGTCCAAGGATGGAAAGGTAACAAATGACCCCACCAGAATCCCAAAAAAAATGTGTCGGTCCATGCGCTTATTATATATTTATTTTTCAAAGGTCATGATGCAGGGTGTAATAGAATCGGGTATACAGTCCTAATTCAGAAAATATTGTAACTAAAACCTGCAGCTAGCAAACGATAAGAAATGGGCGTGATATTACGCACGCTGCGATTAGTCGCACTTCGTCAACGGGCCTAAAGCGCATATTTTCGTCGCGCCGCGGCGCAGACAATGGTGGCCGATAACCGAGGCTATTGTCCGCCCGCGTCCCGCGCCCGGTGGATGTGGATGTTTGCTCTTCGCCGAAGCGGCGCGTTTCCTACGCTTTTTTCACTACGCAACTCTGTCGGTAGGTAGTCACGCGCACAGCCGCCGGGCGTTTTGAGTGCTATAGACGCGGTCGATCCTGCAATACTTTTTAAACGTTGCATTTAGACTTTTCTTTGGCTTAAGCAGTTCACTTTGCGCCGCCCGGGCGCCCCCGCTCTAACTTTTGACTGTCTGAATTTTACGGCAAAAACCTCTTCTGGCTTCTTTAGTTTCTACGCCACTACTAAACTACTATAAATCTGGTACTGATGGAGACTAATTGATTATATTATTTGTACCATACAGATGGCGAGTTGTAGTTTAGAAACGTAGAACGTCATTATTAGTAATAGTTAGTACAAATTAATTAAATATTAAAGATATCTATAACCTAATTGTTATATTGCAAATTCGTATACGTGTTGTCTTTTAAATATAAAAAGTTATTATATCTTCGCAATCTAGATCTAAACTACATATTATAATCACCAAGTTTTACACTCGCTATGATTGATGGATGTTATTAATTATTTGTTTATGTACTTAAGATTATCCTTGTGAACTGATTCGCAGTAGAAAACAATAAGGTCGAGTATTAGTCATTATCTGTTGTTGTTTCGGGAGCGCGCAGTGAGTGCGCCGGCGACTCTCGCTCGTAATGTTGGTGCCGCGTACTGTGGACTAATCTAGATGTGGGCGATGCGATGTTGCGTCATCGAGGGCCTTTCATGTCAGTACTTATTCGAAAGATCTATTCTACCATGTTTAGTATATACATTATATAGTAGCGACTATATTATGTATAGGTATACTAATCATAAAATTTGGTGTTATCGTCGTGGCCTGCTATTTTGTGAAATGGTGGCATTTAATGTGGCAGGCAGGCTAAAGTTGGTAGTTTCGGCGTCGGCGTTGAGACGTTTTACTATAGCATGTCTTTCACATAGGAATGTGTAGTGTATTGTTTAACATACCACCATTTCATGAAATAGACGGCCATTATAAAGTGGCCCATACGATAAGACCCCAATGTAAACAAAACTAAAAAAATCAAACCTAGGAAACGTCCCGTAGTCCCGCTAAACGATTATACCGACGTGGGGCCCCCGTGCCTCTCGCGAGGCCCCTCGCGACTCGCCCGATGCGAATATCCCTGCGCGCGTGGACAACATCTAATTACTATCGCGGCGGCTGCGCGCGCGCCGGTCGGCGGCCATTTATCGCCGCGAGTGACTCATGTCCCGCTCATTACGAAGCGGATACGCGGCGCGCGGCGCGAATCCAAACGAGCCGTGTCTAGCGGTGCCACAGTGTATAGGGACTGACGGGCGAGTCAGTCCCTGCCAGAAAAGAAGGTTGTCTCTAATTGACATTTGATAAGTAGAAAGATGACAATACTTCCTCGACGTTACATTTATCCACTTAAAACTTTCTTTATTTTGTAAGTGACATTAATTTCTAATGATATGATCATTGTCTGCCTATCCTGCTAGAGAATGGGCTTGAAGTTCGTTTTTTTATGATTATAATTTTAATCTGGGTTTTGCTTTGGATTTGGAAAGTCTGGTTATTAAACTTGAAGCGACTGCGAAGCGACCATTCTGCTATAACCTGATAGGACTATCCTTCATCCTATGGTTAGTTACCCATTCATAGTCATTTGAATGTGCATAGTGCAGGTATTATCATGATGGTTTTCCTTACAGCTGAGCAAGTGCAATTAATACGTACATAGACTTGAAAATCCAGGGTTATGTGCTCGGATTTGCACCAGCACTATTTTTTTTTATAGTCATATATGAGGCATGTGGCCTTACCATTGATCAACACTGCTCTATCTATCATATCAGAAATCACGGGTTATTTACGCCGAAAATATATTAACTAACTAACTAAACTTCACGCCACTTCCCTAGTGGGGTAGGCAGAGAAAACCGAACGCCATATGGCACGAAAATATATTAGATCCTTCAAAGCTGAATATTCAAGATGGATGTGACTTACTGCTAATGTTATCGTGGTCCGCTATCGCGTTGTTTTGCTTGTCAGCGCGTCACCGTCATGAATACAAACAGCCGCGCATCTAGATCTCCGTCGACAAATAAGATGGTCCGACCGAAGGTTTAATGCGTCCTTATGTATAGGTATGTTGGTCTAACATACTTACACGTATGTGAAGCGGGATTGTGTAATGCTGGGGCTACATTAGCGGGCTACGGTGAATTTTTGTGTTCCTATCCTGCTCTACTAGACGTAGACTGACAGAGACACATATATAAAACTTCGCGATAGCACGATAATGTAGCCACAGCATATGAGAACTATATACATATATACTATCAAGCATACTATCCCTGAAGGGGTAGTCATAGTCCAAGGAGTAGTATCTTAATCCACTGTTAGTTGCAATAAAAGTTAGGTTGGACTGAAAGTTGTAAAAGACTAGTGACAAGATGCTATTTCGTTGCCTACACAATCACGAAGCCTGTATTAATTATTCGCCTTTCACGACATGCTAGGCTAAGAACAGTGACCAGAGAGTAATTTTAAGTCTCGGACCATTGCTGTGGTTAGTGCCAACACGATAGGGTATTTTACAAAACCACTTTCACAATATAGGTAGGCACAAAATTAACTTAAAAAGTATTTTTTGTAAACAGCATCGTTTAATTAAAAGATCAAAGGACATTTTAAAACAACTCGTATAAATTTTCCCCCTTAAACGCTACGAGTTGACGTTTCAGTTTGCATAGACTACTATGGTGCCGAAATGACGTCATATTTGGATCGGTTCGGTAGATAAAACTCACATTCTGTTAAACTCAGGAGAGAATTTTGGACATTATGTTGAACTTGTTGATAGACTTACTAACTAACTAACTAAACTTTACGCCACTTCCCTAGCGGGGTAGGCAGAGAGAACCGAATGCCATATGGCACGATCCTTACACACCTCACTCGCCTCTTCAACATTCATAAACCTTTTCATACAAGCTCTACGGTTTTTATGACTCCTAACATCACCTTCTGTTAATACATGGCCAATCTGGTCGTGGTAGGTGAGCCTGGACCTTCCGCGGCTCCTACATCCTTCCACTTTCGCATTGTATATCTGTTTAGTCAATCTTTCGTCATCCATTCTTTCCACATGTCCGAACCACCGGAGCATGCCTCTTCCTACCTTGACTCCGACGTTGTCCTTCAGACCGACTCTCTTTCTTACATCATCATTCCGGACGCAGTCTCTGGGCGATACACCGCAGATTTTCCGCAGCGCACGCATCTCGACCGCGTTTATTCTACTTTCATGCTCTTTCTGCCATACCCAACTCTCGCTTCCATATGTTAGCGTTGGAATCAGCACCGCATTGTGTATAGCGAGCTGGGCCTTCTGGCTTAAGACTTTGCTGCCTAGAAGTTTTCCTAACGCTCCATTCCCCTATTCCCTGCATTCACTTTTATTTCTATATCAGCGGAGTACCTTTCATCTCTACTAAATGCAGATCCTAGATATACAATTTCATTTACCTGTTCCAGCACTACATCGTTAACCGTTATCCTTGTATCTGTTCTGGTTTCATCTCTTTGTAACTTTTTAAAATGTATTTATTACAGATAAATCAAATCATTCAAATTCATTTTTTAAACTTGATATTCGGTGTTTATTTAAAATGTAAAGTTAAACCTATTTAACAGAATTCTTTAGGTATATAGTGCTATAGTAAAATACCCTCCTGATGTTCGATAGTCACATAAAAGATAGCAGTCGGATATGTACAAGACGGACGATTTTGAAATATCATTGTTTGTTGCCCAAGTAAAATACTGAATGACATTTAATTCGTTGATACCATTGACATTGACTAGTAGATAGTGGCTTCATATTTTCTCGGTCGGTAACTTTTTTGTGACCATTGAGAAATCAGCCCTTAGGGAGAGATTTATTAGCCAGCTGAGCTGTAGTGTCTTCGACGAGTCTGATTTGTCAACGTCAAGTCATGTTCATTGCAGTTCACTCAATCCTAGTTCTGACATTAAATTTTTTTTTCTTGTTTCCTACAAAAGCTTGTGAACCTTAAATGGGTTTTGTAAGCGGTAGAGGGTTAATTTAATAAACTAGTATCATTTTAAAGACCGAAATACTTACCTATTGGATCCTATTTAATGGCAATAAATAAAAATAAATGAATGAATGAATTATTTAATTCAATAGTATGAGTCACCTGCTTCGATATTTAATTGCATGAGCATGTAGGTACACACAGTTCAATAACTCTATGACGATCTATTGTTCTGTATAAGGAAGATAAATTAATGCTGAGTCCGGCCGAATATACATTTTTAGTTTTTAATTATCAATTAAGACTGTGACAGCCAAGTCTTTGCTACGTTAATTCGTTTACTTTACATAGAATTGCTATTTTGACGATTCTTATTTCATCTTAACATTTAAGTACGTTTTGAATAACGTTTTCTATATTATTAATTAATTTACAGGATTCACCCGTGTGTAATTTAAGATTTAATTTATTTAGTGTTTCTCAATTTGGTATACGAATAACTAAATTACTTTAAAACCTTTATTTTTTACCTTGGGAAATGCCTTACGCACACCACTCCACTCGGGGGAGACGAGTGGTTATGTGGGGCTCTCCCCCCGTGATAGAGGGGGGCCTACTTACTAAAACCCAGGGGTGTTTCGCCGAATCGCTTAGGGATGGTGCCTGGGAACGCATGGCCTGCCTACGATCCCCTCCTGCAGCGTTTGCCCCTTCGGGCTCGATTGAAATTTGCTCCTCGAGCACTCCGACTAGGCGCCCCTGGAACACGGAGGGGCGCTTACGAGTACGTCTTGGCTCGAAGCGCGAGCGAGGGATTCCCCGATCTATCGCCCGCTAGCCCAAATTACTTTTGAACTATCTTAACTCTGTTTATGAACAATTTGAATGTAGTATTACATAAAAACAAGTGATTGGAGTCCGCTAACATGCTATAAAACCTTTTTAACACAAAACATCTCACTAAACTGCCGAGACGACAATTGAAAATATTCCACATCAATAAGCGTTCTTGTCGCTTGGAATTAAAGTTTAAAATCGAACAGCTCACAAAGTACGATGATAATAACAACAGAGCAAAGAAAGACCAGATCAAGTTGACCCGCCTCGCCCGCTTCCGTAAGTGGGAGTTGGAAACTTTGTGAAGGGGAAGTTGCCGTGTTAAGAGTTCAAGGTAATCTGGTCGATTTATTGAGTTGCGTCGCAAACTTTTGTAGATATTGAAACGAGACGCCACCGGGCCACCTGTTGAGTGCTCAACTTCGTTAATGGCCCTAGATATTCCTGGAATGGAGTCGTAAGTAACTCGCGGCGTTAACTTGGGAGATAATTAAAGCTACTTCTCGTTACATTTGTGACATAATTTTCTCGTTTGGGATTCGGCGCGAAACGTTTTTGTTGTTTTTAAATAGTGACCTGTATTGCGTGTTCTAGTCTAAAAGTAACTGTTATTACTAAAGAATGGCGCCCAACTTGGTGAATCTAAAGCAATGTGTTGTCTTGTTTCGACTGATGCTACAAATCGATAGTAACATCTATTGATAAATTTTAAATGGAATCGTGTACTCTAATGTGGTATAAAAATATTTGCATTCGCTGTTTAAGAATGGAGCCCAACGTGTTGCCTCATATTTGTATTTGCCTACGTATGATTCAGTGGATAGGAGATAACTAAGTATTAATGTTACTTGCGTCATTTCTGCCTACCTATCATGGAAGATACTATCGTAGGTTTTGGTTAAGGTTGCAGTGTTTACTAGTCCTGTAGGGCGGGACTCTGATTTATGACAGCTTTTTATGATATGAGATCTAAATATTTTAACATATTCACAGTGGCGGATTTACAGTCTTGGCCGCCCTAGGCCCCAGGCCATAACTCTCAGTACTAAAGCGTCATCACTTAATTTTTATTACGATTGGCCGCCTCTAATATCTGGCCGCCCTAGGCCCGGGCCTACTGGGCCTTAGGGTAAATCCACCACTGCATATTCAGTTGTATATTCTACTTCGCAAATAAGAACTCTTGTGAGTATGAATGTTAGTGGATGGAGAGGAAAAGGAAGGTCAAATAAGAGGTGGATGGATTGTGTGAAATATGATATGAAAATGGCAGTGGATAGCTTGATGACTGTTGACCGAGATGGATGGAAGAAAACATACTTCTTTTTTTACCCGGAGAAATGCGTTACGCATACCACTCCGCCCCGGGGGAGCGAAGTGGTTATGTGGGCCCCTGCAACAGGAGACCCCCTCTCCGGCCAAGATGGTAATGGCCGGGGTATACCCACTAAAACTCCGGGATGCGTCCTCTACGCCGACTGAGGCTTCGCGGGTGCCCCTATGGAATCGTCCGCTAGAGAAGAAAACATACTGCGCTGACCTCAGATAACCTGGGAGAAAGACAAGAGGATGATGAAATAAGGACTCTTGTGTTTGTACTAAACGGGTCAGATGAACGTTGCAAATGGATTTTATTTCCTAACGATATTCACTAATGTCTTGAGCCGTCCAAGGTTGGCATTGCGCTGACAGTGTCCGCGGCGGAATCTGGTCGTTTATCATCGTTTAGTTGGTTCGTTACCTCCCTTTTGTTTGGATAACCTACATACATTATTTGTTTCTACTGGCTACAAGTAAAGCTTACTGTTTGCCAATAACCAGACGGGTCTAAATAGAGATACATTTTGTTCATGAATAAATGACCTTAAAGTGGATAGGCGATTTTTAAAGTGTGGGCTAATCATTGTTTTGTGTTTGATATTTGTGAGAATGATAGATAGAGGGTAGTAAGTTTTTTGATCTCGGGTTGTTTCCTCGTCTGCTCCATGATAGTCATAATGATACTTAAAGCCATTTAATGTACTTACAAAAAAAATACTGTTTGAAGCCCGTAGTTTACGTCCCTGAGTAGGTGACGAGCTAACCACTTGTCACTCCTTTTTCACAGCTTTCCATCCAACCCAGCCCACTGTCCCATGTTGGTCTGGGACTTAAAAAGAATATGCCAACTGTGGTTCTTGCCTAGCATGTCGTAAAGGCGACTAATGGTAAATCGAGTTTTGGGTGTGTGATGTGTAGGCAACAGGTTAGCCGCTTGTCCGCTTGTCACAATTTTCCATCTAACCCAGCCCGGCTTTATTTTTGGCTGAATGTGGTTGCAAGGGCATGCTGCCCCTTTGACTCTGCCTACTCCTTCGGGGATTATGGGCGTGATGTTATGAATGTTAAAGCCCGGCTAGGCGGTTAAAGTTTGTTGAGTGAATTATTTTTAAAAATTGCCCAATTTTAATATGCGTTTGTATCAGATAGTCATATTTGTACTGAAAGAAAAGAAAGAAAGAAATAAATAACATTTATTGGACGCACAATTGTTAATACATACACAGGAAAACGAAATTAAATTAACTGTTTCATTTAAAGTGTCTAATGGCGTATTAAACCTATTGTAAGTAAAGTCTTGGTCTGGTATTAGACTAGGACTGTGTTCCTCGTCTGTTTCAGATTATTTTGTTTTATTTATTCACCAGATTAATTTTTCACAAAGTCCGATAAGCTAAGTCAAAGTCGTTTAAGTAGCTTTGGACTTTGCCTATCCTTTCGGGGATTGCAGGCCTGATGGTAAATATTTATTATTAATATTATTATAAGTATATAAGTAATATCTTCTCTATCAGGTCTTTACGTAAAGGAGCCCTTTACAAGTCCAGCGGACAGTTGATACAATTTTCAGGTGTCGATACAGGTTGGTGCTCGGCCAGACTTGCTACAAGACGGTGTCCGGCGGGTACATATTAATGAGGGCAGGTAGCAGGTGTGGAGGGGTGGGGGGGTGTTGCCGGGGCCACGCGACGCGGCCTCGGGCGCCGCGGTGGACGGTCGCCAGAAAACTCCTTTGAGGCACGTTCGTTTGTTTTTTGTTTTATAGCTGAAGGTTGTGGGTTAACGGCTAAGCTTCATATGGGATCTTTACACATGCTTGGTAAGAAGTGTAGATTTCATTTATTATAATTATATTTAATATCAATAGTGATGACGACTGCATTAAAAAACTATAATAATATTTAGTCCATCAGTTAGATTATACAAAAATACTAGACACATATTTTTCGCTTTATCAAATGAACATAAAATCACAAAGACGTCACTATTTTGTGAAAATTGTACGAAAGCATGACGTCACGCAAAACTTGAATGCATTGTAACTTCGTCAATGTCTGTTTGACAAATAAATAAAAAAATACGTGTTCAATATTTTTTTATAATCTAACTGACGGACTAAACAGATTTTTTTAGTCATCATCATCTTCCTAGCGTTATGTCCCGTGCTTAGACGGAGTCCGCTTAGACCATGATCCAGGATTTAGCGAGTCTGGTAATTACATTGAAGCGACTGCCGATCTGACCTTCGTAACCCTAAGATAGGGGAACCAGACAATTTTTGGATCATGGTTACAAATTCAAAGTTGTTTGAATTTGCTGGTTTCATCACGATGTTTTCCCTCACCGTCGAGCTAGTGGTATAAATATGTACATAGACTTTTTAAAATCTAGAGGTACATGCCCGGGTTTGAACCCGCACTCCTCGGTTAAGAGGCGCGTGTCCTTACCATTGAGCTACCACCGCTACAGATTTTTTTAGTCATATAGCCTATTTATATAGAAGGTTACTTTGACAGGCACACCAATCATTTGGTGTTGCCCCCATTGCCTCCCAATAATCTTTGCTAATTTACTTCTTCACGTTAAAAATACTTGATCGATTGCGGTGAAATTTGGCATGTCTAAAGTTTGAACATACTCGTAGGTCACTTGTATATCTAATGAGCTGTTAGGATACACGATAAATACATATATAAAAACACGCCCGTAATCCCCGAAGGAGTAGGTAGAGTCAAAAGGACAGCAAGCCCCTTCAACCACATTCAGCGAAATATAAATAGTTTCTGACATACCGAATTTAAGGAGGGGATGTGCGGGCAAATACTACTAATGAATAAGTGTCGAAAACGAACTTTATTAATCGATTGATGTTATTGCCACTTTCGCATTGTTAATCTATATGAAAGGCCATTAATCTATTATATCTATAATCGGTCGTGCACATTTGTTTTGCTAACCGTACATCAAAGTCCAACGCCCGTGGACCTAGAACAGAAGGAGGTTCTTGTGGTTCAAGATAATTACATTTCGGTGATAAGAATAAACAGCCGAATGTATGTCCAGCCATAATGACTATGACTTGTCAGCAATTTCAAGTATAAAAAGCATAATTAATTCACCGCCTAGATCCTTAGCGTGGGGAAATCGAGGTAAAACGGAACCTTTAAAATATTGTGAAATAGTTTTAAAATAGGTTTTAATTTTAATAGCTTTTGGGTTTACCCATTACATATAAATATAAGCAAAATAAAACCTTACACACATAACAACACGCCCGTAATCCCCGAAGGGGAGTCAAAGGGGCAGCAGGCCCCTTTGACCTACATTCTGCCAAAAATAGAATTGGGCTGGGTTAGATTTAAAATTATGTAAAAGGAATAACAAGTGGCTAGCTCGTCGCCTACACGATCAGAACCCGATATGCCATTTACGAAATTCTAGGCAAGGATGTGTCCTGTTGGCGCATTCTTTTTAATTCCTTGACCAACATGGGACAAAATAAAAAAAATACCTAGAAATTAGCATTTAGGATCATTTACGCGTTAATGCACGAGTGCAATGGGGAGCCTTTTTTATTTGGATATTTTTTAGACAGCATACCTGCCATTTTAAAATTTGTGTGTGTGAGAAAACGGTCGAGTTTTTTTCACGTGCCACCTACAGCATTATTAGGTTCGCCACCCCTGTGCCAGTGTATTTATGATTGCTGCAGGTAATTGTCGGCTAGCTGGAACTGTCGCTCATTAAAGGCTTAACAGTTGGCTTATCGGGCCGGCGAGCCACGCCCGCGCCCGCGTCGCGTCGCGTCGCACCCGCGCCCGCGTCACGCTCGCGTGTACCCCCCCTATCTGCGATATCGCGGGCGATGGACGGGGGCTCACAGCTAGGGGTGCCGACAGCTATACATTTGCTAACCTTTTCAAGAACAAGAAAAAATAAAATAACAGTTGCACCATTTTATAACTTCCTTCTGCTTAGAATTTCTTGGAAAAAGTTTGACGAGACAGGTATTTGTTTAAAACAATATTTTCCTTTAAATATATTTAGACTTAGTTTTCTTTCCACTGTTAGTATTTTATTTTTATTATATTATTCATTACATGTATTTCTCGTTATAGGGATTCAATATTCAAAATATTTTTCATTCATATTATTTCTTAACTAAACTTACTCATAGATACATTTGGGATCATAATTGATACAACAGCACCGGTGGGCTATGGCTCGTACCACTTTGCACTCAATTAAAGCTCAGCAGCGCACCGCCGATTGAAGTTCAAGTTAAACAGTTCAAGCGCAAGGTGGTTTGCATAAGTCATTCGCTCTCAGTTTTATGCGGTCTACTAGAGATGGCAGCCCTAGCGCGGAGGCCCCCGGGCGCCCCGGGGGGGGCGCAGAACGTGCCGCGACAAAAAACCCGCGCTGACCCGCGTCCGGCCGCCATAAAGCGCCGGCGAGCGTAATAAGTGTGAACGCCATGATTTAGGCGAAACTTGGGACTTTCCGGATAACTTATGTTTATGTAGTGGTAAATCTTGGTGAAGTCTAGTGAGATTGATCTTATTAATAAGTTTATATACTCGTATAGGTAATTACATTGGAATGAAAACGGCAACAAGTGCTTGTAGTCAATGGGAGCATGTAATCTTGTATTCAGCACCTGTGAGAATCGATCTTAACTGGCGTCGGTCCATCTACTTAAGTGTAGTACACCAATTATATTTTAAAATAATATTTTAATCTATCAACGAAGCTGAAACAATGTTAACAATAGTCCGATACAAGTAGTGATATTTGCACCCTCAAATGCCTTATGAAATTTCACTTATACTGAGTTTATTGTTATATAAATGTTTAGTGACCCCATATTATGGTACCCCAACCTGTTCTATATATTGAAATTTGGTGGAAATTTAAGGACACTTTTTGACTTGCCTATTCACGTTACAAAAGCGTCCCTAAATTTTCGCCTGTACGGCGTGTCACCCCAGTAATAAGCCGCTCCTGCTTGCCTTGCTTTCTGCAAACGGGGCTCAAAGGAACGCACGTTCGCGCGCTCTAATTCCGTCCCGTGATTCTATCGATTGCGCCGGGAGTCGGGACTCGGGAATCGGGACGCCTCATTACTCGCTCCTGACGGCGCCGTTCTTTTCGGTAACTCGAGATCTGCTACGTGTACGTGCTGCACTTAATGCTGAACGGAACTGAAGTCACTTAGTGATGCATGTTTGTCGAGATTACCTTACTTTATTTAGTTCGTTATGTAAGCGACGAGCTAGCTACTTGTCACTGCTTCTTTACATTTTACATCTGACAAAACTATTTAAAATCTGGTTCTTTTGACCCTGTCTACTCTTTCAGGGATTGCATGCGTTATGATAACATATGACAGTAAGTTATTGCTTACTCTTTATAGTTAATAAAAATTCAAAATGTCTTTATTTAGGCATCCAGATCCAGAATGAATTTACAAAATAAATCGTCAATTACTTAAAAAAAGGACAACGTAAATCTTTTCTTCTAGTTTTATTGGTTTTTCTTTAATTGTTAATATTGTTTTTTTTTCTACTTTTGGTGTTCGTATTCGCTGTATGTATAATCGTTATACAATCGAAATATATCTAATAAAGCTTATTATACATCATTTACTTACTTGCGGGTATATTTAGCCAAGTAGAATTAAGTGTTCTAAATCTAAACTTGAGGACTGATATAACTCAAATGTAGATGGCATATGGAATATAAATAAATATCCGACGACATTACATACATTGACCTGACTCCGAGGTAAGTAGCTTAAGCACTTGTGTTACGGATATCAGAATCAACAGTGGTATTACAAATATACCTATACTTAAATATTTGATATTAACACCCAGACACAGAACAAACACAGGTATTCATAACACGAATGTTTGTCCTGGGTGGGGAACGACAAATATATACTGAAATATTTGATATTAACACCCAGACACAGAACAAACACAAGTATTCGTAACACGAATGTTTGTCCTGGGTGGGGATCGAATCGAACTCACAACTCTTCCACTACCGAATGCGCCATCGAGTGGTCATCTACACGATACATATTAAGTGTATTAACCACATACCTAATGTGTATGGTGTCGTGTGGTACATATTATTATGTTTTCAGCCCCCAAAGAGGTAAGCACAGTTCAAGGAGCGGTAACATGTCAGAATGTAAAATCGAAATGTTCTCAAGTGCCTTAAAGTGATAATACTGACGGGACTAAACGCGATATGCATTATGTAGTACATGAGTACTTACAGCTTGACGTTTCGGCCGTGTTGCAACGACCGTGGTCACAAGCGGACTGGGGGTGCGCGTTTAGTCCCGTCAGTATTATTTCTAGTGATAATGCAACGCGAAAGTTTAAAATCGTATATGCCTTTAAGTGTTTTTAAACTAATTACATCTCGGAATTAGTTGAAAGTACAAGGGTGTCACCACCGCCGTTGATGTCTGTTATAGTGGGTGGGCGGAGCGACAGTAATATATTACCATTTTTTCTTTATTTCCTCATTCTGAACTCCTGTTTATAAATCAATTTTATTGCTATGGTGGCAATTTTATGGCAAGAGCCGTAGCGGTGAATGAATATGATGAAATGCTGGTAGAGAATAGTGTTTGTTCAATTGGCATGGTTTGTCAAAGTTGAAGTGGTTAAATCTTTTTTGATATTTGAGTTCGGCTATTAGTGTTAAGGCTGTGATTCCACAAGTTAGTCATATGACATTTGAATAACGTTAGATGAACATATTGTGAACGTTTTTTTTTAAAGAATAAAAAAAAATAAGGATAATGATCACCACGTTTCGAATATTATTAGCCTTGTAGACCGATAGGAGCCGTTATGTTAACAATTTTAAGAATATTTATTTATATTTACTTATAAAGAATGTGCCAACTGTGTTTCTAGCCTAGAATGTCGTAAAAGGCGACTAATTGTATATCGGGTTTTGGGTATAAAACTAGCCACTTGTCACTACATTTTCTCAATTTTTCATCTAACCCAGCCCAGTTTTATTTTTGGCTGAAAATGGTTAAAGGGGCTAGCTGATCCTTTGACTCTGCCTGCCCTTTCGGGGATTATGGGCGTGATGTTATTTATGTAATTTACCTTACGATTTTTTTTGAAAATCTTTATTCGTTTCTCACAGGACAGGTCTACCCTAGTGCGGGACCAGAAAACTTGTTACCTGTTAAATGTACTTTTTGTGAAAGTTTTTATTTTATTTAAATGTCTGTATAGTACCGCCGTCTATATCTACTTAGTTAAGTTACTATCGGTCTTCAATAAAAATAAACTTACTAATATATGACATATAACATACTCTAGCAAAATTTCAAACTGCGTTTAAAGTAATTGCCTACCCGTCAATAGCTCGTTACCTTTAAACATAAGGAAGAGAAAACCTGGACCTATAGTTTTCTAACGTCGACGCGTCTTTTAACCGTCGGCTGAGTGACGCAAAAATCAGCCGCCAAAGCGCAATGATTTACTGCGCGGAGGCTGGAGCGCGCAAATTGCACGCTATTACGGGCGGCGCGCTCTCACTCCCGCGCACCGCCGCGCCAGCGCGCCAGATGCGGCACGTATACTGCGCGCGCACACCCGTCTTAATGTAGGGTTGCCGCGACAGTATGCGCCTTTAGGTAGTAGTAAGCAGTAGTTTATGCGTGAAGCTGCTGAACAGTATTGTCGATCTGGCCTTGTTGGAAATTATGGGTAAGAGTAAAAATAATTTTATGAAAAAAATGTAACTTAATTAAACTAAGTTCACGCCAATTCCCTAGCGGGGTAGGTAGAGACAACCAAGCGCCAAATGACACGGTCTTTACACACCTTTTACCAAGTTAGACCGACATTGACGATACTGATAAGTTTTTGATTTGTATGCGTTTCCTGGTGCAGCATGTATTTTTCCAGAATTATTATGACAAACAATTGTTTGTTCTTCAGTGATGATTATTTTATTTACTGCTATTTCAGTATCGCTGTAATCTCTCGACCATAAGCAGGATTTCAAAATGTTCAGGAGTCAGAAATGTTGCTGTTTTCAAGTTATATGGTTTATATGATTTCAAAGTTCTTGACACTACTTTAATGAATACTCATTTACATATTATTGAGAGTTAAGATGGTTCGCATAGTGGAAAAATAAATAAATTAGTTAGTTCTAAAATCAGTTAGTCGAGCTAACTGATCTGATGATTTTTCTCTATAAAACTTGGATGCAATAAAGGAGCACCCTTTCTCCTCTTAACAATAACGACCATTCGACAGCCCTGACGGCCATGCTGGTCCCGAGCGCAGATGTGCGTGCGCGCATGTTATCGCGCCGCGCTCGCCGCCCTGTGTGGTCGCGGCGCTATGGTAATTAGCTGTCTGATAGATACATCTACCCCCTGACGAGTGAGCTATGGCCGAGGTGCTGCTTCAAACGGTTTTGTATCGAATTTGGACGTGACGATTAAGACGGTGTGGGCATAATAAAATGAGGCAAGGGTTACAGCTGGTTCGAGTTAGGAATCTGTCGTTGAAAATGCTTTAAATTTAATTAGTATTAATGTTAAAATCATCATTGTAAGTGATTTCTCTAGTCCAGTGTTGCTCAAACATAGAGATGCGCAGGCCCGGTTATTTTAATGTTTTTCGTCGCGATCGCGATCTATTATGAGGTTTAATTAACACTCATATCGTATTTAGAGAAAAATATATTTTTGACGGGCACCAGGATTTGTATGATGTACCATTTTTTTTTAATTTCGGTGGGATAAACCATTTTTAACTGATTAGTTTATTTTGTTTAGCGTCAATTAAAACAAAAAAAAAAAGATAACGTCACGTCCGTCCGTTACTTCTTGGACTTTACCTTATTATTCTCGATACAGTGAAAAGGGGTTCCGAACATTTTGAAGTGGACTTCCGATTTATAGGTTTCTGTGTTGTAGCAGTGGTCTGCAGTCACATGATGCATCGATTGTCTATGTAACTGCCATTACCGTTGCGGCCTTAACGCGTTAGCAGTTGTTTACGAGCGCCAATGAGATTGGGTTAAATGCCCAATAAGCACTGCCTGGCCTATTGTCTGCGGCGTCATTTCATGCCGGGTGCAAGCTGCATGACAATTGCAGCTCACACTTGAAAATGTAACTTTAACCTTTTAAGAATAGAACTCATTTTTATTGATTGCTGGCACAGTAGGAAGGCTACCTGCAAATAAAAATGGTCGAAGTCAAGAAGGTCTTCAGAGTTTCATAAAACAATTTGAGTGATTGTGTTTGAAGAGAAGGAATGTGGAGAAATATGCTTATTATCTGTCTTTGCCTGCAACAAGTAGCAAAGTAAAGTATGGAGGTCATATGAATGACAGTATTTCGATTTAGTAGTTTCTCATAAAATTTATTTGAACTTGGCCTAATAAATAAATAAATTATAAATAAATTCTCCAGACTGACACACCAATTCCTTAGTTCCAAACTAAGCTTATGCTTGTGCTATGGATACTAGGTGAACGGATAGACTTACTTAAATACGTTTATAAACATCTATGTACTCGAGTACAAATGCCCATATTCATCACACGAAACATTTGCCTCTAGCGGGATTCAAAACCGCGACCCTTGGTTTCGTGACCAGGGTGTCTGTCCACTCGACCAACGGGCCAGTCAAATAATGTATTGTATAAAAGCTAAAAAGCAGTTATCAACTACCTCTACTGGTAAACGTGGCACAGTGGCATTAAAGATTTTAATGAAACTGGATTTTTAAATTGTTCTATTCTTTTAATCAAACCCAAGATCTTTTACGCACACCAAAAAATTAATGCACGAACGCAGTAGTTACTTACTCTTAAACACATATCTCATATGTAGCCAATTGAACTAGTTATATAATCCCTAGTAACAAACTCATTGCTTAAAGCGACGTCATCAAAATAATTAAATATCTGTGCAAAACGCAATAAAACGCGTGTGTAAAACTGCATTGTACAAATACTCTTATCGTACACTAACGTCAGCATTACATTTTTAATTGCATCAGTTTCATTAAATGCGCTGTGGTAATACGATTCATCTATTCACCTACTAGTGTCTACTTACGTAATTACATACATACATCGCGCCTGCAATAAGGTGTGCAGAGGCCGAGGGGCAAAATGCTCTTAAGCCACATTTAGCCAAACATTTAATCGGTTGGGTTAAATGGAAAATTGTTACAATCACACACCCAATACCCGATACGCCATTAGTCGCCTTTTACGACATGCTAGGCAAGAAACAGTTGGCAAATTATTTTATAGTCCCAGACCAACACGGGACAGATAGCCAAAGTCCAATTTAATTAGAACGCTATAATTAAATTGGCAACATGGCATTTTTTTTACATAATTTTAATTACTTTCCGTGCGTATAAAATGCCATCTACCTACGTGTTCTCAAATGGTACGATTAAAGTGCGACCAAGTACCGTTGGTCGCATTCACGCGGGCCCGGGTGAGCGCCGCTCACACACAAAACGTCATCTGCCAGTTGACACGCGCTTCGCCAGCTCTTGCAAATTTATACATAGATCAAATAATGTTTTGTCTCTGATTAAAGTAAAAACTCCAGATTTTATTATAATCTCCAAAAGAGGTGTTAAAGCTGACAAAAAATAATATGAACTTTAAGGTCCCGTGTATAAACGATCAACTGGTAGTTGGCTCCACTGATATTATTTCTAATACAATGTAGATAAGACTAACTGCAAATTAACAATAAATTAGCTAAATCAATATATGTAGTGTAAAAAATATGAACAGTTGAAATTTAAAAAATATTTTTAGAAAAAAAAATATTGATGAATTAAAAAAACTAGCCCACTTTTTTTATTTTTCTGCTATCCTGTACAATTGGGATTTTGCAAATAACTATTTACTTTGCTCTCGTTGATATGTTAAATGACAAAAAGTATATATACTAGTATAAAAGGGAGTATGAAAGTGGTCAGGTTTGACCACGGAAACCGCTGTCGCGGGTTCCAATCCCACTAGGTATATGCCAATCTTTGAGGGATAAACATAGACATTTGTTTCCGCTTTTTTCGTAGTCGATTGTCATTTTTTAAACTAATTTCTCGTTACTGTAAGGCTCATCAATTAATATCGTCCTATTATTTTTGATTATATTTGTATTTTATATATTATGTTACATTGATAACTTTTGACCATACGGTGTTATAAAAGTGAAAATACCAACATCTGGTTTTGTGTTTGTGAGAAAATGTACGAGTAGGAGTTTCAGCGATTATCTCAGACATTTTTAAGCCAGCAGCACTCCCGCAAACTTAATACCGCACCGGTATCAGTCATAAAGGGGTGTTTTTCCGAGATCAACGCAGTAATCCAGTCAGTCTCAGGCTTATAAGGGCGCGTGCACACCAGCCTCGTCCGCAGATTCGGCGGCAATAATTGTCCGTTGGGGCGCGGGCGGGCGTGGGGGTGGGGGTGGTAAGATGGCCACCGTAATTAATTGGTGCGACGCGAGGGGCCGGCCGCGGCGCGTCTCGCAGCGCGGTATTGCGCCCGCGGGGGGGCACCACGCCACGCCCGGGAATTTACAGGACTGAATTTTTGACTGTCGTGATGTTGTTGTTTGCTGATTGTGGTTTAATAAGTTAGGAGGTTAAGACCATGTTTTGTATTTAGTAGATTTATTATTAACCTACACTCGTCCGCTGTTGGACATAGATATCTTCTCATATAAACAACGCCTTTTACTTGTGTGCGAACTACGCTTTCGCACTAAAAGTTCGATCGACGTCATATGGTTACATATTAAGGGAGCTATAATCTTGACTATCTTGTGGCGCGGTCGCCACACTGGGATAAAATCTAGGTATTTTAATAACCAATGACACAAAACATTTATTACAACTTATAGTTTTCTCTATGGATGTTGTGAGAATCGAAGGAAATTAGATGAACTTTTTTCGTCTTTCTAACTGTAATAAAGAGGATATAATCAGGCATACCTAATATCAGTAAATATTCTAAGCTGAATGAAAAATTTTTTATATACGCCTGAAGTTGGACCACAATACCTCCTACATTAGGCTTAAGTCACATTCGTCTTTTAAATATCTAGGACACATCCGCAGTACGCTGTGAAGGACAAACGAAAACAAATGAAACGACAACGTGCCCGGATTAAAGGCGCGCCGTGACGATTTATTATTTAGTATCCCGTTTTAAATTTCCCTAGAGCGGTCACAGCAACGTCGTCGACCAGCGATCCGACCGTAAACGTCTCACCCACACGCCGCGGGCGCCCGCTCGCCACTCGCCAGTGTATACCTACCCTAATATACTGCTGGCAGTGACCACTCCTAGCTGACCCGTGGGTGCGCGGCCGGCCGCCTCCGCGATCGTGCCAGCCGCGCGCGAACTGCGGGGTGCGGGGGGCCATCTTACGCTAGCCGGCTACCAATACCGCACTATACCATAGTTTGTCACATCGGGACCTCTGACCACTCGCGCGGTCAGCCCCTCCGTCGCCCGGGCTCGTACCCGCCGCGGGGGGCGAGGCAGCCCCATCTTCGCTGGCCGAGCGCCTCATACAAATTGCATGGGTGTGAGTGAGTAACGTTAGTGCCTGGACTCGCTCGCTTAAGCGTAAATTCTGTTGCGTAAGTAGGAAAAGACGTCTGGTTTTCGAGATAGGTTCGAGTGAAAGATATTGGGAGCTGCGTCTAATAAGATAATAGATTATTGGCAGTCATTCGTGAGCTTGGACGAAATAGACCCGCATGTGTCGGATTTATGGTTATTAGTCAGGGAAATAAGTAATTCTCGTGAATAAGGTTGCGTATCCGAGTTGACGATATGTTAAATGTACATTTAGGTGAAAAAGTGTTTCTGCTATTTCTTATTAACATGAATTAAGGTCGCGGACTCAAGGAGTCGGAGTCAAGAGTAGAAGAAAGCAATAAGACAGTGAACATCTTTGCAACGGTTAATTCTGAATCCCTTGGTCCTCAGAGATAAAGCCCTGGGTGAAGACCTTAGAACACAATAGCAACCTCAACATCACTATTCCAGTCCACACTACAAAGGCAAGACATATTCATAGAATATGACTAGAGATAGAGTATCTACTCAAAATCATTATAGTTGGATAACAAACTGTTAGGCTGTTGTCGAAAAGAATAAAAGTATCACCAAAATCAATTCTAATAAGATAAGCAAGTTTTAAAAAGTTATAATCTTTTATGTGATTTATCAAAAGGTTGGTACAGGTTCTAACTTATTTTATTACATCATCATCATATGCCGATACAAAATTCCCAATTGTCATCAGATATAGGACAAATGCTTATTGCATTTTAATGCAGTTGATAAATATTAGTTAGTCATTGTCAGTATTTCCCTGTTTTGAATCTGTTATCAACTAAACTGCATATGATGACGTTTATTTAGGTAGTTCCATATGACAATGACGTGTGTTGATTTACGCTGATTAATTGGGTTTTTGAAGATTTACTTATGATTTGCTTAGGTACTACAGTTTTTGGTACTGAGCGATGCGAGTATTAGAAGAGATTCACGGACTAGTAAAATAAGAAGGACTCCGTGCTACTAACTTGACGTTGATGCTCCTCAGGTGCTCCAACTTGACACGCAACTTACGTCACACATTGATATATTAAGTGCTCCAAATTACAGATATTCAATATCTGGTATCTATAAGTATCTCACTCACACATGTATAAACGTGGCTTCACGCTATAGTATGATAGCGTGGTGTCCTTCTTCTTTTACTACTCTGTGAAGAGAATAGAACTTCATATACGGTCCCTTTGATAGCCTTTGTACCTGAAATTCAATTGTGCGGCGTTCGCCACCCTATTATTTAAGATGGCCAAGCGAGCAGAGGATCATAAAACGGGGCATGTCCTTTATGTCCGTCCAGTGAAATTCGGACAGCTGTCAGCCCTAGGCGAGCACTAAGGCGGTGCCTAAGCCGGGCTGCGAGCGTGCCAGAACATTCCGCCGTTAGGGAGAATGCTGAGCGAGCTCCGACGAGCTACGGTATGCAGCGACAGCCTGTACTTAAGTAAGGATGGGGCTCCAACTTTGGTAGCTTGGCCAGCGCTTCTGGAGCTACTGACTAGTATGATAGTAGAGACGGACGCCGGAATCGGTGGTGGTAGCTTAGTGGTAAGTAGGATCAGCGCAGGAGCTAGTTCAAACCGAGGCACGTTCTTATTGGATTTTCCAAATCAAAGCACGGATTTATCAACTTTGTTCAGCCATGAGGAAATCCAAAATAACTATATATGTGCAACGATGGTTCAATTTGTTTGGGGTACCTCAGTATCAAGCTGTTGCTAATGAGGGATTGTTTATACGGGCTTATTTATTCTCTAATGGAATTGGAAGGCCCACAACTAGCATAAGGCAAAGAGAGTGAGCGGATTTTCGTGTTTACAGAATATCGTAAACTAAACTCTAGCTTTTTGGAAATATCCTCTGTGATGAAAAATGTGACACTGAAATTTGTAGTAAAGAGTCTACTATCCATCGCTGTGGATAGCCTCGCTCTGGATGTAGATGGGGGCTAAGGTTTGACGTCTCCGTAACGTATCACGGCTAGTGGCCGCGCTCGCGGGCGGCGCATACAAACGATTGTTTACCCGCGCTGCCGCCATCGCGTCGCTGCGCCGTCGAGCCATCGTGCCGTCGAGCCATCAGCCGTCGAGCCATCAAGACGTCGAGCCATTGCTGACGACGCGCGGCCAAGGGAGATTGCGCAGGAATGTGCCTGATTACGGGAAAAAATATTTTGGATATCAAGTAGATCATTTGGAAAACTTTGGAGGACACGTTTGGATTTCTGCGTGGTTGTTTTGGCGCTTTTAAGATGTTTGTTAATAGGAAACATACTTGTTGGTATACATACGTATAATAGGCTTCTAGATACATAGCCACATTTTCATTAGAGAATGTGATATTTCTTTTCGCCTTCCTAAATCCTAAGGAACATGGATTGCAAGTTTAAAGGTTTAATTGGATTATTGGTTATAGTGACAATCATGCTATATCTCTAATACGATTATAGGTATAAAAATTCTAATCCATTTAAGTTTCCAATATTGTAATACCTATTCCATAGAGCAATTGTTACTTTGATACCTGAGTTGACCTCGTGGAGGAAGATTTACTTTGATGAATTTGTACAAGAAATTACAAATAACCACATTTCACAGTCGGTAATAACAGCTGGCGAAATTATAGGAATTTATATCAAAGACACTCACGAAATGCCCATGGAATATTTAAATGCGCATGGTATATAGAATTATATAGCACTAGCAGCGGCCCACGGTTTCACACATAGACATAGACACATAGCCTTTATTACACGCTGATAAAGAAGCTTTTGATTAGTGAAATAATTTTTCAAATCGGTGCTGAAGTTTCGAAGCCTGTTCTTTAAAAAAATCAAACAATATTTTTTTCACACATTAGCGTAGATATTGCATTAGGATAATATAGCATTGGCGACTATGCTTAGGTTTTGAATCAGTCAAACACGTAATTACATCGGCGTATTACTGGTCGGTGGCCTAAATGCTGACAGGATTCCTCGCGGAAACTGGACTTGTAATTAACGAAACTATTGAGGCTCTTCGTTCGAATCGTTTCCATTTTCAATGTGAATGGTGTTTTAATGAGGGTCTTCATTGATTGAAGATGTCATCTGCTAAAAAGAAAACTAACTACCTAACTAAACTTCACGCTTCTTCCCTAACGGGGTAGGCAGAGAGAACCGAATGCCATATGGCACGATCCTTAGACACCTCACTGTTAAAACTACATTTAATAGGCGTGTACTCATTCATAGGACCGAAACAAAGAACCTTATATTAGGTATGTCGCTATTTTTTGTAATAATAGCAGCTCCCCGCGGTTTCACCCTCGTAGCTCCTGTTTCCTGTGGGAATATGGGGATAAATATAGCCTATGTCACTTGCTGATAATGTAGCTTTCCATTGGTGAAAGAATTTTTTAAATCGGTCCAATACCTTCGGAGCCTATTCAGTGCAAATAAACAAATAAACAATCAAATCCTTCTAATAACAATCAAAAAAATATTTTTATATTGATTTTAATAATTAATTGACATTTACCAATAAGTTTGTCCCGTGTTGGTCTGGGACTTAAAAATAATGTGCCAACTGTGTTTCTTGCCTAGCATGTTGTAAAAGGCAACTAATAGCACATCAGGTTTTGGGTATGTGATTGTGTAGGCGACAAATTAGCCACTTGTCACCTTTTCACAATTTTCTATCTAACCCAGCCCAGTTTTATTTTTGGCTGATTCTGCCTACCCCTTCAGCGATTATGGGCGTGATGTTATGTTATGATATGTTATGTTACCAATAAGTTACCTACGTTATTATTATATACCTATAAGATTTATTTGTTATGCCAAGCATTTATTTATTAATTATTGATTTATTCACCAATGAGATATATAAGATATTTACAATTATTGATGATTAATAACAACAGAGATTCCAGAGTCTGTGGTTATCATCTTCATCATCGGTATATAAAAATCCACTTATTGCGACTTGCCAGTTTCCAATAAGCGCTACAAGGACGTTCTGCATCAGCCGTGGACGTTGTTTATGACGAAATGTCCGGCTTGTTTGTGGAACCGGCAAAGGTAAAATTCCCGATACTGTCATCGCACAGTATTCGGTGGGCATTGGCGTAGCGGCTAATTAGTCCGGGGCGATAGCGCCGGATTAGTGCCGCAAAATGCAAGTCCTGGCCTACATTTGAGACTCGGTTCGTTTATGCGCTGAATAGAGCTTGGAGCTAGAGACTCGGATTTGGAGTTGGAGTTTTGAAGAAAATCAAGTCTCGAATATTGATTTAGTATGGAATGTTAGTCTTATGTGCATTTGCGAATATAAAGTTCATTTATAAGGTAATTTTGGCTTATGTTAATGCGGCCATGTTAGTTATGGGACAATATCGTAAACCATTGATTAGAGCGAAGCTTATTTTAGTAATAATTTTACCTACTGTAAAAAAAAATGCTTATGATTAAATGTGAGATGGAGATCTCAAACTTGTCCTTAAGTCATCTTTTTGTTTCTTTTATGCCCGTGGCTCTAGACTCGTGAAATTCAATCTGTTACAGACTCTATCGTGTGTCCGGTGGGTTCTATGTTTTTTTATAGGATCAAAAGTTGCCTGCGTACTTTTTCAGAGTTCAAACTTGAGGATGTCTTCCCAAACGTATAAGTGTTTTAGGTGAGAAGACGTAGCAAACAGAGTTCCTTTCGTATCTATAAATTAGTCGTTACTATAGTACAAATAGCCTTTACCATTGCGTTTGTGATCTGTTCGGTGGACTTGAGACTTTGAGATTAAGATTATTCGAGTCGAACGTTCAACAGCACTAGTCTGGATACTACCCCGTACCGCTCTACTAACGGACTCACGGGTAATTGAACCGCGCGAGGTGACTGCGGCGCGGTCCAAAAGTCCTTCGATTAATCCTAATCACTTTGACGAGGCAAATACGGGCTTGTTTTGTTCGCGAATAATCGGAAATTTTATCGGCTTGTGTTGGTGCAAGAATATTACGGAGCTGGAAATGCCTATGTCGTAAAAGGTGACGAGTGTATATATAGGTTTTGCGATTTTGTAGACTACGACTAGCTAATTGTCGTTACATTTTCATAATTTTCCGTTTCTGAGTGTTTAAAGGAGCTTGCTACTCTTTTGACCCTCTTCACCCTTGGGCGATTGCTTGCTTAGGTATTTCACAGAGCACAAGTAGGTATAAATGTTTAGTTTGGATCTAGGGAATTGGTGTGTGACTGAAGAATAAATTAATTCGTATGTATGTATAGAGACTGTATTTCGGCACTGTATCAACGATGAAACTGCTTACACTGGAAGTCAGCCAATGTGATAGGTAACTTGTAGTTTTAGTGCGGGCGCGCCCGTGGGGTAATGAAGTTGTTGCCGGCGTGCGGCCGTCAGGTGAGCGGGCGGGTTAATTAAAAACGCGGCTGCGGCTGCCGCGCGATACCGCCCTGCGGTCGCTGCCACGAATAGGGCACATGCAGGAGTGTGTGACCGGTTGATACAAGGTATATCACATGTAGGGTAAACGTTGAAACGCGGTGTGTGGTCTGTTGATAATAGGTATACCACGTAGTGAGGTATCTATACGACCAAAATGCGAATAAGGCCAGCCAATAAGTAAAGATAAATACATACATTCATACATACGTAACATCACGCCCATAATCCCCGAAGGGGTAGGCAGAGTCAAAGAGGCAGCATGCCCCTTCAACCACATTCAGCCAAAAATAAAGCCGGACTGGGTTAGATGGAAAATTGTGAAAAAGCAGTGACAAGCGGAAAACTTCTTGCCTTCACAATCACATACCCAAAATCCGATATACCATTAGTCGCCTTTTACGACATGCTAGGCAAGAACCCCAGTTGGCATATTCTTTTTAAGTCCCGGACCAACATGGTTTTTACGGGCTTTTGGGTATGTGACTGAGTAGGCGACGAGCTAGCCACTTGTTACTCCTTTAAGTAAAGATGCTAACTGATTTATTGGCTAGTCTTTATCCCATGTTAGTCTGGGACTTAAAATGTGCCTACTGTATTTTGGGCGTATTGGAAGTTGAAATTGTGAAAACATGTCTTCACATACATACAGGTATGTGTAACCCCGAAGAGTGTTTAAGGAGCATTAAGATCTCTGTACCACATTTGGCCAAAAATGAAGTTGAGTTTGATTAGATGGCCAATTGTAGAAAAGAAGTGACAGACTAACTTGTTGCATAAATAATCACAAACCTAAATACCAGTACAATTAGTCGCCTTTTAGGTCTTAGTCGATGTCCGCTTGACCAAGCTTGTTATAAGTTCTGATGACGTCAACCAGAACTGGTCCGAATCGGGTATTTACTATTTGTTTTATCCCTATGTATGCATGTCGCCAAATAATGTAAACAGATTATTGACGTGATATTCATAGGAATTAACCGAGTATTTCGGTGTTAAGCAAGGAACTTGTTCAAACAGACCCAGCGTTCTTATTACGCTAGTTAGATAGTTGAGTAGTGGCTGAGCGGTGTTATTGGGCGCCTGCAGAGCCGTTATCAGCGGGCGGTACTGCGGCCAGCGTAGGTATACCGGTGACATAACCGCCGCTGCGCTACCAAGCTTAGGGCGCGATCACATCGCATACGATGCGGCACCTTCACCGGGTGAAAACTTGCGGCACCATACATACATACTCTCACGCATTTTTCCCGGGGGGTTAGGCAGATCCTTCTATTTGCTACATACTTTCGCTTTTTTATATTCACTATATTACATGCTATTTTAATACATACATTCTGTCACGCGGCATCATACTGGCTTCATTGCGCCTCAATATATTTGAATTGCTTGACGCGTTAGTAATGGTATCGTTTTTACTCATTAGGTTCGATGGCGACGACGGATTGAATCTATTAATACATATATACTTTACATGAACGGAACCACAGCAATGGGTACTTAAAAAAATGCTTTTTCAAGGCACTAGCATGGTTGGCAGTGCACTCGTTATTTTTCAGATGTTGCAAATATTTAGAGTCCACTGTGACTTCATGGTGGCTGCATGCTTATTTTTCACTTTAAGTTGTCAATGTAAAACTATATATGTGTCTGTGTATTTCATTTCTGACTGTCACGGCACTTTATGGTATAAAAACCTTTATAAAAGCAGATTTTTAGTTTCCTTATCAATATGCGATATTAGAGTACAAATTACGTATAAAAAGAAAGAGAATATTAGGGTTGTATTATGGCTTATTGACGCTTGAAGCTCTACCCTGCAAAGCGTTCGGCCTGATATGTGGGTTTGCTAATTGGTTCGTGGCGCGTAAACACGGGTTCATTAGGCGCTAGTAAGATACTTTAATAGTGCGTGTGCGGTATAATTGGGCGGCTGCGAAGCTGTTATCGGCGCTTAGCGGCATAAGCGCTGCCAGCGCTGCCAGCGCTGCCATAAATGCAAGGCCGGATCTACTATAGGTGCTTTTTGGCCTGTAGCTCAGAGCCCTGTAGAAAAAAAGCCCCCGTTGAAGATAATTCATATATCTAACAAACAGAACGAGAATCAGAGTATCGTGCCATATGGCGTTCGGTTCTCTCTGCCTACCCCGCTAGGGAAGTGGCGTGAAGTGTAGTTAGTTAGAGCGAGAATCACTAATAATACCGGGAATTTCTTCCCATTTCAGGCTCCCAAGTAGGATTAGTCGTGGGCTCTCACGTTCAAGATCCGCCCTCCTGTAGATACGCGTCGGTTGTTGGGTCGGTATGCGCTTTCACAGGGTTCGTTTTAACATTTATTTGTTTATGTAGGTGTATTTATTTTCCATATAACTATAGGTATCGTGGAGATTTCGATGCTTGAGTGGCATATTCTGGGTACAGTATTGATAATAAGGTAAATAGCGGTTGTGCTGAGTGTGTCTCAAATCTGGTCAGAGTGCCTGACTGATACTGATAAGATATTATGACATTATCAAGGTCAAACTGGTAATACATGACGTGTTGAATGATAAGGATATTTTTGCGCGCTATGCATAAAGAGGAATAGTGTGATACAATTCAGAAATGTTATAGTTTATGAACCTATTACGAACAGAGACTCTCTTTGCTCCATACATACTTCTTAGCGACTACTCGGTCAAGGTCGTTTTATTACATCACATTCACCGCGATTAAATCTTTAGTCCATGTTTGGTTTACAAGACAAAAACACCAACCAGAACAAGAAAACAAAGGAGACGGCAACCTTATTCCAGTACTTAGACCATATAAAAGGCAAGCTAAGAGAGAGCTTACTTTTTTGGTTTCACCGCGCGGAAAATGAAAATGTTCGTGAGCCACCATATTTACGTCCATTAAAAGAGCGAATGCCCCCACAAAGGTGCTTGCAGAGACTCGGCCTTCGGGAAAAACGAGGGGATCGCGGGCCGCGCTTCAGTTGTTTTTCCGGGATTGTGGCTCCCGGACTTGTGTGGCACACACCTGTTTTGGGGATTTTCTAGGAAAAGGATTCGGGCTCACATTTGCGAGATGTGGGCTGAGTGAGGTGAGCCGTCTACGGGGTTTTGTCTTTGTATTGATATTGTCTTGATTTGTCATGTTATGTTATGGCTAGCGACAGTGTTCTATGTCTCGGTAATATACGGATGGGAAGAATAGTCGAAAGTGTAGACTCGATGGGAGACCATCATCATCTTCCTTTCGACCGTTGCAGTGAGAACGATAAACGATGACGTATTTTCACCTGCTTGCAAAAATAGTGATGTTCACGCATGTCTGCGATTGCTAAGATGTCACATTATGTCTACATTATGGTGCTAGCTATACCACATTTGGTATACCAAATGGATAAAAAGTCAGCTATGTCTTCCTCAGAATGGATTGGTGGAAATGTTATTGGTGAACTGTGGACTGTGGTCTACGCACTTCTAACGAATTCACCCGAATCTACGAGCTCATATTAGTTTTAACATCCAATTCAAATATCACGTTTATCCTACGAATAAATGTCTTCGAAAAGTACTTTAGGACTTCTTTATAGAAAACTGTCTCGGCTTTTTTTGAAAATGCCCGCCGCTCTGTTGTTTGTGAAAAATCGAGTTTCGCGGTCCTCAAACCTCGCATAATTAATCGAGATATCTGGTCGATACGGAGCATTCACACGGCTGATTATACTTTTTGGTTATTTGATATTTGATATTTTTTGGTTATCCAATTTTTCTAAACAAAGGATAGAGAAAGCTCGGTAAAGTATTAAAGGGTACATGTGTTTTATAATTAAGTTGGATTACGTATATATTTTAAGTGTTCTCTGCAATTTACAATGCAAGTTCCAATCCTCATTGACAAAATATCGTCAGATGACAATCTTACTAGATTGTTTATAAACTAACTAGGTTTTTACAATGCCCTGGTGACGTATAAGAGTCGAAGGCGATTCGCGTTCGAGTGGCGTTTGCTTGCTACCGCTCGCGAGCGCGAGCAATTTCCTCATTACCGCTGGAATTTCTCGCCGAATCGCCATAAACCTGGCTCCGGGCTCCAGTGAGGTGTACATAAAAATCCACTTCTTTACGAGCGCGGTACGGACACCACTTCGCAATATCAGGTTGGATATTCCGGTTCTACTGCTGAAGTAGATGGACGGGAAACAATTTTGTTAGTGCTGAAAAATTTTTTTGCATTCCTGCGGGTGTCAATTTTATTCAGCCCTAAGAGTAAATATCCAAATTTTTCTTCCATTATCTCTACAAAAGTTGTAAAGAGATGCAAGATAGAGCAACGATATGTGAAAGTAGTTTACTGAATCATTGTAGCTTTATTTTTTAACAATCAGTATTACATTCGATAGGTTCATAATTATATGTGGGATAGATAGAGGATTTTTTTTCTTGATTGATTTTATTACTTATAGGTATCCAAACCGGGTGACGCCGCTAGTTTATAATATTTTCCTTAGTTTTTTTTCCCCAAAAGTTGTCTTTTACTTTTCCCTGTCCGATGGTTCTAAAATTTATCAACACCTTAGCGCGATCGTATTCCCGAGACAAAGGCGAGATACGTCGAGCAAGGGCAATGTTAATGAGCCACTGCTTGATGACGCGATTGGTGCAGCGGATGTGCGCCTGCGCAGATATGATTCAGCGGCTTCAATTCGATAGTTAGCGTGTTGTTTGCGTGGCGTGTGGGCCAAAGTCAAATAACAGTTGTTTATGATAGGCAAAGCCCAAGTTGGGCACTAGTTTTAGCCATATAATAATTTAACACCATTATTCCCCTAGTTGGTATTTTTAAGTGCCAGACCAACCTGGGATGTAATACACATGGTATTACATCTATTTCATGTCTTAAAGTCTTTATTGTGTGAGGGTACACAAAAATCACAATTGAGTTAAAAGTAATTTTGGTTCAGTTTGTTGTCATGGATCAGCCTTGGTCTACCATAGTACTGAATCCCTACCAAAGAATTTGTGAATCACCACCTTCTGGAGCAATATCCTGCCCTTATCAGGAGGTGTGGTGGCCTCAAGGAGCCAGTTTAGAGACAGGGCGGTAGCAGCGCTTACGGAGCGTTTTAATGAGCGCTCCTGACGATTCGATTGATGCAGTCGTTGCGTCCGCGCGAGCTACCGATGCGCTGAGTTATATGACGAGGCTCCTCATAAACTGAACAATATAAATTATCTGGCGAGATTATGCGATGACTGTTTAGATGATTTTTACTTATTTATTATTTACCGTGTCACAAATTCACTATCCAGCACCAGTGGTAACAGTCATCATTTGTGTTGGTTTTCAAAATGCTCTCTAATATAACGTGTTGGTGCATCACGCCAGCGGTGTCTCCGACGGACTCATGACTAGCTATATGTGAGACTGCTGCAGTCGTTAGATCCAGGCTTCGCTTTAGAGCAAGGATACCCAACCTTTTAGTGACTGTAGACGACGTTGATTTCATTATTGTTAACAAGGACCATTAGGTCAAAAAGGAACTGTGTTATATTAAAATAAACTTTTTTTCCTTTGAAACTAATACAATTTTAGGTGTTCCGCGGACCAAATGATAAGTCTTGCGGACTATCGGTGGTCCGCGGACCACTGGTTAAGAGTGTTGTTGGCGCATCACGCCGCTGGCGGTGTCTCCGACTCGCGGCTCGCCCACGCTCATTTCGCCGGCGCTGCTCATTACCAGACCTCGCGGCCGTAACTTGGAAGCGTATTTCGTTTCACTCACTCATACTTACTCTATTCTTTTCTCAAATTGTTCAGATAGATCAGAGAATAAGAAATAAGCTGTAGATTTTATGAATATGAACTATGATGTTACAAAAGATCGGTTTAATAAAATGAAATGCCAATCGACATAATGTGTCTCAAGAGTTGCGATAAGTTAATTATTATTTTTTTATTATTTATAAACCGATCCACATTTTAATTTTTTTCTCGATGAAAGCGATTAAAATCAAGATGTTAGTCTTATTATATTTGGGTAGCGGTTAATTCAAGTCTATCACTGTTTTACAGGAACTGCCTTAAAAACTATTATGCGAAAAAGGCATTCTATTCTTGATTATTGAGTGAGTAGGTTAAGAAAATACGCGGTCGCCGGCGGCCGAATGCGGGCGCCCGCGCTTCGCCCGCGCCCGCACCCGCGCCCGCGTCTCGTTTTACGAGCACGGCTCTTTGATGGCCCCTAAACAGCGGACGGGGACGCCGTAATATTCGTGAAATACGGATCTTTATAACAGTTGGGAATTACGCGTTCCAAATTGCTTCACTGGCTCTTATGGATGCATTGAATGTACCTACTTAGGAGGCTAGGTAAGTTATGGGGCCAGAATAATAGGAACTTAATTAAATAATTATGTATGAAGCAATAATGGCACTTTCCATCGAAAAAACACATCTTAAATCTTTGTTATCTAAATCTTACAATCTTACAAAATTAATTAATGGAATTTGTAATAGTTCTGATTGATTTAATGACAATATACACTCAAGACTGTAGAAAGATGCTTGTTCAAAATTAAAAAATAGTTGCCACACATAAAGCTAACTTAAAATACATAATTTTCGTTTGAAACTTTGTCAAAAGCGCCTTATAAAATAGCGCTATCTTTGGCTTAATCAGAAGTAAACACTGGCGAAGTCGCGGACAGTAACTAGTCGTTCTATAAACAGTTGCAGCACACATCACCGCGCTATCGCAGATTGGTGATGACACGGCGGACGCGACCCTCCGCGCCTCGGCTCAATGATTTTCCTCAACTCGGACTTGAACCGCGGCCAACTCGTCCAGTGCCATGTTAGCCATAAATGATAATGGGTGTTGTATCGCGGTATTAATATGGCGTTTGATCAAGTAATTTGCCTCTAAGGGTGTGCTACCTATGTGCAGTTGGTTGCCAGGCTAACCTAGCCAATCTAAGTATATATTTCTATATACTAGCTTTTCTCGTGGATCCGCCCTCGAAGAAACTGATCTACTACGCTGACTACAAAAATGTAGATATTTCGTCATATTAGAAAATCTATTTAGCTTATTCATACCCTTCTTTTTTTACAAGCACAGCAATACCCTGCCTATCATACAACCAATCAATACTACAAAAATAACACTCACTAACTTCTATTGAATGATTTTAAGGCAATAAAAAATTTATGCCAATTATTATCAGCCCATTGTTCCATGTTGGTCTGGGACTTAATACGAATGTGCCAACTGTGTTTCTTGCTCAGCATGTCGTAAAAGGCGACTAATGGTATATGCGGTTTTGGGTATGTGATTGTGTAGGGGACGAGCTAGCCACTTGTCACTACTTTTTCACAATTTTTCATCTACCCCAGCCCAGTTTTGTTTCTGGCTGAATGTGGTTAAAGGGGCCTGCTGCCTCTTTGACTATGCCCTCTTTGATCCCTTCGAGGATTGTGGGCGTGATGTTATGTATGGATGTTTGTTTGTATCGCCCTCTTTATACACGAGTCATAAATGTTTGTAAAGAATCAAATTTGATATATAGTCTTATTAATAGTGAGTAGTGGTTAGACGAAACATATCGGCTGCGGAGTCCTCTGATAATAGTCCCGCTAGCTAGACGTAAATGGCAATTAACACGGTCATTTACACTTGAGTCGTAAATGTTTGCAAATACATATTCAGGTTTTACAAATAGTACATTGCATTAGTTCGATGGCGCATTCAGTAATGACCCTATCCCTAAGCCAAGAGTTGTGGGTTCGATCCCTACCCAGGACAACCATTCGTATGATGAATACTAGTGTTTGTTCTGTGTCTGAGTGTTAATACCTGATATTTAAGTATATATTTGTAATACCACTGTTGATTCTCATATCCGTAATACAAGTGGTTAAGCTACTTACTTTTAAGTCCGATCAATGTATGAGTTCTAGTCTGGCATTTATTTTTTTATATTTATTTATATATGTAGTATAGTACAATATAAGGCTTAAGATTGTATCTAAATCTATCTAGATAATTGATGACTCGTTTATTTATTCACAGCATCTGAGCTTGATTACTTTACGTGTTCATGACATTGAACCGTAGGACTGGGAAAGAACGTGTCCAATATCGTTCCGATATCGAATTAGCGTGCGTCTGTATCCGATAGGGGGAAGGCCCCTCTACCCCCTACTTGTTTGCGTTGGCAGGTAAAGCGCAGCCGGGGCTAGGGTTACCAGTTTGACAGGAACCCTGATAAAAACGCTTCTATGAAAAAGTCTCAAATTCAAAGCTTTCGTCGCAAATTTATTTTGAAACTCTATCTATAGCATAAAACAAATCCTTAATGATATTATAAATGACTAACAGCGCTCCGCGGTTTCACCCGCATAGTTCCTGTTCCTGTAGGTATATGGGGATAAAATATAGCCTATGTTTCTTTCGGATAATGTAGCTTTCCAATGGTGAAAGAATTTTTTAAATCGGCACAGTAGTTTTTGAGTATATTCATTACAAACACACACACAGAAAAATACAAAAATACAAATCTTTCCTCTTTATAATATTAGTACTAGCGGCCCGCCCAGCTTCGCACGGGTGGACATTTATTTTCTAATCGAACCTAACTTTTCCAAAATATTCTATAGCCTGTGTTAATCAGGGATAATGTAGCATTCTAATGTAGAAGAGTTTTTGAAATCGGTCCAGTAATTTTTGAGTTTATTCGTTACATACATATATGTATACAATTTATGATTTATGTTGAAGAGGCGAGTGAGGTGTGTAAGGATCGTGCCATATGGCGTTCGGTTCTCTCTGCCTACCCCGCTAGGGAAGTGGCGTGAAGTTTAGTTAGCTAGTTAGTTATGTATACAATTTTTCCTCTTTATAATAATAGCGTAGATAAAGTAGCTCTGAATATTTGTCTGTCTACATATTACGTATTCACACCTGAACAAATACTTAGCCAATTACGATGAAATTTTGCGCGTTTAAAGATTCAACCCAGAGACAGGACCTAACTACTTTTTATTCCTGAAAAAAAATATAGATTTGTTTAAAAAAACCAATTGTTTAAGAATAGAATAGAATAGATAATCTTTATTCGACACACAAATTAAAACACAAGCTACAAGAAAAATATGGAAATACAGAAAAAATGTGTGCCAAAACGGCGACGGCTCAGCTCTGTCGTGAGACTGCTTGATGTCAGACAGACCACGACACTGGTTTTCAGCGGGTTCCTGTGTCTACTCCGCGTATCCGCCCCCATCCACGGTACTATCATATATATGCTATATAAGCATATATGAGCTACTCAATTTTAAAAGCGTTGTGTACCTAGTTAGTGTTATTTGTTACAATTGAAAACTTATAAATTCCGAGATTTTCTAACTCCAGCCGCTGACCTGTCAGAGCCTAACCTGAAATTCCAGGACAAATCCTGAGATATGGCAACCCTAGCCGAGGCTGACGTATCGCGGGCGATAATTGAAGTTTGAGGGATCGCGGTAAGCGGCCGTGAGGGAGAGACGGCGTCTTGTTTGTTCGCTGGTATTATTATATTGTACGCTTGATAAGTTCTGTCTGTGTGTCGTATGAGAGGTTCTTTAAGACTGTAAACTGGATGGGCGGTCGCTGCCGCGCACGCACCCGCGGCCGTCTAGTTTGCAGCTTAAGGGATAACGTTGCTGGAGAGACGACAGTTAGAATGACGTCCTTTATAATCCCCGCAGATTGCTAATGCGCTGGAACCTTGTCTAATTAACACCCGCGTGACGTCACCCGCAATACTCGCTGGTCAGTTTTGCGAACGGTACTGAGTGTTCGATTACGTCACCAATATGGCGGCCAGGCGCATTAGCAATCTGCGGGGATAGTAGCTAGCAAGGCATTTGCTATCCGAATTAAACGTATAGGCGATTTCATCTCACTCAGTCGAGGATTGTGGAGGTTAAGCAGTTTGTGACAAGATGTGATAGACTGACAGACAAGGCTTTCTTATACATAATATTAAAAAATAAAATAAAATAAAGATTTCGGTAAAACAGTAGCCACTCACATTATAATAAATTTTTTCCGTTACTAGGGTTGTTTTTTTTTAAATATCAGACTACATCATATACATTGATCTGACTCCGAGATAAGTAGCTTAAGCACTTGTGTTACGGATATCAGAACAACAGTGGTATTACAAATATATACTTAAATATTAGATATCAATACCCAGACACAGAATAAACACAAGTATTCATCACACGATTGTTTGTCCTGGGTGGGGATCGAACCATCTCTTGGTACATGGGGCAGGGTCACTACAGAATGCGCCATCGAGCCAATCTTAATTAAAGTGGATTCATTGTTTTTCTGCGGAATTACAGGTCGTGGTCTTCAATCGTCCGCTTCTGCTAGCTGGAAACCGGGATTCGATCCCAAATCCCACCGCCCGTTTGCTGTAAACAAAAAGATTACATTTCTCGGAAATTTTATTACGGAGCACTTTACCTACTTCACTGAGTTCCGTGTATATTCAAAGCTGGAACTTTTGAAATTCTAAGAAGTGCAGTGGAAACTGCGGGTCCCGATTGAAACTGTTTCTGTTTTCTACGGGAAATTAATTCCGACCCGGTCATTGGATCAAAGAGATATCATCGTTCTCATAAACCGAACTGATTTTAAATTAATCAAGTGAGGGTGATTCACGAAAATCGTAATTTGAATCGTAATCCTGAGAAGAGACTATAGCACTACTCTATCTATGACACGGAATACTGTGAGATGCATATTATAACGCATTCCCGAAAGGCCAACGAGCAGTAAGCTCCTTTGAGTGCTGCTGCATTCTAGCCAGTGGCGCAGCGTGGGTTCCTGTCGCCCAGGGCGCCCAGGCCCATTTTCCCGACATTGTAACGATTTACTAAATAAATCTTCAAAAGTTGAACAGCTATTTTAAATTTGCCGCCCACAAAAGAGTGACGTCCGGGCGGACCGCCCTTGCCCCCGCCACGCTACGTCACTGATTCTAGCCCATCACCAACCCAATCACAAACCTTATAACAAAAACACCATTAGTCGTGTTTTACGACTCGCTAAACAAGGGACGCTGTTGATATTGGTACTCTCTTTTTAAGTCCCAGACCAACACGGGACAGGGCCGCGAGATAGCCGTATATAAACCTGAACGTTTACGTTTGCCGATTAAGCGCGCCGAAAAAACTGCTGCGAACGCGTTGTGATAACAAACAGAACGGTGAAAAGGCACTCGCCGCGGCCGAACCGATGACCGAGGCTTTATTTCAACTTTATCGTTTTCGCGTCGGCCATAACTTGGCGCCCTCTATGCCCGGCGAAAGCCAGTAAGTATGTAAATTACGGTCGCGGAGCGGTCCTCGGGTGCCCACTTATCTATTCAAATTCGGGTGCCAAGCTGCGTCGCCGGCCTGCGCTAATCAAAATCCGATCAGCCATTAAGTCCTCTCGCTATCTGCGCTTAGTTTACGAGCCCCCCCCGGGGAAGGGGGGCGCTGTGATCACTTATTTATGTGGCGGGGCCGCGGGGGTTCGCCGACTGAAAAACTACCCTCGTCGACGTCGGCGCGGCGGCACGCGAGCTGTCACAGTGTAGCGGCGGAAAGTGGAGCCTACGGCAAAATCCTATTTAGGTACAAACATTTGTTTTATAATTCACAGCACTTGCTAATAAAATAAATTATCTCTTATCTTATTGCATTCTCCTCATCATAAAATCCTTCTTTCTCAAATGCCAAAAAAATAAAGCACATCTTGTCGTGAAGCTCATTACAGCTGAGTGGTCTTTATTTACTTAGTCTCAATCTGGTCCGGCTGCTCTACCATGTCAACATGGTAAGTGCCGATTTTTGTCTTGTTAATTCCGTAATGACCATACACGCGCTATGGCATGAGACGTTGCCAATCCGCGCGGGCAAATGCACGTTTCCCTACAGACGGCGCCATGCCGGACGTGACATGGCCAGACCAAACTAACAAGCCTCTAACGTCCATTCGCAAGACGCTTCACTGCGCCGCGCCCAGCTGTGTGCGTCGTAAACCGTCGGCGGTGGCTTTGTAATCAACCGGCCGCGCTTTTTACGAGTGCGGCCCGCGCAGCCTCCGCTCGAGATAAATTTAATCCGCTATCTGATATCGGCCGCGAACGCGTATAAACTTTATATGTTATGCGCTAGGACGTCGCCGCTTCCGTTTCGCGGGGATTAGCGGCGTGCGCGCGGACGTAAGTTCGTTTTTAGATATGACACTTGGTGGAATACTGGTACTTTATGATTGCTACTGACATTGTTTGAACTGGCTTTGCGTCTTCAGGTGACCAGTGATGCATACATACTATCACACTCACAATTCCCGAAGGTAGGTAGATATTAAGGAACAACATTAAATCACATTCAACCAAAAATATAATTCAGGTTAGGTAGAAGATTGTGAAAAGTAGTGACAAGAGGCTAGATCGTCGCCTAGATAATCGGAATTCCGGGACTTCGTACAATACAAAATTTTTTTTTAGTAAAATACTCCATAAACTCCATTTTACGATATGCTAGGCAAGAAAAAAAGTTGGTTTATTATTTTTGAGTCCTAGATAAATAACTGTAATACTGATGCTGGTTCGTTTTTAGGTCCCTTGGTAAGGCGCGCTTGTACACTTTTGTACTACCATTGTTTCAAATGACTTCGTGTCATTAGATATCCGGTTATACCTGAATCATTGATTATGACGTCACCTTACATGCGTGGGGTGCAGGCTCTAATCTACGCAAGTGCTATAATTTGTCAAAATCTTAATTGATTCAAATCATTTGATTGGCTCGATGGTGCATTCGGTAGTGACCTTGCCCCATGCGCCAAGAGTTGTGGGTTCGATCCTCACCCAGGACAAACATTTGTATGATGAATACTTGTATTTGTTCTGTGTCTGAGTGTAAATATCTAATATTTAAGTTAGTATATATTTGTAATACCACTGTTGATTCTGATATCCGTAACACAAGTGCTTAAGCTACTCGGAGTCAGATCAATGTATGTGATGTAGTCTGATATAATAAGCAATGTAATTTGGAAAGGAACATTACTTGGATGCGCAGATCTTCACAGATTTAGCAAATTCTGGACCACGATCTAATTCGTCTGGTTTCCAGATCACGTATGTCAGATAACACTCATTCTAAGTAACCAGACGAGCCAAATTACGGATGCTAGAACGAAGTACTATACTCAATCTTGCTACCGCAGTCTAGTGTGTACCAAAGACTAGAAATCATTTGCCAAATGAAAGGCTGAGAAGTTTAACTAATTGAATTCTTTGTTTTACTCCTACTAAGTAAGTAAGTAAGTAACTAACTAAACTTCACGCCACTTCCCTAGCGGGGTAGGCAGAGAGAATCGAACGCCCTATGGCACGATCCTTACACACCTCACTCGCCTCTTCAATATTCATGATCCTTTTCATATAAGCTCTACGGTTTTTATGACTCCTAACATCACCTTCTGTTAATACACGACCAATCTGGTCGTGGTAGATGAGCCTGGGCCTTCCGCGGCTCCTACATCCTTCCACTTTCGCATTGTATATCTGTTTAGTCAATCTTTCGTCATCCATTCTTTCCACATGTCCGAACCACTGGAGCATGCCTCTTCTTACCGAGTTAGGAGTTTACTCTGTCTTTCAGACCGACTCTCTACTGTTTCTCTTGACTGACTTCTCTTTTGACCACGCCTCAGCTATAATCCGACTTCGCATATCTGCTTCTTTTCAACATATATATTTTCTTGTTCGTTGGGAACCTGAGATGGAGCTGGATGCACGGAGTGGATTAGGTACTCGCTGAAAAACAGCATCGTGATCTGCCTATCTTTCCATCTAACCCAGCCCAGCTTTATTTTCAGCTGAACGTGGTTGAAGGGGCATGCTGCCCCTTTGATTCTGCCTAGCCCTTCGGGGATCATGGGCGTGATGTTCTGTTTGTTTGTTTGTTTGTTTGTGATCTGCCTGACGAAGTAGCTGACGACGCTGATAACGCTGAGCCCAGTTCTTTTTGGTTTTCTTTTTTCTTCTTTGCATACCATCACACCTGTTATTTTCAAAGAGGGTCCAGCTCATAGAGCGATAAGCTCCTTAAACCAAAAATAAAATAGAGTTCTTCTCATTTATGTTCGTTATTTCAATTTGTGTGTCAAATAAATTTATTCTAAGTATTCTTCTTAGCACGGGATCAATGTATGTGATGTTGTCTGATATATACATTTATTTATACCTTCGGGCGCGTATTTTGAGGCATGTACACAGGCTGGGAGCAGCTGGCGCGCCGGCCGGCCATCGATCTCGTTAAAAATACGACGCCTGTGCAGCCTTCGCGTTTGCAACCGATTAGTCGCCAGGGACCATCGAGCTCTTAACCCGTAGAGTGGTGGTATGGAAGATAACATTCTGAAACGCATTCATGATGGACGTATAAAGAGAATGGGTGAGAATTGGAACGTGTGCTGCCTTGTTTGTTATGGGGGTTTTTCTTCGGATTCCTCTCCATCTCGCGAGGATGAGCAAAACAGGAATTGCTGTACAATATCCAACCGATAGTGCTATGTTGAAGGACCTGGGAACCTCATCTGATGGATCTCGGCCATTGATATACTGCCAAACTAGCCCAGCTGATAGCTGTCCCTATTTGCCGCCTAAGATAGCGTTTGATCGAAGTTTTCAAGGTCCTATGTGAACTTGGTGAGAGATTACATAGAACCGTACAGAATGACAAGATTTAGTTTTGGAGGCCAAAAAGTTCGGCTCGCCGTGTCATTGCATTATGTTTAAATAATCAATCACTGACAAAATTTCGATTGATGTTTAACCGACGCTGACCAAACCATACTTGGTCAATCAACTTCTTGTTACAAATAAACCTGTGACTTATCAAATTGCAGTGCTTTCGTTTGTGGTATATTTGTTGATTCCTGTTTGTAACACCATTGCGCTACTTAAAATATTCACTCTAGAGGTTATATAGTCGGTAATGGCGCGAGGTATCGGACCGTCAAGCAATCCACTGGGGGGCAGAAAGATGCAAATGTTACAAGGTTTAAACTTGACTCTTGTGTGCATTGCAGTAGGTGCAGCAGCAGTAGAGCAAGGCTCTATGGAAAATTGACACAGGACCCAACTGGATTGCTTGTTTCAGTATTCCAATCCTTACTGATTGAAACAAGAGCCATTGAACCAGCACATATCACTGGATCCACCACAGCTTAAATTGTGCTGGGCCTAGCTGAACTGCTGGATCCAGGATTGGGATCCCTAATGCTGGACTTTCTGTATTTCGAGGAAAACTTTTCTCAGTCGCTTAAAAGTAGCAGAATCGACGTAGGAAGTCAGGGTCCGTTCTTTTACAGTTTAAGGAACCATCAGTTGCCTGTTAAAGAGATTTTTCATACTTTATTTGATCATAAAAGGGTTGACTAACTTTGTTCTATCTTCATTATATGGTCGATATTATACTCCAGTTCTAAAATTGGTTCCTCTTATTCCTTTTATTTCTTAGGTTTTGATTGTCCTCCGTTATGAATAAATCAATTTCCCCGAAGCGGTAACCCTACGCAGGCGAAGATGGCCGATCTATCAGAACGAGAACAGGTGATGTCCGCGTCGCATCGATCTCATATTGTTGCCGTACCCTCAGCTTCCTATGGCCCTAGCAAACATTTCTTTTGGAAACGTATGTAGGTATGTGCTTATTTTAGCAGTTATTGGCTTATCATTGAACTTTTGATCTGTTTTACACAGATCACTAACATTGATCCGATTCCAAAAGAGATACTCTAAGTAGCTAAGTAAATATTGTGTACACTCTTCACGAACCGAAGAACGAAATGGATGGAGTGGATGCTCAAAGCGCCCTGTATGGTCGGCTACGCACTTTTAATAATCTCTCCCTAATTTTGCAAATGTCCATTGGCTACGGTCATTGCTTATCAGACGAGCCGAGTGCTTGTTTGCCGCCACCTTTAGCCCAAAAAGATAAAATCGCTAGCTGTAGCTAGTTTATAATATCAATAAGACGGAGGATATATCTGTAAGGGCACCCCTGCTCGGGCGAGGAGCGGCGATCTATCAGGCGGCGAGCAGGTGGCGCGCGCGGCGATCGATTTCGCGATAACCTCACTTACGAGAGATTACGGCGTGATGCGGGTACGGGATAGCGAGCCGAGCCCTTCACGCGATCCAACACAATCTGTTGCTGTTGCAGTCGGGCTAGTTTACAACATGGATAAGCCGAATCGAACCGATAAAGTACCACCGACTCTCAGAAGATATGCGGTGATATATCTAACACTTTTGCCAGGTATCATCAGGCAAGCTGTACTGTATGCTCGACTGTCATCTTCCAGCCAAAAAGACAAAAGTTGCGATCTAAACCTAGTTTAGAATATCAGTAAGACGGAGGATACATTTGTACCTAAGGGCACCCCTGCTCGGGCGAGGAGCGGCGATCTATCAGGCGAGCAGGTGGCGCGCGCGGCGATCGATCTCGCGATAACCTCACTTACGAGAGATTACGGCGTGACGCGGGTGCGGGATAGCGCGCCGAGCCCGCGCCCTTCACGCGCGGCTCAACACGATCTGTTGAGCGGCCGACGAAGGTTTTGAGGGAATTGTATGAAGCTTGAAGATTTGTTTGGTTTAATTCGATGCTTGGTTATTCATAAATTACATATCATCACACCCGCTATCTCCGAAAAGTGTCCAAGCAGCAATAAAGCTCCCCAAAACTTTTAATTTAGCCAAAAACAAAGTGGTTAGTTGGAAAATTCGACATGCCAGACACGCGATTACATTTGGTACATTCTTTTTGAGTCCCAGATCGACATCAAAAGAACATGGGATAATTCATAAATTAGGTTTGAAGAATATTTATAAAGAAATTACATAAATTTCACTTACATCAGCATATTTGAATAAAAATGTTTGGTAAATAGTCCGGCAATCAAATACAGCATAGGTCCGTCTCAATATACGAATCAAGTAAATTACGTCTCATATATTTAATGCTCTTTTTAACCTCGTCCTTTTTGTCACATATGGTCAAATTTGTTTAACCCATCTTACAATGCTTCTAATAAAATGACCTTTACAGCAATTGAAATGTCATATTCTATACCCGTCAACGTCAAATAGCCTGTTGAAGCTTTCGTTCCAGCTCGTCGCACGATCCCGCAATTGAATATTTGTCATAAAATATTGACTTTGACAAATACAGCGGGCGCTACGGTATAGCGGAGGTTTGGTAAAATATGTACGAGTATGTACCTTGAATGTCTGGAACGGACGTATTGCTTTTTGATAGATTTCCTAGAATGACGTTTACCGTGTGCTATGCCTAACCTAACAAAATTGTGGCCAATGAAAGCATAACGTTAAATTAATAACTGATTCGTTGAATTAACTAACAGCATACCCTTCCATCCAAGTTGCAATAAGCACGTACATCGCTGTTAATGAGGGGTTTTTACAAATACAAAAACCGCCAGATGTCACAAGGGAGTCACGTGGTCGTATCACTGTCATTATTGGCTCCTTGTTGACAGCATGTCAGTTTGTTCTGAAAACTTACCAATGAGGAGGGTGACAAGACCATACGTCATAGTTACGACATCTATCTGATATCTTATAACTGATTCGATGAATTAACTAACAGCATAGCCAATCCAAGCTGCAAAAAGCACGTACATCGCTCTTAATTTCTAAAGGAATAGAAGATGATACTAATATTAATAATACATATACCTAGTTTGTCGGGATGTGGTGTTATACTAGTCCATAAAACTATTGGATCCGCTTCAATGAAAAAAAATCTTTGCTGATTTTCATAAGAGTTCGATGTTGGTCTCGGACTTAAAAATAATATAATCTATCAATTGTGTTCCTTGCCTAGGATGTCGTAAAGCGACTAATTGTGTATTTTGTTTGTGTATTTATTTATTATTGCCGCCTTGTGTAGGCGACTTGATAATAAATAAATAAATTCTCCAGACCGACACACCAATTCCCTAGTCCCAAACTAAGCTTGCGCTATGGATACTAGGTGAACGGATAGACATACTTAAATATGTTTATATACATCCACGACTCGAGTACAAATGTCCATGTTCATCACACGAAACATTTGCCCATGGCGGGATTCGAACCCGCGACCCTCGGTTTCGTGGTCAGGGTCTCTGACCACTCGACTAATGGGCCAGTCGATAGTTACTTGGAAATTTAGAAAATTGGGAAAGCACCCTACATTTCATTTCACTTTTAGCTAAAAGTGGTTAAAAGAGTTTTCTGCTCCATGGACTCTTCCCCCACCTTCAGGTATTGCGGGAATGAAGATATGTATGTAATAAATGATTGAATAGGTATAGGACACCGGCTTATGTGGAGACATATTGCATTTTAGCATTGAAAATGCACGCACTGCTTATCGCCCCCACATGCTTGCAGTCAGCGCGACTGCTTCCCTCTTCCCTGAATATATTGACCTATAATTAGTTAATAGTCCCTCTACGTCGGGAGGCGTTTAAATGACTGTTGCGCGTATTTCTGTCCGTGTCGCGGATCGGAACGCAATAGATCACGCGGCGGTTTTAGACGGAGCGCGCGGCGAACGCGGGCGTGCGCAAGAGTGCGCGGGAATGCGCGGGAGTGCCGCCCGCTGCTGATCGACGGATAGATCGCGGATCGGTGTCGATCAGTCGATCAGAATTCAGAAGGCGTCTATTATTAACGTTGGGTTTTGCCTGTGACTCTCAAGTGAAATCCGGCAGTTACAGACAGAGTTAACTCGTGTGTCCTAGGGGCTT
Source organism: Glyphodes perspectalis (assembly GCA_951394215.1). Lineage (NCBI taxonomy): Eukaryota > Metazoa > Arthropoda > Insecta > Lepidoptera > Crambidae > Glyphodes > Glyphodes perspectalis. The sequence goes on from OX596216.1 coordinate 11,399,725, forward strand.
TATAAATTTTTCGGGAATAAAAAGAAGCCTATGCCCTTTCTCAGAGTTAAAAATTTAATTGTGCCAAATTTCAACGTAATTGGTTAAGTAGTTTAGGCGTCAAGACGCAACAAACAGACGGTTACTTTTACATTCATAACATCAACAAAGAACATACGAGTAGGGTCAGTCAGACCCCTCTATCCCAGAGTCCAATGAGCCGCAAGCGCCTTTAACGACTTTTGGGTCAAAAATATAAAATTGAGTTTGGTTAGATGGATGTGACATTGGCTGGCTCGTTGCCGTCACAATCAGAAACCCCAATATCAATTCAACATCTTCCTAGCGTTATGTCCAGTGCTTAGACGGGGTCCGCTTAGACCATGATCCAGGACTATGTAATTACTCGCTAAATCTTGGTAAATCCTGGTAAAAAATACAGATGTTATTACATTGAAGCGACTGTAGGAAGACTTTCGTAACCCTAAGATAGGGGAACTAGCCAATTTTGGGATCATGGTTACAAATTCAATTGAATTTGCAGGTTTCATCACGATGTTTTTCCTCACTGTCGAGCTAGTGGTATGAATACGTACATAGATTTGAAAAATCCAGAGTTTGAGAGCCCGGGTTTGAACTCGCACTCCTCGGTTAAGAGGCGCGTGTCCTTACCATTGAGCTACCACCGCTCTTCTGAAAACCTCAATACCAATTACATATTATATTTAATCTAGGGTATGGATTTGGACAACGTTATTGTTGTAATTAATCTGTATCGCTACTCTATCAAACTTGTGCATCCGATAATTACTCGATAATTACGGGATTCTACACGGTATTGTATCGATGTAAATTATTTCAATTGAAGTTTTAAGTTTACAATAAATGTTTTCTTACTTATTACACACCTGTTCTGTACTGACCGTTCTGTTACTACTGGTAAATAAAGCGAGATGAGAAAGAAAGACTTTAGGTACATCGGAGCGGCGCAATTAGTATTACGAAACATAAGTGCCACATTACGTAATATCCAACTGTCGGGACCGACGCTCCGCCGGGTATTGAACGCGCGACTGCGTGACTCACTACTCATAGTCAATGCCACTGCAATAGCATATAAGCCTAGGGCTAGGCTATAGATAGGTGCCCTCTAGGGATTATTTTTGTGGCCTTAAAAATGTTGCATTGAAAATATTAAAATGTGCTCGCTCAGTAACTGAATTTGATTAAGCCCCAATATTTAGAATATATGATGCTAGCAGCGCCCCGCGGTTTCACCCGCGTAGTTCCCGCTCCCTTGGGAATACGGGTAAATAAAATATAGGCTATGTTACTCGCTGAGTTGCTTTCCATTGGTGAAAGGATTATTCAAATCGGTCCATTATTTTTGAAGTCTATTCGATGCAAACTGTTTGTTTGCATGCAAACAAACAAACAGTCAAATCTTTCCTCTTTATAATATTAGTATAGATTAGTATGTAGTATACTGGGATGACTACCAGTTCCATCAACAAATATTTGTCTCGTTGCGGGCTTATTTGCCGCGTTCCTTGCGTTCGGCGTGATGTTTCAACTATTGTAAAAAGTGCGTTAAATGTGGCATACCAGTAAATTACGTATTCTTAAAATAATTTATCTCTTGTGTTATGACTGTAATGTGCTGGCGGCAGTAAGGCGTGTCCCTGAATATCCAGACATGATCCAATATTTTCTCTCCTCCTTCGAGTATGACAATGACGAACCGGCCAAATTCGTGCTAATTTAGAGAAAACCTTTGCCACATATGTTTAGATTTGAAGTCTTATGTACTTTCATCAAACACTTATGCACCATACCGTCAACATTTTAATTATGGATACAGAAAAATACTCCCATCTTTTCATAGGACTGTCCCTAAACTAAATAGATAGAGTTTCTCTAGTTATCACATTGAGTACTATTTGACATTCGTATCTTCCAGTGTAAGTCCGTACTAAGATTTTTAAGAAATTTTCTTTTTGAACTTTTACTTCGCATGTCAGGCTCGTACTTATCATATAGAGGCAAACACAGATCAATCCAAATAAGCGAACGAGTATCCAAAACCATAGGATGGTCCATTACGTCGCTTTTGAGTTGCGGGAGAGCGCGAGGGTAATGGTCCGTGGCGGTGGCCACCGCTAGCCAACGGAGTAAGCCCAAGATAAATGGGTGGTCATGTAGGTAGAGGTAGGTGGGTATGTAGGTAGGGTTGGGTAGGTAGGTAGGTGCGCTGCGGGCTCCAGGGCTCGGCGATAACCGCAAGTGTCTGGCGCGCGTGCTGCTTGCAATTTAGACGGCGACATGCGCGGCCCAGATTGTAGGGCTGGCCCTGACGCCATTGTATTTATATGTAAGAATGCTATTCTTTTATTTATGGGGTCCTTTCTGCGAATGACGGCGGTTTTTTGTCTTGGACCTAGGTGAAACAGTTCTAAGCTATCAAGCTAGATATTTTTAGTATTCGTACTTTCTTAGGATGCGGTTATAAGGTTCGTTTGTTTTGACTAATTGTCAACGCATAGCTCAACTGAGTTTATCAAGATGGAATTTGCACGCGAAGCCGGAGCGGTTGCTTGTTCTACTATAATGTCCTATATACTTTTACATAGACTTGTTACTAGGAATTAGTACACCCAACAACAGCTTTACATTTTAAAGGGCGCTTAATGAATCGACAATAAATTAAAACACCTTATTTATTCAGTTTATCACAGCTAAAATGTATTTTAGCGAAAAAACTTCTTTAAAATATCATCGGAGAGGGAAAAAGTATGTCGAAATGTCGGCACGTGGATAGACCTTCCCCGATGTTCCCGGCAACGACGAATTGATATTCGACCTTCAGACGGCCTGTGCTCACTGGTCTCTCACTTTTTATTATGAAAGGACGTTGTTTTGATCTATTTATCCAAAGCTCGATTTGGACACGTGAATCGGCGACCCGACGATAAAAGGCTAAAGTTCGATCGATTATGCACATACATTTATGACGATGAGGCGGGAATGATACAGAACTAAGGAAAGTGGAATTAAGGTTAACTAGGTGGGGCTCCAGATTAACAGAGATATGTATGTAGATTAACGGTTACACGTGCCGTATTTTATTTATGGATATTATCATCGTAATAGAGTGAAGAGCGAGAATCTTTTTTTATTTATTGTCCGTCTCTTTGAATGTAACACTACTTAAACGCAAATTTTATTATTCTTTAACAGTTATTTTTTAGGATCTAACTTTTCTTCATCTTTGCCAGAATTGGGTAAGTGGCATCAATATGTATAATGGTAAGATAGTCAGACAAACAAACACATAAGAGGGTAGAACGTGTATTATATTTCATGTTTATCTTTTATCTTATTGTTAAGATGGACAAACCAAGACTCAGAGGGATCAGAGTGAGCAGGATCAGAATGAGTAAGAAAGAATATCATATTTATTTAGTGCTAATACTTAACCTAATATAAAAGTAGTGACATCCGGAGAATTCCGGACTATTATCAAGTTATTAGGAAACTAAGATGAGTAAGTTTCCTATTTAAAATATTAGTGAGCATGATGCGATGACGGTCAGCCCTGCGGCGGGGGACCGCGGCGGCGCGGCGGCGGCGACGGCGCGGGCGTCGCGTCCGGTCGCGTATCGCCGCGATGATCGGAATCGTTGACATCGCGCCAGCCGCGGTGGAATGACCGCGCGACGTTAATTGTCGCCTCACCTTCGAGCAAGGGCGGCCTCGCGGCCCCCTCCCCGCCGGCGCCGCCGCGCCCGCCCCCCTCGGCCCTCGCGTGCGTCACGTTACCTATCCTGTGCCGGCGGCCGATCTCTGAAGGCCATTAAGTGGCATTTGTTTAAAAAATAATTATGTACTTCTCATTGTTATGGATCATGGAGGAAAATTCTTCACATAAATATGTATCTTAAATATTAAAGTGATCGTCTGGAGGACGGAAAGTTCCAAAGATCTGAGTTCGATTAATTAAAAAAGTAAAGTATCTAAGCTTTCTTATTACCCAGTTCCAAATTTTGATTATTGGAGACACTTTCTACGCTACTGAAAGTCCTCCTCCGGTATAAATGAATGTAATAGGTTATAAATAGTTCGTGTACAGATTTACTACTGTGTTGGCCTTAAGTATGTCTAAGACTAACATTTCAATCCCAATCTAAATTTCAAAGCCTGAACAATGGACTTAAATTACGAATTAGGATTAGGATTAGCATAAGCCTTTTTCGATTTTCTTAACGCCTACGCGGTGAGATTAGTTTCAATTTTGTTCTATTTTATATTCGGTCAATTAAATTAACAGATCTATATAATACCCTTAACTCACCACCAAATTATTTATTTTATACATGACATTATCAGCTTAACTAAGGCTCTCACTTTAATTTCTTTAATGTAAATTTTACATTCAGTCTACGAGGTAAAAAAAGTACTAGCGCAAAATTAACTTTATCAACTTAATTAGGTTTAGGCGTTTTAGTCGGCAGCCGGCCGGTGACGGTCAGCCACCCGCGCCGCGGGTCGCGACGTCCACCGCGGCGCGGCCGCGTGTTTTGTTTTTATGTGTATGTACTATAGGTACGTACTCCCGACGAATAATAGGCAGGTAGGTACTTACATGCCGCTCGCTCTTGGCAATTTATAATTAATTTAGTTGTGGCGACGCGACGCGCTCGCCTGTCATTTGTTATTTTGACGGCACCGCGCCGCGCGATGATCTACATCATCGCGCGTTATGGACGCGTTGAACGAAGGTAACTCAGCTGAATTGCGCTAACACAGTTAATTGGACGCAGTGAGCTGCGCTAGTTCTTTGTGTTAAGTCAAAATTGCGCTAACTAAACTAACTAGTAATTCGTTTCGCTGAGCTAACGCTATATATGGATGACTTAGATAGCGATTCGGTGGATGACCCCTGGGTTTTAGTGGGTAGCCCCCCCCTCCATCATGGTGAGTCCCACATAACCATCTCACCTCCCCCCTTGGTGGAGTGGTATGCGTAAGGCATTTCCTAGGATAAAAAAGGATAAGATGGACACTTTTCGAAATCTCCAGGTCTTGCGAAGTGCATAGTTTGCCAACACATTTTGTAGGAGTGACTTGATTCATCCATGCGGTGGACTGAGTTGGCGTGATTGTGAGTGGGTTACGAATGTCTACGCACTGTGTCGGCTTGGGGGTAATTGCGATGCGAGACAAAGTTACGTTATGATTTGATAGATAGTCAGTTTGAAAACTGCAAAAGCGACATATTTTTGTCTCAGGACAGAGTTTCTCAAAGTGATTATGTGTATGCCGTGATGTACGAAATAGACATGGTGAATGCGATAGATTTTAATTAATAGTATAACCCACGCATATATAATAGTGTAACCCACGAACTAGTACCACACATGCATTACCGTGGCTTCACACTGTAGTATCACAGCGTGAAGTCCTTCTTTTTTTATTAGTCCGTGCTGACCCAGATTATTTTCCCTTTGCTGTTACAAAAAGCTTATAAACCTAAGCATAGTGCCTTCTTCTGGAACATTTCTTTTTTCCAGAACAAGAATAGCTGTTAGTCTGCGGAATTCTAATGCAAAATACATTAAAAGCACTGTTTTCTACATGTTACTCCCACGTAGAACTCAGATAAAAGTCATAGAGGAAAACTATCCCTCGGGATTACACATTCGAGACGAAAGATATATTTTGTGCTCAAGTTAGTTTAATATCTGTGTATATGTAAGATTTTGACTGCCTCGTTGGTCTACATAGCATGCGCTGCCTAAGGACCAAGAGGTCCCGGGTTCAAATCCCGGGTCGGACCAAGAATTTGTGGCTGGTTATTTCAATATTGAAATTACTCAGTAACAGTCTCCGGTCATGTCGGAATGCCGCCTTACCGGACTATGAGAATGAAGGAATAGAGAGTGCACCTGTGTTTGCGCACACACTTGTGCACTATAATATCTCCTGCGCAGATGGCTAATGCTCGTTGAGATTAGCCGCTGTGACCGATATCGGTTAGGAGGACATTATTATTTATATGTAAGATGTACATCCTTTTTAATTTCCCTTAGAAAATGTGTATGAAAAAATTACAACCATCCATACATCCTCATAAACGTTCACCTTTGTTGTACTAGTAGGATGAGTAGAGGAGGTAACTCAGCTCAGAGTACTTATGAGGGCGATGGCTCATAAGACAGGCAGGTCCAAATCTAAATACCTTTGGATCTTTTTTAAATTTAAGTACCTACGCATTTGTAATACTTACTTGGTGTAGAATGTAATACGTAAAATGTTTGTACGGAATGGAATACGGATAGTACCTAAATTCATTGTATTTCTGACTCTCACGTGACAAGCATCGCCTAGTGTAAGAGTCACTGTTTATCATTGTCAATTGTTTTTCAATTGTTTTCTGGTAAATAAACAAAATTTAATTTAAAAATAAAATTTAATTAAGTTTAATTTATTTCGGAAATCATATTTATAAATTTTACTATTTTTGTATTTCATAATTTTCTATGCAAATATCTAGTAGCCACATCCTTTGGTGACTATTTACCGTCAGTCGTATGCTTGTTCGCGATCTTCAGTGGGTTTCAAATGTGGCAAGGACTGCCAACTTTCCTGTCTCCTCGGGCTGGTCCTTTCGAAAAAAAAATTAAATACTTTTCTTTGAAGTCAAATTGCTATTTGGATTCGCATGCTATGTTACTTTCAATAGACTATCTACATAATAGGCACTGCGAGTGCACTTGCATTGTACTCACTGAAATAGCCGGTGCGCGCGCGCTGAGCGTCGCGGCGCGGTGCACGTGCGCGCGACTGTCGTTTGTTATTTTGGCGCGCTTACGCACCGCGCAACGTGCCCGCGCATGCGCTGATGTGCCGCAACTTGGTGGGTAACGTGACCTTTGTATCCGGGACCTAGACACACTTAAAGTTCTCTTAGTCTTCCTAGGATACTTAATCGTACTGTTTTTTTACGATTGGAAGTCTGCTCTATCTATACAAGTAAAATATGTTCATCCAGCTATCGAATCTATCAAAGAGTATTTTCGTTTTGCTCAACAACATCTCTCTATATGATTAATCAGAAAAAGATAGGTATATTTATAATCTAGCTTGATGACGGCTGACCGGGACGTATGGAAGAGGAAGACATGCTGCGCTGACCCGAGATGATCTGAGAGAAAGGCAAGAGGATTGATTGATAAATCAATCCTCTGGAGACTTCAAATACTACCTAAAGTGTAGTCACTTTGGTAGCATATTATTTGATGTTTTGAACTTTGCTTAAAGCCTCTTTCCAAAATTGTGTATCTGACAATTAACCTATCCTGAGTGATAGGGCTGAACTGAAAATTTACGGTCTAAATTTGGTCACACGTATAAAGATTAATCTAGTATGATTAGATAAATAAAATAAATAAATAATTTCTCCAGACTGACACACTAATTCCCTATTTCCAAACTAAGCTTGTGCTTGTGTTATGAATACTTAGTGAACGGATGGACATATCTACTTAAATAAGTTTATAAACATCCATGTTAGAAATGTCCATGTTCATCACACAAAACAGCCCCTAGCAGGATCCGAACCGGCGGCCCTTGGTTTTGTGGCCAGGATCTCTGACCACTCGACCAACGGGCCTGTCATTTAATACAAACAAAAGTCAGTTTACGAACAAATAATTAATAAACTTATCATATAACTGGTAAACAGCATGGGACTCTATGAAGATGACATTGATTTGTAAACAACGAATAATATCTGAAGTAATTAATAACGGATAAAAAATACAGTCTAATTAAGAACCTCCTTCTTTTTTTAAGTCGGTTAACAACAGTATAATGTTATGCCCTGACGCGGAGGCTTCTACTCCTTCAGTTCCAATCCCTCTGTTTAATTTAACGCAAGCTTACAAATACCACTAAAACAATGATTACTTCATAAGCAACGGTCTCCCGCCCAAAATATTCCAGGCCTTTCTTACGAAACTCGCCGAATCAAACTGTGAAGTTGCCAGCGTAAACAATAGTCGTGTTTTCACTGTTCACAAATGTTGTTTGATAACAATCAGCCGTTCTCGACTGCCGCCCTTTCGCTTTCATTCATGCCCATTGCCCAACTAAAACAAACTTTATTTCAATTTGTGAGTGTGTGCGTTGCTGTGTCGGGCGCACTGCGCATGTGTGCGTTCGGCCGGGCATAGATTATGAGAGGATTGTTTTTGGTTTTATGCCTATTTTTGCATGAAGACACAGAGTTTATAAAATAGTAAAAATATAAGTTTTTCTTATGAGTGTCTTCATAATATGTTAATAAATAATGTCTTGAATGGTATTTGTAATCAATTATATGAATTGTTTTCAATTAGTCCCGTTCTCAAAAGCAATTTAGGGATTGATCATCTTCTTTTATTCTAGTGCAGTTGATCTGTATCAAACCCTAGATTCTATTAAACTACAAAGTACTGTACTATACGCGGAAATAAATTGATAATGACAAAGAAAACGTACATTTTCACAATTCATTCATAATATTTTTGTATTTTTGAAATCTCATTTGATGATAATATTAAATAATAGCTGTGCCCGCGGTTTCACCCGTCGTTATATATATTTATGAATTTTTAAAATCGGACCAGTAGTTCGTGAGATTAGCGCGTACAAGCAAACAAACAAACAAACTTTATGATATTTTTTTGTTCAGCTTTATAATATTATGGTAAGTATAGATTTGACATATTTTATTTTTGCATTATAATTTTTATGGTAAGCTTGTTGAAATTTAATGACTTTGAAATTAAACTGTTCGTAGTCCAATCAATTCATAAAAAAAACAACAACTATCATACAATAGAATGAATATAAGTAAAAATCTTACATTAAATTATGTCAACAGTTATTTACAATAAATGACCTGTTAACATTATGGAGACAGAAAACGTCTTTAGTTTTAAACGAAAATGGTATGTATACTTAAGAAATAAAGCGTATTATACTATGACAGAATATTTAAATAACAATTAATAGCAATAATGTAATTAATTTTAATCTAATTTAATCCCATTGACATTTGTATTAAGTTTATTATGATTGTGACAAATTTTTCGTTCAATATTTTACATTATATGATAATAAATTCATGTTTGCATGCCTTTAGGCTGAATATGGCAATGGTTCTTGTTAATTAGTAATTGATTGATTGACAAATTGGGGCAATTTCAGTAAGAAGTTTGTTGCCTTACATAATATTATTCCTACAAAGTATAACAAGTGCCTCATCTGTTCAGGTAGCAACCAAACCTATAATCTTTGCGACATCACAGTCGCAAACACATAAATATGTAGGAGGTATCGCCGCAGATAAACTTGTAAAAAGTTATGAATGAAACCGAGAGTGCCCGTAGTAGAGTTGTAGACTCCCCCCCGGTCCCCGCGCCGCGCGCCGCCCGCCCGCCGACGATTTGTTTCACGCATTAGTTTTATTTTGTTTTGACTCGTTTTATGGAATCGTGTAATGGAGTGTGGCCAGTATTGTAATGGTGTAATTGTCGAGGTTTTTCCTTTGCGTTTTGATGGCGCGCTCGTGTGTGTTGGCTGTATGATGTTTTAATCTGTTTTGGTGTTCCATTTTTGAATTAATATCTCGTGACGTCACAAGGTCGTAAAGCGGGCGTTGCGTTGACTGTAACGTGAATGGTCTTGCGGTGCATTTCCTTTCGGAATATAAAGTTTGATCCTGTAATTATTGTGATTCGTTCGAAGGGGAGTTTAGTCGCGTGAGAATATTTGAAGGCGGCGTGTTAGCGCTAAAATATGCTAATTTTATTACCTGCCTATAGGGGACTTACAACTGCATAATAATACGGCTGTAATTTGTGATGGGCTGATGTTCTGGTATTAAGGGATCTTGAGAACAATTTTATTGACAATAAGGGAGGCAAATATAGTAATGAAAAGAAAAAAAATTATACTTAAAAATTAATAAAATATTAAAATTTATCTTCCTTAGAGGTAGATGATTTTATGGTGCAAGGATTTTGCATCTATTAATTTCTGTTAAAATTACGCATTCCATTGATGCAATGGTTTAGACTTTACCTTAAATTCAAGGGACGCCAGTTTGATGTGTGTTTTTGTGATACGTTTGTTGGTTTTAATTTCCATAACATACAGGTGCAGTCTTTTGATATGTCACATGTATTACATGACCTCTTCGTTCATCATTCACTTGACGTATCAAGACCAAAGGTAACACAGCGCACCTGAGTACATAAGGCTCGCACATAGTACATAGCGCACGTAATAGCCTACATGGCGCATCACGCTTGCACGTGCAAGACGCCGCGAGAGCGGTCCGTCGAGCTTAGAACACGACCCTGTGTCGGTGACGAGCGAGCGAGCGGGCGAGCGCGCGGTGGCGCGGCGAGCGAGTTCTTTGAATAAGAAAAGGGCGGATTTAAATAAAAAGCGGGTTCTTTAAATAAGGCGCGGCCGCAGTAGGGCAACATTTCATTAAAAACGGGTTTGTTGAATAAAATGTGGGTACTTTAAATAAAGAGTAGAAGGTATATATATAATCGTAAGTAGCCTATGGGCGCCTAAGGAGCGTTACTTGCACATTGGCTGCCATTTAAAGATGTTATTGAAAGTTCACCGGCTGACGATATAATGGACAAAAGGGCTATGAGCACCTCATCTACTCTGTCGTCGCTCCCGTATGCGGGTCAAATGATACCAGGTCAAAGTCATAGTGCAAGATAACAAATGCAAAAATCATTTGTGTTATCTTTAAATTAGTTTTTTTGTATATACAACAACACAGAACACATAAAAAACTATTTGAGTAGTACTCGAAAATCTTCACAGAACTCCGCTTCTGCTGCTACCAAGCGCTGGCCGCAATCCTGCGGCTGGCAGCTGCAACGTCATGGAAAATGGACAGAGTCGTGGCGCCGTGAGGCATAAAGGACTTGCGCAGCGCCGTCTGCCCGATACCTAGCGGGCGACTTCATTTGCCATGCGGGGCGACTGCCTCCGTCATGGCGGCCATTGTTTTGGCGCTGAGGAAATCGACATCCATTTTACTTTCAGCTTTAAGCTCGTAGGTTGCATATTTGTGTGCAGCAAATGCGATGTCTTGAACAGATGCGTAGTTACTATTCTTAAGGGTGATATTCCGAGTTCATTTGCCATGCGGGACTCTTGCCTTCGTCATGGCGAATCAGACACCATTGTTTTGCTGCTGAGGAAATCGACATCTATTGTACCTAACAGCCTTGCTTTTAGCCCGATTTTATATTCAATAGACTAGTAAGTATCTTTTATACTGCATAACATCGACGTCATCAAAACATATTTCGCTTCACTCAGTTTGCTTTAGCGATTGTCAAGAAAACCTTCGCTCAATTGATTTTTTATGTTTTTTTTTTAAATTTCAGAATGCGAAGATGAAATAATATTAAGTAGACTATATTATACAAATTCCAAGATAGGTACATGAATGTGTAGATTATCCACATTTTCAAATTCATACTCAGGAAGTAGCGAGACAGCTGATCGCGATCATTATGCTATAATATTCTGCATGCTACTATTAAATTAGAAGTAGCATTAACTTGTGACTGGCTCGATAGCGCATTCAGTAGAGACCCTGCCCCATGCGCTAAGAGTTGTGGGTTCGATTCCCACCCAGGACAAACATTCGTGTGATGAATACTTGTAAATAAAGTATAATATTTGTAATACCACTGTTGTTTCTGATATCTGTAACACAAGTGCTTAAGCTACTTACCTCGGAGTCAAATCAATGTATGTGATGTAGTGTGATATTTATTATTTATATATATTTATTAACGTATAAGCATATATATTTATTGCAAATATCAGTTTCCCCAAAGTATTAAGCCTGCCGCGCCATGTATTCCCTTACAACATTTCTATCTCCACAATCAAGTAAATGGTGGTGAACTCATTATTCTGTGGTTACCACATTTTGTTTCATAACATTACGCCCATATTCTCCGAAGGGTTAGGCAAAGTCAAAGGGGCAGCAAGCCCCTTTAAACACATTCGGCCAAAGATAAAACTGGGGTAGTTTAGAAGGAAAATTGTGAATGACACGGACTAGCTCGTCGCCTATACAATCACATACCCAAAATTCTAAATATCATTAGTCTTTTTACGACATGCTAATCAAGGAACTTAGTTGGCACATTATTTTTAAGTTCCAGACTAAGATGAGACAATGTTTACTACATGGTGTTCTTTGAATGTATTTTACCTTTACAATCAGGAACACGACCACTTGATGTCTGTAAGCGAAATGTTCTGTCTGTTATCTTCATCAGTTAGATGCTACAAGTATCATTCGTAGTGTGTTGAATTGCATTTATATAAATAAATATCATAGTCTGATACATTGATCTGACTCTGAGCTTAAGCACTTGTGTTACAGATATCAGAATCAACAGTGTCATTACAAATATATACTTAAATATTGGATATTAACACCCAGACACAGAACAAATGAAATAACAGAGAAACCACAAGTGACTGAGCTTATAAATATGGAGAGTTCCATGTAATATATATTATGAAGGGGTCAAATATGGCTATAAATGTATGCTCAAGTAAATATATTTATGGGAGTAGTTCACCAATTCTCTTTTCTTGAACTTGGCTCGACACGCTCCCGTGCCTCTAGAGAGATAAAGCCTTACTTTCACCCCTAAAGCGTAGATGACGTAGCTCATTTAAGTTGCTACTTCGCTGCAATTCTCTTTACTGCAGTTTTTGATTAACAAATATTTGCTTAACAGGTAAATTATGAAAGATCTGATTGTTAGATAAGATTGTTCGATCTACACCCCGCTTGGGCAAATAAATAGTGCGTTGATAACTTGGCAGTAATGTCGCATCAACGTTCATTTTGAAATGATATTCGACGTTTCGCGATATTAACGGATTCGTTTTATTTATGAGGATTAGCAAAAAATTTGGATAAAATGTTCTCTTCTTCTTTTACCTAGCGTTATGTCCCGTGTTAAGACGCGGTCCGCTTATACCGTGATCCAGGATTTAGCGAGTCTGGTAATTAAATTGAAGCGACTGCCGATCTAACCTTCGTTACCCAAAGATAGGGGAACCAGACAATTTTTGGATCATGGTTACAAATCCAAAGTTGTTTGAAGTTGCAGGTTTCATCACGATGTTTTCCTTCACCGTCGAGCTAGTGGTTTAAATACCTACATAGATTTAAAAACTCCAGAGGTACGTGCCCGGGTTTGAACCCGCACTCCTCGGTTAAAAGGCGCGTGTCCTTACCATTGAGCTACCACCGCTTGGATAAAATGTTCTCGTGCTCAAACACGAGAACATTTTATCCAATGTTCTCGTGTTTGAATTATTCGGTTGAAGGCATTGCGGTGAAAGCTCGATTCCCAATAGGTAGGATAGGTATGTTTTATCAGGCTTTGAAACCATCTTTACTAATGAATTGGAAGCTAGACCAGAGTTAATGAATCTCCAGGATAGCTGTTTCTTAAATGCGCCACAAGTCTCTTATTAACAATGTAATAAATAAATAAACTATCAATATTATTTGATAGTTTAATACAGCCAAAAAGCGGTGGTAGCTCAATGGTAAGAACACGCGCCTCTTAACCGAGGAGTGCGGGTTCAAACCTGGGCACGTACCTCTGGATTTTTCAAATCTATGTACGTATTTATTATACCACTAGCTCGACGGTGAGGGAAAACATCGTGATGAAACCTGCAAATTCAAACAACTTTGGATTTGTAACCATGATCCAAAAATTGTCTGGTTCCCCTATCTTAGGGTTAAGAAGGTCAGATCGGCAGTCGCTTCAATGTAATTACCAGACTCGCTAAATCCTGGATCATGGTCTAAGCGGACCCCGTCTAAGCACGGGATATAACGCTGGGAAGATGAGTTTAATACAGCCAATCTTCATATTTATCCTATAAACATAGTTAACCGATGTCTATGCTACCAATTGAATTGATTGAATATTTAGTAGGCTTTTAACATTAGACCAAAGGGTCGGCAGAGTCAAGGAGGCAGTAGATCCCTTTAACTACATTCAGCCAAAAATAAAAAATAAATATAGGAAGCGATGATTTTGTATCGTTAGTTTATAAGACAACTCATATGCAGGATGAATTTCTTTTAAAATAGGCGAACCTTTACACAGCCAACTGTACATCCTCAGTTCACGTAACTCCTTGATATTTTACTACGAAATCTGCAGCTCAAGGTGAGCTGTCAGCTTCCCTTCCCCCGGGCGCGGAGCGAGCGAAGCGAGCGGTCTGTCGGGTAGCGAAATAATTCTTTGTCGGTCGGCCACTCACGAAATGAGCTGAGTCGCGGGTTAGCGCTCAGCACTCCCGCACTGGCGGCACACACTGCTGTGCTACCTGGGAAACCTACAGACTTGTGTGGCTTTCCTTTCTACAGGCAAGACTTAAACATAGGTTAAGCATTTGTAAATTTTTTCAGGTTTCAGTTGTACTAAAAATGGTTGTTTATGTAATTTTTGATTTCTCATAATACATACTGAAACAAGATTTTCTTTTGTCTCCTGATTATTATTATTTTGTACTTGCAACATCCCTTTCAGGTTTATCAATGAGGTGTTATACATATGAATTAATCCACTCTTAGTCCTTTTCGGTTTTAAAATTTACGAGTCTCAAAATGCATTTACTTGAAATAATGTTCTTGAAGTTTTTGATTGTGTGAAAGATGATATGAGTGAAATGGGAGTGGATAACTTGATGACGGCTGACCGGGACGTATGGAAGAGAAAGACATGCTGCGCCGACCCCAGATGAACTGGGAAAAGGGCAAGAGGATGATGAATGTTCTTGAAGTTTTTAACTGACATCGATATAGTATAGTAGTATGATCGCAAACGGACCCATCGTGATGCACGATCGCTTTTGTTTTTGTTTCATAGTTTATCGTTATTTACGTCTTTGCTCGCCACTTTCAACAGCAGTGTGCCCCCGCGGCACACTATGCGGTATTTTAGCTGCGTCGACACGCGGCTCGCTCGAGATTGCGACGGGATAGCGTAATAAGTTACCTACTTCATAAGATACAATAACTGCTGCCGCAGTTTCGCCGCCGATATTGTCGGGGGACGGAACTGTGCGGGAATACCGCGGCCTGTCACGATACCTTTGCGGATAAGGATGTGGAGCACATCGCGATACCTTTGCGGATGTGGAGCACAGACGATGAATCGGAAGTGGGAGATGAGCGCAACGGAATATTAAGAGGTCATTTCTACCGTCGAATTGTACCGGATAATAGCTGGATGAACTTGCGTGGATGACACGGAACAAATATTTTTAACCGACTGCAAAAAAGGAGGAGGTTCTCAATTCAACTGATTTTTTTTTCTATTTCTTTTTTTTTCTGCAATGGATTCAATTAGGTTTACTTAGATTTATGTTCACGTTTACACGTTAAAAATACCTAATACGGAATGAAAAAGATCTCTTCTTTTGAACTGAAAAGCTGTTTCAATCAAAGCGTGAAATATTTTGTGGGCAAGTTTTATAACTGAGAGGAAAATGTAATGTTTACTGCGCCGTCATATTGAATAAAATTTTCCATTTTGTTTACTGTTAGGCTGAGAAACAGAGATTAATCTGGAAACAGCAACTGTTATTAAGCGCACATATATATTTTCACAAACTTACAGACATCAACACGTCATAATTTGTCATCTTTTATCACACAATAATACATAGATACCGCATTTTACTGTATTTTCAATATCATCATGTTTGTCCCCCAAAACCAAAAGAGATCTTCGTTCACATGATATCATATCATTAGGCAATAACGATACCCCGTAACTTTTTCCGCGGTCGCCTCAGTGTGACATTTCTCGCGTTCCGCGTAGCGGTTCGGACGCTTCCTTTAAAGTTCAAGGCTGAATGTGACTTTACGACTCGAACGAACTTTTGTTTCAGCCGGTGGTCTCGTGTGTTGCTTATTTAATAATAATTTTACCGGACACATTTCTGCGACTAAAAAAATTTGTGTATGAGTCACTTAAGTAATGGTTTAAAAGAAAAAATTGGCTTCTTATGTGATGGATCGTAGCAAATGTAAGGATTTAATCTCTGCCTATCCTTACAGAAAAAAAGCTTGTTATTATCCTCATATAACGGAATTAGTTCATGCTATTTATTGAAATTTTTATTTCTATAAACATCTTGTGGGTGGCTACATATACAATATACAAAAAACAAAATGTGTCTTAAAAATTATGAAGAGACTAATTGGGATTTAATCGATAAAATAAATTAGGAAGACTTCAATAATGTTGTTGAGGTTGCAACATAAGCAATTAAGGACACCGTGTGTGGCAGATGTAATCTATCTAATCTTGTCGCGTTATATAATAGATTAGATGTATTATAAGGAAGTACTCCTATTAAATTATTTACGAAACATATTGCGTACATGTCACCATTTAATAAATTTCATTTACTCATACTATTATTGTAAATATTTATAAGTTGAGAAGAGTAATGTGTTGCAATGTAGATAAGCTTTTATATTACTCGCATGGACGAAAGTGCAGTTTGTATATTTTGAGTCTTCAAATGCTGTCCTTATTCCCTAATAAGCATCTTAGTTGACATTCGCTTTATGTTTTTAGGTCTAATTTTCACGAAAACTTTTCATTAAAATGTCGTATAGCTAGTCAAGTTTTTATGAGAAATTGCTTTCATTTTATGTTGTTCAAAAGCTAAGTATATTGATAAGTAAAATAAATTACTAAAATACATACTTTGACTGTAAGTATTGTATATAGTATCGCATTGATAAAAGTTGTGGTCAAATACAAGTTTTTTTTTTTTAACAAGCATCCGACATATTTTTGGATTTCTTTAGCAAACGACGTTACTTTATCTTCGACTGGCCTGTTGGTCGAGTGGTTAGAGACCTTGGCCACGAAACTAAGGGTCGCGGGTTCGAATCCCGCTAGGGGCAAATGTTTCGTGTGATGAACATGGACATTTGTACTCGAGTCATGGATGTTTATAAACGTATTTAAGTATGTATATCCGTTCACCTAGTATCCATAGCACAAGCATAAGCTTAGTTTGGAACTAGGGAATTGGTGTGTCAGACTGGAAAATTTATTTATTTATTATTTTATTTATTTATTATCTAGTATTGGTTGCTGAAGCATAACATGCAGCTCATAGACATAACGGCTTAACATGCAGGTGACATTAGAAAGGCAACACGAACGAAAGGTCACTGCAGGCGGGGTGGCGCCAACGCGTTTAGTTAGCGGCCGAAACACGTGCAGTTATTAAGATTTGCTTCGAAATAGAGCCTTGCCAGCTCTGCAAGCGAAGGCCGTCCACCTCGTGCACGTAGCGAACTAGAATATACAGCGGTACATAGCTGTACCGCGCTTACATAAACTGAACGACAGCCGCTGCCGGACTCGACCAAAATACCGCACCTGACGCTCGCGCCTGGACCCCGATCGGCTAGCACCGCGCTAACGAGATGAGCGATTGCAGTTGCATTTAGTTTTGAAGGCATGTTGGACTTCATGCTTCTCTATGTTTTCTTTAAACGATCATAAATAAGAGGAAGGAAGGAACAATGCTGCGTAAATCAACATACCATGACTGGAATCATATCTGAAATATTAAAGATCACTTTACTAGGACCACCTAGCGAAGTGATCTTTAATATTCCAGATAAATTGTAGTTTTCGAATATGATATATGTTATATACATTATATATACCTTACATAAGGATAAGAATGAGATTTCACTTTGTTTTTTAAAGTAAATTTTAATATCGTTTATTTTCTTGGACTGATGTGTAGCTTTTCATTAGATTCTAAACAAGTAGACTTGTTGTCTTATAAGAATACCTACATAATGTCTTGTTACATTAAATAAAATAATGCTTTATTAGTTTATTTGGCTTTTTACCCATCTACCTGTAAAGTGAAATGGGGGTCTCACAAGGATCACGCTTGGGTCCTATATTGTATATACTATTATAATTGTCAAGTAATAGATTCGCTGCAAAATAATTAAATAAATTCAATTGTTCATATTGAATGCACGCTTCGCTCATGACGCAAGCCGAGGCGCAACTTAGCAACGAGGCGCACAAAGCCTGCCCGCTGCGGTCGCTCGTCTTACGAGCGGCGCCCGACTCCGCGCTTATGTACAACGCTATGTATTCACGAGCCGTTGACATAGTAATCATGCTCCACAGGTTATATACACAGCAGTAATTTCAGAAATAGACGTTGCACCTGCCCGTGTTTGAATATCTGAGACGTTGGAAACTGTTGATCTGAGAAAGGGGCTCGTATTATGTAGTCCTGTTTGTGGCGAGTCTGTGAATTGTTCCACACAATATGCGGGCTGCCTGCAAAATACAAATAGGTACATAGCGGCGTAATGGAAAGCGTCATGAAGGTGCAGTGACGTAGGAAATGGGCAAAGCTGACGAAGAAGAGATTGTGGATATGTATTCAACGAATTTATAGGAGCTTTTAATGTTTCCAAACTAATAAAGTAATATAATATGTAGTTAGCTAGATAATGATTTATAGACACTTTTAGCAGTTGGACTTTTTTATATGCAGGGTAAGAATTATATTATTTTCCAGTTCGATATTTTTTGTCTTTCAACTTTCAATTCAAAATATTTACCCAAGTTTACAATAATGTTGCAGTAAGTTAAAGTGTGTAACATAATTTTATGCTCTGTTAAAACGCTAAGTGATACGCGATAAAACTCTTCGATAAAACCAAATTTCTTGAGCAGTTTTTCCTTATAGCATGGTCGATAAAAGAACAAACAAAGTTCGCAGTGAGGTACATAAATATTTTCAACTGTTGCTTGAAAAATTCTCGGTCTTATGGCATTCATCATCATCTTCCTAGCGTTATGTCCCGTGCTTAGACGGGGTCCGCTTAGACCATGATCCAGGATTTAGCGAGTCTGGTAATTACATTGAAGCGACTGCCGATCTGACCGTCGTAACCCTAAGATAGGGGAACCAGACAATTGTTGGATCATGGTTACAAAATCCAAAGTTGTTTGAATTTGCAGGTTTCATCACGATGTTTTCCTTCACCGTCGAGCTAGTGGTATAAATACGTACATAGACTTGAAAAATCCAGAGGTACGTGCCCGGGTTTGAACCCGCACTCCTTGGTTAAAAGGCGCGTGTCCTTACCATTGAGCTACCACCGCTATACTACGGTCTTATGGCATTCATTGATACATATAATAAAAATTGCGGATAACTGCGAAAAAGAAATCAACGTACGATTAAACCAAAACTACTCACTTAGTTAACATACCATTTTCAGCTAAACCCCGTCTCTGGTGCCCACTCACAGACGATCGCTTTTGACCTATTAAGTTAGATATCAGGGATGAAGGAAGTGGGTCGCGTCCCGTCCCCGCCTCCGGTGCGTCCCGGACTCCGTAGGGCTACCGTCCCGCTGTTGCCGGGGTAACCAGCGTTTGACCGGAATGATTTTAAATTTCGTATCTTTGGAACCGCTTTTATGAACGTCGAGAATCTGTTTCGCTAAATATTGTGAAATGGCGATTTGAGAATTGCGATTCATGGGTATCTGGAATGAGGCTACGATTTCAAATATTTAGGTAATGTGTAATCGAAATGGTTCAACTAGAATACGTAAGGGAGGGATTTTAGAGGCGTGTAATGAAAACACTCAGTCAATCAATTAGCATTATTTTCTGTAACAAGTGCGGCGATGTCATATGCAATACAATATGGATTTAAAAGATTTCTATAGAGGATAATAATCAAGCATTATATATGCTATTCTAGTTCAAGGCATTTTTATATACTTGAAGCACCTAGAGCCAAGAACTGTATCTTCCGAAGCAGAGCAGAACAGAGATTTTTCGATTTGGTGGTAACCTATCTGAGTTTTGAATAATACTGACTAACAATACTGATAGTCATTAATGCACCGATGCAGTCCTGTCCTCTTCAGGTAGTGCATCGAGTTTTATGATGGAGCATAGTAAATACAAAGGCCTACATTCGGGAGGGTGAATATCAAGTAGCAAAATGGTTTGGTGTTCGCAGAAGCAGACTTTAAATTTCGCAACGACACGGCAGTAGCAGCCCTGGTCTGTCGCCATAGCGATCTTTGTGATTCGACTCCGTTCATTGTCGGAGATCGTTTTTCGCCCGCGCGCTGTGCCGTTTGAAAAACCTTCAGCGGTGTTTGTGCCGCGAGCCCAAAGGGGTTCTGGACGATGGCGAATACTTTTCGCGATTTCGTGTGAACTGCGATCATCGTTGTCAGACTGAAATTGATTCATCGGCATTGAAGGCCGGTTATGTATTGTCTCTACTCTGTATTTTTTGCATCGAAAATACGCTGTCATTTATGTAATGAAGCAGAATTTTCGAAGGTTCTTTTAACCTTCGAAAATAGTGCTTCGAAAATTCTGCAGGGTCAAACTTAACCCTTTTATTGCTTTTTTTCCTGACTATTTGCCAAAGTACTTTGGCCTATAGTCAAGAATTAATAGGGCTATTGATTCTATGATATTCTTGATGATGAAAATAACGTTCACGATAATTATATTTGTTGTGTGGTAGTATTATTATTATATTTTTTTTGCATATTAACTATTTAAAAGTGCTTTTTTGAGGCCTATACATATAAATAATTTGCAATAGTAGTCTTTACAATCATTCTCAACATAATCATTGTTGCTTGGCCTTTTATTACTGAGCCCAATATTATAACATATTTTTTTCAATGACAGATCTAATTATGATCTTTGACCTATGAATCTATAATCTTTAAATAACCTTTGCAGTATCCACTTAGGTACTTGCGACTGAGATGACATTCATCTGGTTGAAATCCCTCTGTACAATTATGCATTTAGCAAGACAAAGACCTCACGTGTCCGCGGCGATCTCGGCGGATTCAGAAAAATTAATGGCAGGTCACTCCGAGCGCTGCCCCCGCAGCGCGGGTGGGGTTACCAAGCGGGGGATGGAAAAGTCCCGACACCACGTCGGAACTTTTCCTCGGGCTCATTTTCATAGAAAATTTTTGAGATATTTTCGTCAACGGATTTTATTTACAATATCGTTGTCTGGGAAAACACGAAATACTACTTTAGCTAGCTTTAGAACGCGTCTCATTACTTGATGTGTCAATTAAGTCTTCCATTTCAATATTTTTACATACATACTTATATAACATCACGCCCATAATCCCCGAGGCCGAAGGGATAGGCAGAGTCAAAGGGACAGCAGGCATTCGACATTTTTATTCTGAATAAAGTGAGTAGGTACATTAGCATTACAAAAAAATATCCGATGACATCACATACATTGATCTAGCTCCGGGCTAAGTAGCTTAAGCACTTGTGTTACGGATATCAGAATCAACATTGGTATTACAAATATATATTTAAATATTGGATATTTACACCCAGACACACGAGTAAACACAAGTATTCATCACACGAATGTTTGTCCTGGGTGGGGATCGAACCCACAACTCTTGGCGCATGGGGCAGCGTCACTACCGAATGCTCCATCGAGCCAGTCAAACCCAGATTATTCGAGCACATCTTTGAACCATTCACAACTCAGATTACCAAAATTATATTAAAAGTACGTTATATTCTAAGGCCCCTAAAAATACGAAAAGTTCAGGACAAGTAGTGTGATATGGTTACTCTAGTTCCAGCAAAGAAAGTGTCGGGATAATTTCACGGTGGAGCGGTTTTTAATGCAGCTCCGGCCACTGTTTAAATTCACGTATGGTTCTCTAATAGTTTTTATTCTATTCTTGGCGGGTGCGTCTGAGCAAACTTTTGCCGATCTGTAACTAGCCGTGCCCGCGGTTTCACCTGCGTTTATGATTAATGTTATATAGCCTATAGCAGGGGTGGCCAACCGGTCGATCATAGCAAGAAAAAAAAAACATATAACGTTTATTACACATTACATTACGAGTATGTACTAACCTTCAGTGTAATCTCCATCTTGTATCAATAATCAGAAAATATTAAAACACCATTCTCGCTTGATACATGCTCATACGTTGGATTCCTTAAGGTTGGAAATGTTCAACTACAAACCTTATTACATAGGTATTTTATCATTTAAAATTCAAGAAACACGTAATTGGTAGATGGCACTTGGTTCACATTTAGTAAAGAGTAGATCTTTAGCATAATCAACTTGGCCACCCCTGGCCTATAGGCTTCCTCGATATATGGGCTGTCTTTCACTGGAATTATTTTTCAAATCGGTCCAATAATAAAGACATGCACCTGAGTTGCTTCAACTGCAAGTGCCTGTGTATTTTTTTAAATCTAAGTACTTAAATATTTCTATGCCATATTGCGTTCGGCTCTCTATGCCTATTCCGCTAGTAAAGTGGCGCGAAGTTTCGTTTATTAGATAGTTAAACAATTGCATACGTTTATTTAGATTAAAATAACGACCGAGTTTAGAACAAAGGTAAGTTTGAGGATGGAGGACTTTGTAAACCTTGTCTTTACTTGTAAGTGACGGGTTCGTTTGCCGCCAATTGCTGATAAGACAAGCTTATTTAAAATATGTAGTAAAAATATATATTTATTTACTCAAGTGGCTTAAAAACCGCTAACTCTAGTCTGTATCTGAAGATGGAGACTTAATATAAGTACTTATACTAAGTCTTATACTATATGAAAGGCCCGTTGGTCGAGTGGTCAGAGACCCTGGCCACAAACCCAAGGGTCGCTGGTTCGATTCCCGCTAGGGGCAAATGTTTCGTGTGATGAACATGGACATTTGTACTCGTGTCATGGATGTTTATAAACGTATTTAAGTATGTCTATCCGTTCACCTAGTATCCATAGCACAAGCATATGCTTAGTTTGGAACTATGGATAGTATATTTATTTATTATTATTATAATTTACTTTATTGTCTCACCCCCATATCAGTAATAGCTCCTCAACGCATATCATATACGGGCAACCTAAACTTAAAACGAACTTACGTACCTGTTCGTCAGCTCGTGTAGGTTGGGGGTTGGGGAGGGCTGGCAAGCACCAGCGCGTTTAAGCCCGCAGCTTAAGCGCGCGGGTCCAGATAAAGTTTTTGTTATTCGCTCGAACACCCTGTTACGTTTGTGTACGGGGAAATATATATAAGGGTAGGGAAATTGTGGTGAATTTGGTGATTGTAATGATAAGGTTATAATTTTTTTTAAAAGCATGCTTATGCTTATTAGCACTAGGTGTGCCCGCGGTTTCATGGGCGTTTGTGGTTAATGTTATATACCCTATAGCCTTCCTCGATAAATTAACTATACCACACAAAAATATATATTTTTTTTAATTCGGACCGGAAGTCCCTGAGATTAGCGCGTTTAAATAAACAAACAAACAAACTTTTCAGCTTTATAATATTGGTATAGATTAACTTATTTAGCTTTCATAGGCTTCAACATTTTGACGTACTTTTCATCACAATCGGTGAAGTGATATGATTGACTCGATTTATTATGGCTAGTAAGTATCGAAATGATCCCAGGTCGGACCAAGAATTTGGGCTGGTTATTTCAATATTGAAATTACTTAGTAACAGTCCGGAGTCAGGAAGTTGGCGGTTTAATCACCCCCGTGCCTCGGAAAGCACAAGCCGTTGGTGCTGCGCCTGACCTCTCTCCGGTCATGTCGAATTGTCGTCTCACCGGACTATGAGAGTGAAGGAACAGAGAGTGCACCTGTGCTTGCGCACACACTTGTGCACTATAATATCTCCTGCGCAGATGGCTATCCTCTTTGAGATTGGCCGCCATGACCGATATCGGTTAGGAGGACATTATTATAAATTGAAATACACTATTCGCGAGAGATTCTTCTGTTCATAACCATTTGAGAATAAGTTTAAGACTTCACTCATTGTTTATGTAAATAGTTAGCGATTTTTTTCTATTAAACATAATGGACATAAGTAGTAGCTAAATATTCTATGATATATCATCAGGTTATATGTAGAATAGACAATAAAAATACGACACCTTCGTTCAGTATTAGTATTATACCAAGTTTATAATGTACCTAAATAGGTACACTTACTTACTTTTAAACCGGAAAAACCTGTTTAGAATAAAGCTAAATGCAGCCTGCACCTCTATGATAAGGTGCATCATTGAGCTCTGAACGGTTCTGCGTCGAGAATACTTATTAGTATCGTAACAGGTACGTTGTATCGGTGAAGATCTTTTACGTTAACTTTTATGGTGGAAGGCCAAGCCGAAATGACAGGTCTATCCATTAGTTTGAATGGATGTCGTTAGAAATTGTTGTAGTTTAAACTAGAACCAGTGTCGGATTTAGGAGTGGGCGATTTGGTTACAGGGTGCCGGATGCTACAGGTTGCTAGAAGAGGCGAAGAAATTCACAAGGGGTATAAAGGGGTGCTATAAAGTCTCGCCCAACGTTGTCCCATTTGGGAAAAAGATCCAAAAGATCCAGGGATTCAATCTAGGTAAGCTTGAAAACTTCAATAAAATCTCTATCCATCTATCCTACTTCTACAGTTAAGTACTGTTACTCATCATTTTTCTAGCGTTATGTCCCGTGCTTAGACGGGGTCCGCTTAGACCATGATCCAGGATTTAGCGAGTCTGGTAATTACATTGAAGCGACTGCAGATCTGACCTTCGTAACTCTAAGATAGGAGAACAAGACAATTTTTGGATCATGGTTACAAATCCAAAGTTGTTTGAATTTGCAGGTTTCATCACGATGTTTTCCCTCACCGTCGAGCTAGTGGTATGAATACGTACATAGATTTGAAAAATCCAGAGGTACGTGCTCGGGTTTGAACCGGCACTCCTCGGTTAAGAGGCGCGTGTCCTTACCATTGAGCTACCACCGCTCTGTTAAGTATTGTTACTGAAAGTATCTAAAACCCCGTTCTTGTCAAGCCCCCCCAAAAATCTTGGATACTTTAATAATTAATAGATAGATCACGAAGAGCATCTTCTAGAGTCTTTCAATAAATTAATCATCAAGCTCGTCAAATCTATTAGTTGTTGTATCTCTGTACAAATTACATTTCCAAAATCCACAAGAGGCCTTTAGTCACGGCTTGAGAGTGCCACTGTGATGGAAAGATTGGACCGTTTCTGGCTAGGGTGCTTCCGGCGAAATTCTGTGGATATGAAAATAACTTGCGGGCGTTTTAAACTGAGTCACTTACAAGGGTGTATTTTTCACAAGATATCTCGATACCTATGACCGATATTAGAAGAAGTGATTATGTAATAACTTTTAAAGTGCGTCAGAACACTATTTTGGGTATTTTACACGATCAATATTAGTTTTGCACTAGAGAAAAATGTCACTAGCGATGGCAAAACACATCACCATCATCATCAGCCTGTTGCAGTCCACTGCTGGACATAAGCCTTTCCAAATGTTCGCCACTCTGATCGATTTTCGGCTACTCTCATCCAGCTGCTACCAGCCGTCTTGCGCAAATCGTCACTCCACCTGGCCTGAGGGCGTCCTACACTACGTTTTCCGAGGCGCGGTCTCCACTCCAGAACTCGTTTACCCCAACGGTTGCCGGCTCTGCGGCTGATATGGCCAGCCCACTGCCACTTCAGCTTGCTAATCCTGTGAGCTATGTCGATAACTTTGGTTCTCTGCCGGATCACCTCATTGCCGATTCGATCCCTGAGATCCAACATCATCAGTAAAAAAATTACACAAAATAAGAAATAACAATAAGGCATCCACTAGGTTATTAAGTCGAAATCGATTGGTGTGGCGAGTCAATAAGCTAAACTTTGTAAAATATCGATACAGTTAACTCAGCGTACTCAATTAATAGATCCCTTGGAAGCAGACAAACCCGCGGGAAAATACCAGTTAAAAAATAACCCGTGGATGCCACTAGCGACTATATCCTTCCACCGGTGACGTCATCAATGTCCAGTTTATCAACTGCACGGAGAAAATTGGGAGATGATCGCAGCGCAGAGAATGACTTTATTTACGGCGAGTTTATGGTCATGAGTGAACTCGTTAGCGCGCCTCGTAAACCGAGACCCACCTGCTCTCCGGCCGCGCTACGTGTCGCGCGCGGTGCCTTCTAAATACGTTTGGAACCAATGGAATTGTGAATTAATTTAATTATATTATTTTAAAAGACGAGAGTGGTGGTAGCTCAATGGTAAAGACACTCGCCTTATAACCGAGGGGTGCAGGTTCTAACCCTAGCACGTACCGCTGCTTTATTCAAATCTATGTATGTACGCATTTATATCAGTAGCTCGACAGTGAGAGAAAACATCGTGCAGAAACCTGCAAATACAAACAAATTTGGATTTGTAACCATAAGCCAAAAATTGTCTCGTTCCCCTATCTTAGAGTTATGAAGGCCAGAATGACAGTCGCTTCAATGTTATTACCAGACTCGCTAAAGCCTGGATCATGATCTAAGCGGACCTCGTCTAGACACGAGACAACGCTAGGAAGATGATGATGTGGATAAGGAGTAGAAGGAGGAGGAGATACTTACCATCAATCGAAAGGTCATCATGGCAATCAGTATCTATCAGCATTAAATGTCTTCATAGCCATTAATGTCTATCACCCGCGGAATGTCTATTCTCGATAGCAAGTAATGTCTATCGGGGCACGTACCAGGGCGGCACAATAAACCGGCAGCGCGGTGCTCGTTCAGATCCGCGCAGTTTACGAGCGGCCGACGATGCGCCGCGCAGCGCCGGTAATGATGTACCGGGACCTGGGACTTGCCTAGTACATAACTGAAGAACTATATGGTATATATAAATGAAGGTTTTCTTGTCACTATTATGATTATATCCTTTTGAGGTGGACGCCGCAGAATGAATGGAACCTTAAGAAAACGAGCTAATTATTACTATAATAAATAATTACTGTGACAAGATTCTATAGCTAAGTTATATCATCTCGTGAATTTTTTAAATAGAAAGCCCTCACTGTAACCTTCGGAAAAATACTGCTTAGTTAGTGCTTTTACGGTAAAACTGTAATTTGTGATATCGCGTGCTCAACCTAGGGTGCGATGTGGTCATGCGATAATAATTTAGGTTTCCTTGCGACGACGTTGAAAATATTTTTTGTACCTGATCGTTTTTATGTGTAGGTTACATATATAACAAACAATATCTTTTGCGGATCATCCGCTGTTGCTCTTACACTATCGTCTAACCGAATGTTCAAAACAACGATCTAAAAAATGTTCTTAAAAATTTCGATGATCCAAAGATGAAGAGTTCAAGCCGGGATTCCAGATTCGAGTCGCGGAGCTTGATGCTTGTCTTTAATCGAGGTTAGAACACTAATTTTAAGACAGCTCATTCACCCGCTCGGCAATAATTCGCCAAGAAAGAGGAAGACGAAGCGCGCAATTAGAAGTATCCAGTACGAGCAATAAGGAGCAGGAGTAATAAAACAGCGTCGCGGGTCCGCGGCTGCGACCAAGAGGTCGTTAGACCGGCAGTAATATCGCGCGGTAGGGGTGCCGCGTGGTGACTCGTGACGTCACAACCCTCGACTAAGAAAATAACTAATTTGCTACACGCTATTTCTTTAGACCAGTGGTTCTTAACCTTTTTGTCATGAGGGACCGCTTGACAAAATTTCAGACTAGTCTTATATACATAACATAACAACACGCCTATAATCCCCGAAGGGGTAGGTAGAGTCAAAGGGACAGCAGGCCCCTTTAACCACATTCAGTCGAAAAACAAAACTGGGCTGGGTTAGATGGAAAATTGTGAAAAAGTAGTAACAAGTGGATAGCTCGTCGCCTACACAATCACATTCCCAAAACCTCATATTCCATTAGTCGCCTTTTGCGACATGCTAGGCAGGAGACATAGCTGGCACATTATTTTAGTCCCCGACCAACATGGGACGAGACTAGTCATGGACCACCTATTGATATATTGGTTTGGAGATAATATATAGTTGGATGGAAATAAAGTGTCCTACCCCCCACTCGTGGATCTCGTCGACGCGTTGTACCTATATTGTTATAATTTTCAAATTTTGGCACTTAAAATGATTTCAAAGACTACCAGTGCACTGGTTAAATACTGCTCTAGCGGGTAGGCAGAGAGAACCAAACTAGGAAAACAGGTTCTGAAAATGCTGTCATAGCCTTGTAAAGAACCCTCGACTAGGAAAATTACTAACTAGCTTTACGCTATTTGTTTAGCGGAAGCAGAAATGAGGAAAATAGTTGCTGAAAATACTATCGCAACTTCGGAAAAATAGTTACTGAAACTATGAACTGATGAGCTTGATATGACGAACCGCAATTAAGTACTACGGCAAATTTTAGTACTTTCCAATATCTGCTACTTTTGATCTGAAGGATTTGAAAAAAATATGCATCTATTTTTAAGTGATAAATTTGTAAACAGATAAAATGTCTCATTTCTCATTTTTGTATATTTCTATAGAAAGTAAAAGATAAGAAACTCTGCTTTCCACGGACTGCAAGGATTAGAATCCTGACACGTTCCTTCGCTCGCCCTTTGCGCGATCGCATTTTGCAGGCGCTCCGACTGCGTCACACTGGGCGGCGGGCCGGACGCGCAAATATTTGTCCGGACGCGACACAAAAAGCTACACGTCCGGGTGGCAGCCCTAGCGGCGCGGGACGCGGCTCGCGCCCCGGGCGTGGGCCGGGTAGTTTCCGCTTTGATCTTTAAGAACAGTTGGGATACGTGATATCGCGGATTGTGGTGTTGTTGACGTCCGCGACGTTGCCTGTTCGGCTTGTCGTTATAAAAGCTGACTGATATAACTAACTAACTAACTAAACTTCACGCCACTTCCCTAGCGGGGTAGGCTGGCACTTTTGTGACTGATATCTACACTAATATTACAAAGAAAAAATATTTGATTGTTTGCATTGAATAGGCTCCGAAACTACTGGTTTGAAAAATTATTTCATCAATGGAAAGCTACTTTATCAGAGATTAACATGGGCTATTATATTTAATCCCCGTATTCCCTCGAGAACGGGTTCTACGCGGGTGAAACCGCGGGGCGCTACTATAATTAATATTGTTAATGAGCGCGTTGGCTCGCAGGATAGACACTATTGTGCTTTTCACAGTGCGTCCGACGTTCACAGGTTATTGCTGTGTTTTTTTACTCTTACTATGCACCTCTCAATCGATCTCCCACAGGAACTTATTTGCAAAACTAGCTGACCCGACAATCGATGATCTGTCAATTTATACAAATGTCAAATATAACAGAATTTTTTTCATATAAAAATAACTAAATTCCCCAGACTGACACACCAATTCCTAAACTAAGCCTCTGCTTGTACTATGGATACTAGGTGAACGAATAGACATACTTAAATACGTTTTATAAACGTCCACGACTGGAGTACAAATGTCCATATTCAATATACGAAACATTTGCCCCTAGCGAGATTCGAACCTGCGACCCTTTGTTTCCTGGCCAGGTTCTCCGACCACTCGACTAACGTGCCAGTCAAAAGATGGAACAAATAACTTTATTTAACGCTATTTTTGTTAACACAATATCGACGTTTGTAAATCAATCACAGTCGTCCATCGAAAACTGTAATAAGTTTAGAAAGATAGTTATAAAAATGCATAAATATGGTTAATTTTTTGACCAGTTGCATACCTACTAACT
This sequence comes from Glyphodes perspectalis, assembly GCA_951394215.1. Lineage (NCBI taxonomy): Eukaryota > Metazoa > Arthropoda > Insecta > Lepidoptera > Crambidae > Glyphodes > Glyphodes perspectalis. The sequence continues at coordinate 11,429,526 of OX596216.1, forward strand.
AACAGAACCATAAATTAAAAAGCTACTGACTGACTGGCCCGTTGATCGCGTTAGAGACCCTGGCCACAAAACCAAGAGTCGCGGGTTCTAATCCTGCTGGGGCAAAGGTTTCGTGTGATGAATATGGAAATTTTTACTCGAGTCATGGATTTTTATAAACTTATTTAAGTATGTCAACAAGCATAAGCTTAGTTTGGAACTAGGGAATTGGGGTGTCAGTTTGGAGAATTTATTTATTATTATTATTTATTTATTTATTATTATTACTAATTTGAGAACTTATCTATTTTACTTGTAAAACAGATGGTGATTGAATGAATTTCAAAATTAATTGTATTGTAACTTCTCGGACTGTTATTTTTAAACAGATTGCTCAAAAATCAAACTGACGCGTGTTGTATTCATTTGTTTTAATAACGTGACTCTTCTGCTTAACTTCCGACTTAATCTACTAACCAACTACAGAAGGTTCCTGTCATTTAATACTAAGTCGTCGAAATGGAGCGTCGAAAAAACATCCGCCTCGCCTCCACACAGACGTACTATATTCTAAGGGGGGGTCGCGAGGGGGGCCGTCTTGTTCTTTTTGAATTTCTTTCCGATGCAAATGTCGGCGCTGGGCGCAGACGCTCCGGCGATGCATGTCCGTTCATTAGCGCATCCATTTCGAATGTTTTCTTTGTCGTCTATATTTTGGAAGGTCATTATAAGACCGATATTTGAAATGCATTTCGAGAGGAGAATGATAGCGCAGGGGGTTAGGTTAGGCATTGCTTGATAAGTAAGGGGTATTGCTTAAATTCGGTGCAAGAACTTGTATATCAACAAACTTAATCACGGATTTTGGTATACCACTAGCTCGCAGATAAAAGAAATCAGAAAATTTTGCATTCAAATATCGGTAAAAAATTCTGATTTCTATGAAAATGCGAAAATCAACCACTTGGCTCGTTTCGTCATAATTTAAAGTAAATAATTATAAATAAACATCAGACGACATAACATACATTGATCTGACTCCGTGGTAAGAGCTTAAGCATTTGTGTTACGGATATCAGAATCAACAGTGGTATTACAAATACATACTTAAATATTAGATATTAACACCCAGACACAGAACAAACACTCATCACACGATTGTTTGTTCTGGATAGGGATCGAACCAACAACCACATGAGGCAGGCTCACTACCGAATGCGCTATCGAGCCAGTTAAAAAAACTGGTGCAGTAAACTTAGCTAACTATGAGGATCGAACCTACATCTCTTGACGCATGGGGCATGGTCACTACCGAATGCGCTATCGAGCCAGTCAAAACAATGGTGCAGTAACCTTAGCTGACTACGTTGATACAAAAATGTTTGCTGATTTACTCATGACTAAGAGCGATACGTGATATGTAGTAGGAAGAAGGAAAAGATTCCAAGTGTTTTGAGAACTGCTAATATCCAACTATATCTTATTACAAACGTGTGTTTTTGACAGCTAGACAGGTTAAACAGGCCTGTTAGTTAACCTTTTCAGCCTAAGTACAATCAATTATAGTTTTTCTTAGTCTAGGTAGCGGGTCTGTTATAGACGCGAAATCAAGGTCAAATTATATTTAAATTTGCTATTTTGTTTAACTTAAAGGCTATTTGATTAAGAGGCATTGCATTGCATTATTTAATAGGTATGTCTCTCGTGTTACAGTCGATAACTTATTAACAGTATTGATATATTTTAACTATATAATTTAGGATAGCATATATGATCAAAGTATTTCGTTATATTTAAAAATATCAATTCACAATTATGACATGCCAAAAACCTCGTGCATAGATCCATATATGTTTTTTGAATTTTCAATACAGATGTATAGGCAACTCAAAGGTTTCAAACCATGTATTACATTGAATTGAAATCATCATCGAATGAGGGTAAGTAATAGCCGTGAAGCAAAAAGCATATTAGTCATTAACTAGTCGTGTAGTTAAAGTTGCGTAATACGTTTGTATAGAGGTCTCGATGTCAGATGAATATCGTTTCAACGAACCTAATAACCAGGCTCGCCAATTCCAGGATCCTAATCAAAGCGCACCCGATATAAAGCTTTAAGCGGAACAGACGACACACATTCCGAGTAGACGTCATAATCTTATTCGATTTTTAGCACGAACGGACGTTACCAATAAGTCAAGTGTCCACCCTATCCCCCTGTCGAAAATAGCGATGGGCGGCGTGTGACGCCTTGCTCTTTTTGAATTTCTTTCCGATGCAAATGCGCCGTGGAATGGAATCGGAAATATTCGCCGGTGCACGGAGCACGTTGATTAGCGAGGGCACTTGGCATGTTTTCTTTGTCGTCTGTTTATTACGGAGTTCGCAAATCGAATATCAATATTTGAGAGTGCATACGGCGCTGATTAGGGGACTCGGATGAGGATCGGAATGAAAAAAGTTTTGTTGACTATCTCATTATTGCGTTCCGGAGATTGGGGAACACGAACCTAGGTGAAGATGTTTGGAGCCGAAAGTAAATGTTGCATCGTGCTGGGAAGAAACGAAGTCTTCACGAATTTGGGACTTAGCGAGAATATACTTGTAATTACATGTGTATGTACTTGTGAAACATGAGAAAGAAGATACCTAGATCTACTTTAATTCATATCCTTACTTATATTATAAATTAAAATACATTTTTGCGCCTAAATCACAAGACAGAAGGAACGTGATAAAATTGTCTGGATGACGTTTCGGACACAAAATCTTCGAATCGATACTTTTTAAATTAATTATTTTTTAGTGACGATTTGGACACGGCGCACGGCGTAGCTGCTTTGTACAGTCGGATGAAAAAGTCACAACATATTTTTCACCACAAATAGTTCATCAGCTTCAAGGACACATACCTATGTATGAACCTACCCATCAATGGATCGTCTATAACAAATCGCTGTTTTTTTTACATCTTTCCATATTGTTAAAACAACGACTAAGTTTTTTGTTGAAAGATACAGATACTCACGCACAAGAGACGAGCATTAAATATTTTCTATGACCGTAAAATCCGGTCTGTATTCGCAGTTCGAATAACATTTATCTCCGTGGACGTGATAATTATATATATATAAATATATAGCGCACGTAATCATTTGAACCGAATTTGACTGCGATCCGGGCTGTTACGTTGGCAACCGGCATTTCTTGAGCGTCTGACGAGCCGGCCGCGTCGCGATCCCAATTGGAAGCCTTTGCGAAAGAGGAGCGCCTGAACTTCGTAACGAGGTTGCGGGTGTCTGTGAGCTCCTGCGTTTGTTACGGACCAGCTGATACCGTGACTTCGCTCGCGTTAAGGTGTCTACAAACTATTAAGCCTAAGTATAAGCCTTGGCGATACTTTGCCACATTTTTTCTTGTAACACAACCAAATAAAAATTTTGCCTAATTGTGGTTTCGGTCGGGTGCTTAATTATTGCTCCTTAGACACATTCTAACCCTTCAGAAGTTACGGGCGTGATTGTGTGTATGTATGTAAGTTTTTGGACTATATACATTTAGTTAGATTAATTTACCATTAGTGATAGAATTTCTCAAACACTGATTCTTTAGATCATCATCTATATGCAAACAAACTTACACTAACCAATTACCTGACCTTTGTTACCTTTATACAAGCGAACCACACTAGGGTCTAAATTATACATCTACCTATAGTTATCTGAATGTCCCAGTTTCCTCTCTACGAAGGTATTTCCTCAGGCTATAAATCCGTGTTTACATTGTAAAAATACAAAGATACGTGCTCAAATTTGAATTTCATTCCTCTACTTTTATCCCTAATTCCCTTCTATAAAATACAATCTTCAATTTTCCTATCTCAGATGAACTTCGCTTTCTATAACAGACACGCATTATAAATAAGATTAGAGAGTTGATTACACGATAATCAAAATTAAATGCACCTTTATCGGCTTTCGGACGAAAAAAGTTTAGCATCGCCTTAAGCTATTCGATACAAGTAGCAAGAACATCTGGCGACGCGGACGGGCGTTTTCGCGTGGATAATTAAAAACTG